>NKCI01000004.1:0-543654 GCA_003946985.1 Fusarium duplospermum
CCCTTCATCCCCGCCTTCCCCCCCTCCCCCCACCGACACCCCAGACGTCCCCCAGACGCCTCCCGCTTGGCGTTGCAGCCACGTCTATGCATATCCGCCCAATGCCAGACACGAGACGAGAAACATCCTCGGGACTCATCTCTAGACCTCTGTCATGGTTGCCTGACCTTGCCTTTGCTATGCCCTCGCCTAACTTTAGCTCTATGCCTTTCTCTTGGCACCGTCTTCTTGGCAAATTCAACTGTCACTGTGGCACTGATCATGAGATGCAATTGTCAAGGTAGGTGTCAAGTAGTTACCAAGTATCACACAAGACAGTTCACATTGGGCTCAGACAATCAAGTTGTGTCATCTTTCTTTTCATGATTATGATGATGCCTCCGAAGCCTGCTCCTTTTTGGGCGGCCTGGGCTATTCATGGCTACTAAGATACAGTGGCTCTCGTCGCTTGGTATTTCCAACACATGGGATCTGTTTTCATCCCACCCGTTCGTGACCTATTCTCCGTGTGTCTTGCACACCCAACACCTTTTTTTTTTCGTCATTCCCATGTGTCCTGTAGTCCCGTTCCTTTGTAAATGCGGAAGCATCTCTAGCTTCCTTCAACGCTGGTGGGTATATCGCTTTTTCAAATCAGATCGCCGCGTATCTCATGGAGTTGTAACAAAGAAAACATGCGGCAATTTATGCCGGTAAGAGTATTAATGTGAGGAAAGAAATGTTGAGCGGTTGCCGAGGGTTGTAGGATTATCGGCTGTCAATAGAAGAGTTGGAAACACTGAGTCGGTGAGCATCGAGTTGCTCCAGGCTCTCATACTCAATGGGGGACTCCTGCATAGGATAGGCCGGGGGGCTTGGGGGCACGTCCTGGTAGACAGGCGGGGCCTCGTTGTCCCAGCTGACGCCCATGCCGGCGTGGTCCGTCATGACAACACCGTAGTGCATCCGCAGAATGCGGCCGGTGCCCGTCTGAGTTGCGAGTTGTGGCTTGCCCTCGGGGGCGTACTCCCTAGACACGACCAACTCAATGAGGAGCGAGTGGGTCACCTCGATTCCGTCGTGGGACTTGGTATCGCAAGCATACTTCAGCTCCTTGCTGTGAGACTTGTACTGGTTGGCAAAGTAGTCAAACTCCATCTCAACCTTGCCATCGGTACCGGTAAAGTCCGACTTCCAACCCTCGTGCAGGTGCTTCTCACCCAGGACACGAACCTCGTTTCGAGGAAGACCCTTCTTCTCAGGGTCTTGAGCTTGGGCGGGGGCGTGTCGCTCACAGGCGGGAGCCACAGTCTTGATCGTCTCCTCGAGTCTCCAGGTAACCTTCTTAAGTCGCCAGAAGTCAATCGTCTTGGCCTTCTCGTTACGGCTCATCAAGCCGTCAAGTCTCAGGTTGACTGTGTTGGTACCGGTGGGGTGGATGACGTTGTTGTAGTGGGCACTAGCCTTGATGTTTGTGGGAGGAAAGACACGGACAGAGTGGTGAGGGATCTCATTCTCAGGCAGAGAGCGCTTCACAGGAATGGTTCTCTCAAATCGCACGGGCGCGCAAGTGCCAGAGGTCGAGTTGATGCCGCGAGTAACGTAGGCATCGGCCTTGAACTCGTAGGAGATGCTGGCCAGGGGGGTATCCATGGTAGCGGGGAGATGACCACCAAGGAGGATAGAGAAGGGATATGCGTGACGGCCCTTTCTAAGAGTGGTAGGGTGAGCGAGCAGTTGCCAAGCCTGGAGCTCAGTGTACTGGTTCTGGCAATCGGTGCAGTGGCTCTGGAAGGGTCGCTTCTGGAAGACGTGAAGCTTCAAGGATGCCGAGAAGCTGCCAATTTCGACAGCTTCCTCCTTGACATCGAGGAACATCTGGCCCGTGATAAGGGCTCCAGTGCTGTCCTCGGCATTGCCATGGAAGACAACCGGGGGGCTCTCGATGCTCCAGTCGATGGAAACGGCTGTTGGATGATCCTTGCTCGACTTGCCAAAAGGCAGTGAGATGCGGTGGTGCTTCTTGACGGCGTCTGCGAGATCGGGCATTCTGACGGCGTGAACTTCAGGTCGATCCTCACCATCAGATGTGTAAGGGCTGTTTGTGCGTGATCGTGCGACCTTCTTGATCTGCGCAATGTTGCCCGAAGAAGTACGGAGGAAGTTGGCCACGCGGTGGGGCATGGCTACTGAGACTGAAGGAGCGACCTTTTGTAAGTCGCTCTAGAATTGGAAGGAAGTTGCGGTGGGGGGTTGGCGGGTAAGAACGTTCCAGGGACGGGCCCTTGGAAGTCGGCGGCTAATAAGTAGCAGAGACGAGTTTTTGCAAAATCTCTGCACGCTGATGTAATTCTGTCTTGTCGACGCCGGCGCCGATGGCGGGTGCTTCGATTTGATGGCGTCAACCGGGCGGGAGATGGCCAGGGGCAATTGTGCTGTTTTGAGGGTGGCCTGGTGACTTGTTGCAGTCCCTAGTAATGCAATGACGATGCCTTCAAGGGTCCTTTTTAGTTCAGGGAGCCTTGTTCGTGTGCAAAGGCAGAGGGTGTGTGGTCGGCAGGCAGGGTTTGGAAGCCGGGTATAAGCTGCAAGTTCTGAGAGCCGATGGCAGGGCGATTCTTGGTTTTCGCTCTTTTCTTCAAGGTCAGGTGCCTCGATTATATGGATGGTCTGCAAGAACGAGTGACTGAAATCAGAACTGGAGATGTGGTCTCGAGTTGATTGTCCGTCTGCAAGGTCAATTGTGGTTGACTGTCTTGAATCGTTCGGTCTTGGGTTTCTTCGAAAGCTTCGATCGTGTGTAAGTGACGACGATGGCTTGTAAGTGGGAGGGCGTAGGGTTTGTGGTTGGTTGTTGTGGATGGTTGTTGATTGTGTGTGCTGTGAACCTTGTTCAAGTCTGGGGAACTCGATATTCAAGTCGAGATGAGTATGGGGAAGAATGGAGAGAGAGTCTTCCTAAACAGAGAGGCAGAGGGCATCACCAAGACTAAATATCTGATCTCAGGACTACGACTCGCAGAGAGCTCCTACGCCGGGCTGGGGGAAACGATGTGTCATAGCAAAGGTTGCCCTGTAATGGCGAGCTTGTAATGTGGCGCCTGGTGGGCATGCACTGACAGGCGGCTCCCGCCTGACTCTCCCACCTCTCCATGCACCCTGGGATGCTCTAGGATTCCCCTGGGCGTGTGGGTTGTGGTTGTGTCGATGCGGTTCTGGGCAGTAGGGCGTGGCCTGGCCACCGCCGGTGGGTGTGAGACCATCAGGGTGGGCTTGACGGCCGGGCCCTCGCAACTGAACACGGGCACAGTCTGGCTGGCTTGGACCTCGCCATGGTCTGTGGAGGAGCACAAGACTGCGTGGTTGGCTGAGAGCATGACTGTGGGCCTGAGTCTTGGCCTGCCCGACGTTCTGACCTGATGCTGAACGGAGCATAGCACAGTGTAACGGACAGTACGAGGAGCAGTACGATGGCGAGCTGCTTGGTGGGTCTAATAGGAGGGATGTTGGATCTTGCGCAGAACGATCGTGGATCGTGGGACCAGGTTTAATTCCCGTGGGTGGATAGGACTTTGCACCAGGACAACGACCAAGGAGACGTCGAGACCGTAAGGGAGACGAAACGAACCGATGCTGCCCGGTTGTGGCCGGTTGTCAATTCGCAAGGGGAGCTCTGCTCAGCAGGGTTCGTTGCTTGATACTGACTCCAGAGAATATTGTGACTCCTGACGCAGATGTGCCAGATCTGATGAGCATGTTGCCCAGGCTTAGCCTGGTGATGTACGGAGTACAGTGTTGCTCAAACATGCTCACTCTCAGAAAGGGAAATTTAGCCCTACTGCGGCATGGCAATCCCGCTTTGCTGATCTGATCCCATGATTCCCCTTCGCTAGGCTGAGTTTGCTGTTGCTGTCTCGGCATGGCTCCCGTCTATTCACACCAATCCATCCATTCACCCAGCACAGACGGGCCATGTTCCCGAGACTGGCTCCTCGTCAGGAGCACACTAGCCTCAATCCAGTACGCTGTGAGAGAGCGCCCATCAGCAGTGCAAAGCACCCCCGAAGACCGGGCCGGTAGGCGCAGGGGAGGGAGACCCTTTGATCAATCTGTGCCGTTTGAGAGCTTCTCGACTCCCCGTGCCTCGAGCGTTCGGGAACCGCTGTGGGAACAATCGAAGCCAACAGCATCAGATGAGGTGAGGTGATGCGATGCGACTGGACAGCACATGACGCTCTAGATGCGACAGAACCACAGCCAACCAGCTTCATACGCCCTGTCTTGTCTGGCTGTTTCTCCCAGACGAGCAATTGAAGCAGCACCATACCGAGAAAGGTTGTAAGTCATCATATTGCGGAATGCTTAAACGTGCTCAATTGCCTGGAAATTCGGAGATCCGTTGTTCGGAGAGTCCAGAGTCCAGAGTCCGCGGAGACGACATTCGACGCCACGCGGCGGGGGCACTGGCGGCGGCAGATGCAAGGAAGGCACAGAGGGCGTTCCGTCCTCATAGCGCTGTAAAATTTTAGGCTACAGGGCAGAAGTGCGCTAAAGCGTTCCCGTAGCGGGAAGGAGTAGCGCATATCACGGCTCGCAGCAACTAAAACACGGCAAATGAGCGGACATTCGGACCTTGGAGGGACCGCCCGCGATTCTGGCATCACCACGAACTCAACATGATCCAATGCTGCTGCGGCGCATCCCTCTTCTGGCACGGTTGATTAGGCGTACTCCAGAGCACCTCAGTGCCCACTGTCGCTGACGCTACAGGCGATGCACGCCCTCGGGAGCCCTGTCAAGGGGCAGAGTCAGGCGCTGTCTCGTCGAAGGAGGACCCCTGTGGCTTCGTGCGAGAAGAGACAACTGGAACCTCGACCACACCAGCCGACCTCAGGTGCCGCTACTGAGGTTCTGTGTCCGGAGCTGGACAGGTCAGCAGAAGCAAACAAGCTTCTGCCCGGAGGCACCAAGCCCGACTCTCGGCCGATGGAGACGCCGGGTTGCCCCACTAGGAAATTCTCGTTTGTGGTCCCTGAAAGGCATCAGCCGGACATGGCCGGTTGTCACCAAAGAACAGCAGAGAACGGTTCTGGCGGCTAAACTACCTCTCCCGTCGCGGTTGCACTGTGAGTCGCCGCATACTACACATGTTCCAAACATACGAGGAGACATCATCTACTCCAGATTTGACTTGACCAGTAATAGATTGCGCGTCCTGGTTGATGATGCGGAGCAAACTGGCTGGGGTCTGGGGATTGCCTCTTTCACGCCGACTCCGACTTACACATTGTTGAGACACTACCAAGTCCTCTTCACATGCTGGCTTGCAGATATCCTGCTGTGTGTGCTGGCATGGATGTGAGGTGGCTATCCGGTAATAATGCGAATGGCTGCTTGATCAGCTTGTTCAAAGCTGGGCAAAGGGAGTCAACTGGCACATTCAAGCAGCCAAGAGCAACTGCACGGGCATGAACAGCCGCATCAACCACAGCAGAGGCTGCAAAACCGACAACAAAGTCGGCAAGGTCCAGTAAGACGCCGACTCTCCTCCCTTGCAAGTCGTCTGAAGCAGGCGCCTCAAACTTGGCATGTCCATCATGTGAGCAACGCCCTTACCCCGGCAGCTTTACATAACCACCTCCGTTTTCAATGGGAGTCATCGAATTGCCGATCATCACGCCCATACATACTGTATCCTGCTTTGATCTGTCACTTTATCCTGTTCTCGTGAGAACTCCCAGATCCCCCAGCGTCTTCGACCAACCTGTGACGACTCGTTTACATGGAGCCCAGCGCCCAGCCGTCACACAAGTCAGGTAGCCGGACTCAGATTTTGCACCTCCGGTGCCGGCCCCGCCAAACAAGGCCAGACTAAGAGAGCGAAAAACTTCTTCGATGGAAGTCGTATCCACATCATTCATGCCGGTTCCGCACTGAGCTCATCAGGCAAAACGGTGACCTTTTTACGTCTTTGACGCTGGCCTGGTTCCTTGGCCGTCAGCTGGTCTCCTTGACAGGGGTACGTTGTGGGGCTCTTTCCCAGACCACCATGGGATGAAAATTTTTCTTGAGCGTGACGGTGGAATGTGGGAAGGGACGGAGCCGAGTTACCGTACGTTAAGGTGAAAGCGCAGGAGCCAACCGCGGTTGGAAGTCGAATGGAAGGCCACGCCGCGGCAGGTACGTACCGATCTGCACCGTGCCCTTCCCGTTTCCTCTCACCTTCTAGGCGAGCACGTCCCTGACCTCGCTTTCCTTGTTGGTCGGTCATCGTTCTGGCGACTTCGACCATACCATCATCGGCCGTCGAACGGTGCCATGCCATCCAAAGATCCTGGGAAAAACTCTGAACCTGAATTAACCGCCTCCACAGTTTTTCAAGGCACTAACACGATTGTGGTCGTGCTCTCACGGTGCCTTCGATTTAGAGCTTCGATCTGGAATAGTTAAGGGGTCTATTACTGGAGCCGAGTCGACACCCAAGACGAGGGTTCCTTGAATCTTGCGGTATGACGACTTGATTGGCTCGTCACCCACGTGGACCTTCTGGAATACACACACACCCTTCCACGTAACGATTCGATCACGGCATCGTGAAGTAGATTTGTTGCATCAACAAGGTTTGCCAGCGAGGCCTTCCATGGTGAGATAATCTATGTACAACGGGGATCGCTCTCCTATTGTCGTGGAGGTCCAGCAACCAACGAGTCACAGACGAGACATCACGGTGTGTCACTCTGGTCTCACAACACGTGGCTCAACATTGCCGCCAGTGTCAACTTACAGTTGTAGTTTGATGCCACATGGGCTTCACCTTCTATGCTTCCAGCATTCGAGTCGTGTATGCGAGTCAACCACCCTGGTGAATCACATCACATTCACGTTCGCCTATTTGAACATTCACACGAACTCGATATACTCGGGACCTTGTTGCCACAGCGTCAATGTTGCAAAGCCACTCAGGCCATGAGATCGGGCGCTCAAGCCTTTTCGATGAGGCAGATCTCACCCATCCCGTCTCAGATACGTAGACCTGGGTGACGTGTTTAGGGTATCTGTTCGCTTGAAGCTTCACCTCCTCATCCCCACGGATCTCGATATTTAGGCCACCTGAATATTCCCTGCTCCATATCTTAGTCGCGGGTACTCCCATCCCCCGAAGAAGCACCAGAAGCATCTCCGCCTTTGGCATCGAACGTCTACTGACCCCATCACGGAGTCAGGTATGGAGGTTCTGATGCGGTCTAAAGTGGATCTCAACCACCATCTCAGCTTCTTTTTCTTGTTCTTCGCCACCAGCACCTGAGTCCCACACGCACGCGCACGTTTGCTTGCGCAAGGCCTCCGGGATCTCAACCACTCAACTTCAACTCTGAGGATGCCAAGTTCTTGTTGACAGACACAAAGATCGGCAACTACATATGCGGCGCAAGCCATGCCCGAAGCCTCCCTCGGCATAACCCGAATCAAGACGAGCCGCATCTTACATGGTGCAGTTCTCGACAAAAACCCTTCACCTTTCAAGGGACCTGGCTGTTTTGCAAGGGTGTGCAACGTAACGCATTGCTCGTTCCTGACGATCCATCGCCAGCCACACAGTGCCTTTGCCGTTACCTAAAAAGCCTCGCAACCTTGGTCGGCCACCACCCTTCATCAACTTTTCACGCCCTTTCACACCCCGTCTCCTTGAAGACCAGATTGGCCGAGTCTGCCTCACACGGCCCTGAGCCACATCTCATCGTGAGAACCCCTTGGGTGTTCGCGACTCAGCCCTGTCACCCTACCCTGGTTCGTCGCCATCTCGGGAACTCCTCGTTACGATGGTGCAATCACGGACCAAACCAGCGCAACGTGCTTCCAGGCGTCAGCTCTAGACTTTGGCCTTGGCCCTCGTTTTTCAATGGCTGGTTCTAACCATTGCCTGAGAATCAATGGATTTAAAAAAAAAAAAAATGAACGACACATTCGCCATAACTAACACCATTGCTGATGGTCCATCACATCATGGAAACCCGCCCTAGATCGAATTCTCTAAACCGGGCTTGGCAAATCGATTTTAGCTGGGGGTCACTCTTCCGCCACCACCAATATTGTGTGCACGGGCTCCTTGCTAACCACACGTCTTTTCATTTTTCTGCTTCTCTAGCTCAGAAAAAGCGTGGGCCAAGCTCCGGTTTTGAGCCGCATTTGAACTTGGTGCGCGGGCCATTTACGCTATTATTATACCATGGGACCCTCTTTATCAATCACAAGACGGAATGAGACTTTTGGTGGATTCTTTGAGATTTCTCCCTCAGCTCTGTTCCACCTCACGACAATCCCACGGATGTTTCATCTCTAGCCGTTCCGACACCAAGCGGTTAATGCCGGTGAAGACACGGTGAATGGGAATGGAGTCAATTTCGGTGTCCCTTGCCCTGTTTGTTTGGCTGAGGGCAAGGGCTCCTGAGACAAGCTTCGGTAGCGGTCTGAGTAACGGAACGGTATTGCTACCCGTTCATGATCGAATCTGGCATCAACTGCATTGTTTGGGCTCCAAGAGGGTCCACGGCAAATCTGCAGACGAGATTAAGCCCAAGGAAGGAAAAAACTTGGCTTGAGCACGGTTGCGCCCGAGCCCGCAACGGCGGCGATCGATAATCATCAGTCGATGAGGCTCTATTTCACATAAACTACTGCTACGTACCCGCCGAGATCGATCTTCATGGCCCAAACATATTTGTCTGTGGCGGAGCTCCATGATGCGAGCTCACCCAGAGTCTCGAGCTTACTTACCAAGGGGTGTAGAATAGCCGTGAACCACTTGGCGCCGCATCGGCATACGACGCCGTAGCGGCCATGGAGCTCCTCCTCAAACCCGATCGCGACAGTGATAGTCCTTGTGAGCTCCGGCTCTCACTTGTCCTGCTTAACGGAGCCAAGACCTTGGACGGACACGAAGCTCCTCGGACGTGGCTCACCTGGCACAGTGCTTGCGCTGACCTTGCCCTTGGGTATGGATCCATACCCTTGTATGCCCTGTGTTCCTCTGCCGACTGTGACCCTTCCAATGCCTGTGCATCATGTGCCTAATTCTCGGCCTGGCCTTGGTAGGCCCTGGTCTTCCTGCTCAATGCGTCCATCTGAACGGCTGTAACCCTGGCCGGCGGCGTCCGTGCCAACATGGGCCGTTTCTTTGGATCATCAAGCAAACGGACCATTTCGGCAGACCTGTCATATGGTGCAGCTCCCGATTTCTGCTGCAACACGCCAGTGCTTCAAACGGCGGAGGGCGTGATGTGGAAGCACAAGTCAGCCTGTCATCTCCTGTCTTTCAAGCTGGCTCTTTTCTCGGTGTCAATAAACGATACCCATGGTCTCGGCGACATGTTTGTCTTGCCATTGCAATAGAATTGCACCATGGTTTGGCCGGCCTTGGCAGTGAGTTTCTTAGTTTGAGCACCCTTTTCGAGCTTCATTACGAAACTCGTCAGGGTTGAAATAAGCTACCTACGACAGCAGCCACGTTTGCGTGGGATATGGGTAGGGGTTGCAGGGGTAGCTCTGCTTGGGATGACTACCAAGATCCTGAAGCCTGTTCCCGCTCCTGGTCCTGGGTTATTTCGGCTCCCGTGACCGAATCTCGAGTGAGCGACAGCGACTACTTCGGCGACCAGCTGGATGATGCCTTGTGAGGACAGACCATGTAGCGCCCCTATGAGAGACGAGCGTCGTCTATTCCACGGTGTCGACACCTAAAACACCGGTCAGGTGACCGCAGTTAGCAGTGTTGTTGATCTCGCAGGCTCAGCAGGACGGCCATAAACTACGTGCATGAGATCTACGAGCTGGGCGGGCGCTACCCTCTAGCGACATCTAGAGATAGCACATGCATTGCCCAATGGCAGAGCTGCCCAGATTCTCAAAACGCTAGCTGATATCTTTCATCCTCTGCCGAGAGACTGTCCGGGGATTCCGGGGTTGAAGATAAGTTCCCTTCTGGGGAATGATAAGGTTGCTTGAGATAAGAGTGTGTGGGCTCATGACAGATAGGGCTACCTGAACGGGTTGTGATAGATAGGCCTGGAAACTGCCGCCTCTAACACAGTGCCAAAAGGCCTGGTATAGGTTTTCTATCCATGTGGGTAAAGTGAAGAAAAAATCTTCACACCGAAACTGGGTTGATGGGTTCACGATGGTGTTGGGTGTTTTCACCAACTCAAGTCCCCTTATCCTAGCCATGCCCCCGACAACCAACCCAGTGACAATGCACGATGCGTCAATCTGTTTCTATAGACGGAAAGTGGGCTTCATACATCACCTACAACCTTGAATTGCGTGCCCAGTTCCCTTTATGGTTCTTTGACTCATAGTCGGTGGGCTTTGTGGACCCTACATCGTTCATGATGACACAACTTGGACTCTAAGCGAGGTGTATCGAGATCGAGCGGGTTTCGCCGATGTTGATGAGACGGGAGCTGACATGGTAGAAGCTGGTAGTCATAGTTGTAGGTCTGAGCTTTTGTAGAGGTCACGATGTCTTTAAGTGTTGAGATGTTGGACTTAGCTACCCTGAGGCACACCAGCTTTTGATAAGAGAATGGATGGAGTATCTAACAAAGAGGGGATTCCGTTTATGACTCTATGTATCACTGAAATATGTTTCCTCATGATCAAGTCCAGTCACTCCATCTCGAGCCCTGCCAATACACATTCCCGTCCTTCTCAAACTGAGGTCCCTCGGCACCAATGATGTGTCCTAGCTCACAGCGAGAATACTCGACTCGAGTTTGCTGCGCGTAGAATTCATTAAAGCGAGGCGATAGTGCATCTCTCAGGCTCTTCACGTTGCCTTGAGGATGGAGAGCTGCCCATGGTTGAGAGCAGGTCGACCCCTTGCAGGACTTGAGCACGAAGAGAAGCGAATCCAATCGTGGGACAGCATCCTTAAGGGGATATCCTAAGATTGTTGTTTGAGAAGCTAGATCTGCTTCATCTGTGTGGAGAAGGTTTCTGAGCTGACCCGGATCCGTCTGTATAGGTTAGTTAACGTTACCAGTTCGAATTGTGAACTCTCGATCACTTACCGTCATGTCATATAACTCCTTCTCGTTGGTACACCAGATAGAGTAGTATAGATTGTAGTCCTGACCAACGACTCGTAAAGCCTTGTAGGTGTTGTTAAAGATTCTCTTATCTTCACCACCATTGAAACCCCATTTACCCTCGCTGATGGCCCATCCCCAATACTCGACATTGACGTGCTCGCGACTTGGGGGGGCTTCTGCGATCTCTGAACCAGAGAGGGGAATTGGGGATCCGTCGAAATCGGCCCTAAGAGGTGCACCGGCAAGTGACAAGATCGTGGGCACGAGGTCGACGTGTGCTGTGACTGCTTCGGAGATGCCTCCCTTTGGTACACCGGGACCGCGGACGATGAGCGGGATGTTGATGTCTTCCTCGTAGCTACACTCCTTCCCGGGCTGGAGACGATGCTGACTGATGTGGTAGCCATTATCGGTTGTGTAAAAGATGTAAGTGTTGTCCAGAATACCGTGCTTCTCAAGTCTTTCAACCAGGCCTTCAACAAGTTCATCAACAGCCTGAAGAGCCTGAAGACGTCCTCTATAATGACGATCATTAAACTCAACCATCTCATCTGTAAGTTTAGGCTGACGTCTAATCCAATCTCCTCCAGAAGGCTTATCAGGATTGAAGTTTTCCGTCCTCGGAACCTTGGCATCTGGAAAGAGATGCTCATGTCTCTTTGCAGCCTTGGGGAAATTCACACGGAAGAGGTCATCAGAAACTGGTACGTCGTCGTCTGGTCCTTTGACGGGGTTGAGGATCGTGCTGTTGACGTTGCTGTGTGGTGCGATGGGTGCGATTCCGAGGAAGAATGGTTCGTTGGCTGCGACGGCGTCGTTGAGGAAGTTGTAGGCTTTTCTGGCTACTAGGTCGGTGGAGTACTCGCCGAGATGATTCTTGGGCTTTTCGTGGTTTCTTTGGAAGGTTGCGTTCCAGTAGTCGTAAGTGTTGGGGTCCAGGAGGAAGTCCTGGTGGGGTGGTGTCAGTTCAAAGTTTTATAGAGACTCAGTTGGTCACTGACTGAATTATTCCATCCCTTCAGATGAGGACTATCGTAATTCCACACGGTATGGGCATTAAACATCTTGCCAGTGTAGAATGTGTTGTACCCAGCATTTTGAAGCCACACAGGTAGGTAGTTTTCATTGTGACCATTCTTTACAAAAATTGGGAACCCGCCTTTGAGAAGTTAGAAGATTGAACTCTCAGAGAGAGGGACAAGACTCACCATATGGAGGATTCAAGTCAGTAACATTGGTGTTGTGAGCAAGCTTCCCCGTCCACAGGCTGGCACGAGAAGGACAGCACACAGCCGTGGTGCAAAAGTGACGCTTGTATGCAGTTCCTTGATCAATAAGATGCTTCTGAATCAGAGGAGTAAACTTTAACGAGTCCATATGAAGGTCCTGGTCGTCAGTGAGGATAAAGACGATATTCGGCCGAGTAGACTTCTCCTCCGGTCCGGAGCCGAAGAGCGGCGCTTGGCTATCTTGAGCCTTGGCAACGGCCGATAACGCGAGTGCAACTGGCACCAACTTGAGCTTCATTTCGACATTTACTCAATATCTTTTCGAGTTGATTAAAATTCCGATTCTGCGAATGAGCTATATTTACTACATAGAGCGGAACTCGTCTCGGATCTCGCAGCCGTTTTCTGCCTAGATTCATCGGTCTCTGGATTACGGGGCCCGGGATGTGGTTGATGATGTGCTCAACCCCATGGATCACGCCAATGCTGAGCAACGTATTGACCAACGCCAAGGTGTGGTTCTTTGCGTCTTCTAGTGGGAATAATTCAGCGACGGTCCGACGAGTTCCAAGAAAATTTAGATTTTTGGTCTTGGTTGGATGTGTATCATGTCTTGGTAGCTGATAACTACAGTACGGACGGGATAGATTGACAACTTGGAGGTTCAACATTCTACCCATCTCCCCGAAAACAAGCACAAAGGTACATAAAATCTCAGATATTGCCGAGCACGGGGCATCGCATTCATAGATAATTACTCGCATAGAAAACCCCATACGCGTACCTCCAGCCCAATTGAACGGCTCGGTCTGCGTTTCAAAGCTCGATGTCGCAATTCCATAGTTCGATAGCATCACCTACAGAACCACAGTTGGTCCGGGCTACAGTGGGCCATGACCAGGAGTCTCCGGACGGTAGTACTCGTCGGCATCAAACTATCTGGGCAAGGACGTGGTAGCAGTATGGAGTCACACCGCGTCGCCCCGACATAGATGTCCGTAATGGGTAATTCTAGACACGTTTTGACGTTGGGTGCAGCGTTTCCACTTTGGTGGACATCGTTCGTGCCGATAGATGGGTTCCCTGTAAAGAAGTGGGATGAAGTGAGGGTATGATCCGTCTGTCTTAAATACAGAGCGTTGCAGTCAAACTGGTTTCTTTTCCGTAGTCTCTTGGTTCGCACTGATCTGCAAGAATCTCGTCAAATTTGGTCGTTAGCTTCTTTCAAGTCATTTTGCATCATGGAGACCATAGGGGATGAGAAGCATCCGGACACTCTTCAGAGTGATCTTGTCGGAAAGTCTGACTCTGACACTGATGCTATTCAGTGGACTGAAGAGGAGGAGAAGAGACTCCTTCGCAAGTCAGTATTCCTACCATCTATATGGAAGTACGGCAAATATTGACAATACCTAAGGGTCGATCTTATCATCTTGCCCCTCCTGATCCTGGGTTTCTTTGCTTTGCAGCTCGACAGAGGAAACATGTAAGCCTATCATTCAACAATCGTTTTATGCCGGGACTAACCAATGCAGTGGTAATGCCCTGACCGACAACTTCTTCAAAGATGTCGGTATCACTCAAAACCAGTTCAATGTTGGCCAGCAGTTGCTGTCATTGGGTATCATTCTTCTTGAAGTATGTTCACTCTGTTCGTTGTCGAGAATTAACACTGACAAGTCTAGATCCCTAGTAACCTCGTCCTGTACCGGGTGGGACCGACCATCTGGATCGGTGGTCAGATTGTTGCATGGTAAGCATAGGAAAAAGACAATAGGGAAATGCATACTGACTGAATCAAGGGGTCTAGTCGCCACCTTCCAGGCCTTCCAGAAAGGCCTTGGCTCATTCATGGCCACTAGACTCCTTCTTGGGTAGGTCACATCACTCCTGACATATGAACAGTTGCTAACATAGATCAGACTGTGCGAGGCAGGTTTCATTCCGGCTTCTCTTTTTACTCTTACCCGATGGTACAAGAGAGACGAGACCAGCAAGCGATACTCTTGGTTCTTCATCGGTAACTTGGTCGCTGGCGCCGTCACTGGTCTTATTGCCTATGGCATGTAAGTATATCCAGTGTTTAATATGGGTATTAAACTGACGTCCTGTGAAGTTTACACATGCGAGGAGTCGCCGGCCTAGCTGGATGGCAATGGCTATTCATTGTTAGTGTACAACCCCTCGGCATTGGAAACCTGTACTAATCGATGCCGTTCTAGCTCGAGGGAATCTTCACCATCCTCGTTGGCATCGCCTTTTTGGTCACATTCCCTACACAAGTCTCCAAGCCAGTTTCCCTTCTCGGGTTCCGCTACTTCAACGAACGGGAGGCCCAGATCCTCTACCAGAGAGTCCTGCGTGATGATCCTACCAAGGCCCAGGTCAAGCAGAACGTTACATGGGAGGAGATGAGGAATGTCGTAAGTTATGAAGCCCAATTAGTTGTGATTTACTGCTCACATTATTCAGTTGACCGACTGGAAACTTCTACCTCACGTTGGCTTCACGATCTGTGGTCTCGCACCCGCTTCTGCCTTTGGTTCATATGCGCCAAGCTTAGTCGCCAGCTTTGGATACAAGCCTCTCGAGTCCAACGCCATGTCTTCGATTGGATCCTGGCTGTTGTTGTTCACCAACTTGTTTTGGGGTTGGGCAAGGTGAGCACCAGTTCGTTTCTACGTGTGTATGGACATCTCGCTAATAAAATTCCAGTGATAAGATGAGAGCCCGTGGACCCATGGTTGTGCTCGGTTTTATAATTGGTCTTGCTTTTAACGTAAGTTCTTGACTGTTGCTTGATGAGTTGGCTCTAATGCTTTGTAGATTGGCATGTATGTGTTGGTTGACTCGACAAACTCCAACCTCAAGTTTGCCATCTTTACCCTTTCGAACGCCTTTTCATGGCCATGGCGTGAGTAGAACTCTATGTTACAAACAGAGCTTGAGCTAACACTGGTAGACCCCGTCAACGGCGCCTGGCTCTCACTGAACGCGAGAACACCTGGTGAGCGATCAGTCACACTGGCGATCCACATCATGTCGGCCAACTGTGCTGGAATCGTGGGAAAGCAACTCTTCCGCTCAGAGGATGCACCCAATTACCCCATCGGATTTGGTGTCATCATGGCCCTCACAGCTGTGGCCGTCGTTCTATCATGTGCTGCCAACCTTCAGTACTACTTCTGCAATGGGCGGAAGCTGGCTCGAAGTGGTTTGAGGTACTCGTACTAAGTGGCTAAAAATGCATTGGTCTTTTTAGTCATGGGGAAAAAGAATATTTAGCCCGTAAGATTGTGGGAGGCCAAAATTATATTGCATTGGGCGTGATCGAGTTTTTGATAGTGAATCAGTGGTTGCCAGGCGTCAGGCACTGCTCTCATCCACGCAAGAAAAGCATAGAATTCGTCTCCAAAACAAAACAAAACTAAACACAACAGACCTCGTTTCCACTGAAGCTTTCGCGTCGTGCTTTTCTCTAACCTCTGTCGCGACCAAATCTCGCCATCTCCCTCCTCACCAACTGACATCGAGAAGAGTATCATGCACAGGCTTCGGCTCAGACTTGCCGTCCTAGACTACCCGTTCACATTTTACTTGTCCCTCAAGTTCACATTCCCTGGTCCCTTCAACTTCGATCTGAGGGCTGAAGTCATCGATATTCGCGACTTCTTGTTAGCTCGAAGCCTGTCACAGAACCCTGCTGCACCTCGATTCTAGCCTCGAGGCAGGTCGTCATACAACAACAGAAGCTTTCATCGCAACCCAGATCAAACAGTTTGCTGCTTTCCTCAAACTCTACTCCCAAACACTCTCGTCGTCGGGCTAGTCATTGACACAGCGAGTCAGAATCCCGTCATCATGGCCACCTTGTCGTTCCCGCCTCTACACAATCTCTCCCAGAACCCCGAAGACCAGGAGAGCCTCCAGCGCATCAAGATTGTCTGGGACGAGTACTCTTCTGGATGGGACCAGGAAACCAGATTGACCATCCTTTCACACCTGCACAATGTTCGCGTCACGTCAAGCAATCGATGGAAGCCATGCGAGCACAAGCTCCGAAAGGTAGAATTCAACTTTGGCATTTGGGTCATGCTTCGTTGCATATATCCAAACTGTAAGATGCAATCCCTCAAGACCCGGCTCGTGGGAAAGTATCCGTGGATCGACGTCGACAGCTTTGTTGGGCCGGGCCAAGGTAGGCCTACAGATGATATGGGGGATGCCTATGGCACGACAGCTGCTGGAGGGAGCATGAAGCCTGATCTTGACCAGCACTGGCAGGGTTTTCAGATGCAGGCGCAAGACTATGTCGCTTCTTCTTCTGATAACAACGAGCGTCTTGTCAAGCGTGAGAGCAATTTGGCACCTGGTGAGTGAGAAGGGAATGGAGTGATACACCCTTGGCTAACTATGTCAAGTCTTCACGCAGCCTCGTCATCGAGATGGCATCGACAGACAGCAGGATCTATCCTTCAGCAACCTTCGTCCAGTCCAGTCTCTGTTTCCCCAACGCCAGAATGCGGCTCAACCCATCACTCCTTATCCACCTCGCGCAAATCCCTTTCCAGATGTGAACCCCCAACTGCCGGGCCGTCATGATCCGCAGTCCGACTCCTTTGCAAACTTTCTCAAGAGAAAGGCAGAAGACAATATCCCCAATACACCCTCCAAGAAGCCTGGGTTCTCGGCCGCGCGTGCTCCTTCACCCGTGGGCTTTGACTCTCGTTCGTCGTTCCTCGATGACGAGCCCGAAGCAGCTCCTGAAGACCACCAACGCTCCTACGACTCTCCAAAGGAATGTTGCAAGCTGTATCATGAGCGACGCAAGGCAGAGTTCACAGAGGTTTTGGACCAGACGCTTCAACGGATGCAGGCCGACTTGAAGACATTGGTTCAACGCCACGGCGAAGAGATGAAGAGAGCGGCAAATTCGCCCAACGCTCAGCAGCAACAACAAAGACGTAGCGGAGACGACAATTTCGATCGCGATGCGTTACTCGAACGCCTTGATACACGAATCACACGCATTGAAGAGCTTCTTCGCTTGCAGTAGCTACATGGTCATCACCACTCGTTGGCATCGCATCACACAGGGTCGGTTCTATCAAAACAGAGCTTTCAGGCAATTGCATTGGTGGGGAATAAGAAAGACAGGGCTCACCGGCATGTATGTATGTAATAACAGTAGTTGTATAACGAATCTGTAGATCCCATCACCCGCAAAAGCAATGTGAATCGCCCAACGCAACCCAACCAACGACTCCAGCCAGGCACCAAGACTCTTTTAGCGAGAAAGATAGCCGAGGACCCTCTCTCTCACTGTCATTCATAGGTACGCTGCTTCGCTTGGTATTATTTGCCGCGCAAATTACCGACAACCCCAGCATACGAACCACAAGCCATGTCCAACAAATCTCGCCTGACATGAAAAGCACAGATGCTCGATGACAAG
This sequence comes from Fusarium duplospermum, assembly GCA_003946985.1. Lineage (NCBI taxonomy): Eukaryota > Fungi > Ascomycota > Sordariomycetes > Hypocreales > Nectriaceae > Fusarium > Fusarium duplospermum. Next base: position 17,751 of record NKCI01000004.1, read on the forward strand.
AAACCGTCACCGTTTTTTTCTCTTTCACTCTGGGTAAAACTCGTTGATGATCATCTCATGCTCATTTCTCAACACCTGTTGGCTGCAGGAACAAATCCCAGCCACTCTCCAAGGGGTTGAACCAACCGCAGAAGAATTGTGCCTCCAATCGTTTGAGGCTGACTGCTGCATTTCTCATCTGGGAGGGTATATCTCGCAGTTTGATCTCCGGTTCGCCCTGAGATGCCAATGCATCACCTGACTTTGAGGGTCTGATCTCAGACGCCACCCCTCGTCCACAGATGCGACAAGATTGATGGACGGAGAATCAGCTACGGCCTCACGCGGTTTTAAAAAAGCCTTCCTCCTGTAATACACACACGCAACAAGACGCCATCCCGTCTCTTCCGTGGTCAGAGCACACACACACGTAACGGCTGGGACAGGGATCAAGGCACACACAGCCATTCGGAGGCGCCGGGTGCCATGTAAATGAGGACACCCATTATTACCGGTAGTGAATGCCCCAGGTTATACACTTGAGTTCCTGGTGCTTATCAAAGGAGAGTTACCTGGCCCTCAAAACACGGCAAGTCTCTCCGCGGCTGTTCCCGAGAGATAGACGGATAATGATCACGGAGATGGGTACAGTATCAATGATGGCGAGGCTGACTAGTGGACAATCGTGGCTTTGGAACCAAGGAAAACTGAGTTTACGGTAGAACAACTGCCAAGTCTTTAGGCTCTCTGTGTCTCACTTGGCAGATTGAGAGATATATTCGCAGCCGCATGTCAAAAAGACAGACAGCCTCCAACAAGACAAGTCGCGTGGCAGCAGGGTTGATGCAACACACCGACTCAGGTTCCCGGCCGAGTACTGCACGTTGACTCTCGAGCCCTTTTTGAGGCGCTGCGATCAGACTCTCTCTTCCTTGGTCGTGCGATTACGCAGGGCCATGCACGTTGGGCAGAACCATGGACAAGAGAGGCTATGCCCTTGCAGGTGTTAGTCTTGTTCTCTCTCTCGCATCCTTCGGCCAGCATCTTTCTCTTGGCATTTCTCAGAGCCTCTCGTTGACCTGCATTGCCGCGGCCGCGGGAGCTAATGAAGTCGACCCGACCTCGTTCTGGAATGGAATGTCAAGGGCAACCGCGGCCTCTTGAAGAATAATGCAATAACTCTTGGGTGTGATCGACAATGTGTGTCTCAGTCAAGAGTCTTCTCTTGGAATGAGGGAACGGTTTTGTCGAGGCTCGGAGCAAAGCCACCCGAGAAAGTGATGCTGACGGCAGTAGTAGTTTCTTCTTCTCTTCGACTTTGGAACGTCTGAGGTTTCTTGACGATGTGACGTTTGCATGATTCGTGAAGAGTCACATCGTCAAGCGCCACGGTTCTCTCAGTTGATGCCCTTCTAGGAAACGTTTCGTCTCCTCATCGTCCGCATGCGGAACTGCCCCTAGACGTGCTCATGTAAGAAGGGCATTTCAAACATTGTCAAGGGTCCCGTACTTTTTCGTCTCTTTCTCCATTGTGACTAGGATGCTTTCCCCCTCATGCAATGGGTGGTTTGACCGCGACCGGCGTTAAGAGTTGGGGTCAGCTCTGGTATGTGAGGCGCCCACGACGATGCGGGGAACTTTCAACCAACCCGGGGAACAACGACGTTGAATCCCCGGGGGATGTGTGTGGGAACCGGTAAAACTCTGGAGAAGAAGTTCCGGGGTTTTCTGAGAAAAGGGTCCTTAATCATTGACCACCAGTTGTATTGCCTTGGGGCCCCAGGTTGGTCGAGGCGACGCTGCGTTGGTTCTTAGGACAGTAGCCAGAGAGACAGAGAGATTTGACCTTGCAAACCCCGGATACAGACTTCACCTATGTTGGATATCCCCTTCGCCCGTTCCCTTCTCCCCGCCTATATCCTTGTCAGGAGTTGTGGGGTCATCAGAGGGCCAACAGGGGTAATCCTTTGGTCCAGAAACTAGTGAAGATCGAATGTGGACCTGGACTACCAAGGCAGGCCTTCAAACCGCTGACAGATCGAAGACGCTGAATGGTACAATCCAGGGAAGTGCCCTGCTTGTGAGTACGGGGCCGTCAATGCGTATGCTTCAAGTCTTTCACGAATGAGAGGACATGAGTGAAGAGAGTTTGCTTGGTGCTGACGCCTGTGCTCGTATTCCGTGTGTTTTCATTACATTATACCTTTTGCTGGCAAAAAACCCCTCTAAATAATCTATGTATGTGTGTGTGTGTGTATCTTATGGTAGTTGTAGTAGTATGAGGTATCTGAGGTGCAAGAAAAAAAAAACAAGACCCTTTATCGCGCATGCTCGATGCTGTAAGGCTCCTGATGAGCCTTTGTCGAGCTGGCCTCGCTGACGGCCCTCTCGTGATGCTCGGGGATGTCGTCGTCCTCGTGTCCGCCGTGACCCGGGCCAGTCCTCACAATCTCGGTCACGACAGTCTTCTTGATTCCCTCGAGGTTCTCGCGCTCCTTCAGCTCCATCTCGTCCTCCTCGCCGAGCTCGATGTGCGTCCTGGTCAGAGTGGCGCCGAAGCGGCCGGCGTGCGTGGGCCTGGAGCCGGTCTTGCCCGTGGTGCGGGATCGTGAGCTGTAATCGTTGGAGTCCTGGTTGTTGCTGGCTCGGACAACCTTGCCGATGAGGTCGGCCATGTTCATCTCGATGTGGAGCTTGAGAAGGTAGACCAGGGGGTGGAACTGCACGTAGACGAAGCTGTTGGGCAGAGACATCATGCAGATGAGGAGGATCTGAGAGGGTCAGTTTATGTAAGAGAAATGTTAGAGTGAAACCTACATCGAGAGCAATAGAGATGGCAACTAGGAACAAGTTCATCTGGTACAGACGGTTGTACTTTTGCAGACCGTTGGAAATGAGACGCTTCTTGACGACCCAGATAAAGTAAAAGTTGAGGGCGGCATCCATGACGGCAAAGATGACCTTTTCGCATCGATCCCAGACCTCGTTGACGTGGACGTAAGTGTCATTGATCTGGAGCCGGGCGGGCACCCAGATGCAAAAGACGCTGATGTTGATGGCCAGGAGGATGAGGAAGCAGAGCCACTTGAGCCTCGTTCCGTTGGCGCGTACGACCATGAGAAGACTGACTCGGTTGATGATGATTTGAATAAGGCATTGCACTTGTGTTGACCAAAAGACGACTAGAGACATTGTTAATACGCTGGCTGCGTCTTGAGTGAGACGAGGTCAATCATACTGATGAAGAAGTAAAACTGAAAGCTGGGAGGAATGATGCCGCGAAGATACAACCAAACCATGACGCCGAGGATGAAACTCGAGACAATCTCGAGCCACACCAGCACCACGTAGGTCGTCAATCTCTTCCTCCTGTGAATGGCTGACTTTGCCTGTCGAAAGGCCTTTGCGCAGTTGAAGACGACGACACCCAGGGACAAGCCCCAGATGATGGAGGCGATGTTCATGTCATCCTCGTTGGGGAGGTCGTCCTTGAAGTGCTCGGGCACGAGAAAGCCTCGCTCGGGAGCCATAGCGAAAGGCTAAAAGGAGACTCGATGTCCTCGTCGTCGTTGTCGTTGTTCGTTTCCCTCTTTCACCCTCCCTTTCACTCTTATCGTTTATGTGAGATGATGCACCTGAGATGTGACAAGAACAAGAAAAGCAAAGAAAAAAAAAGAACTTGCAACTCCCGATTCGATCAAATTGAAAAAGAAAAGACACAACGACACAGCAATGAGTGGGATGCACAGGCTTCAAAAAGAAAGGATGAAACCGGGGTGTGGTGTGCAAGGTGGACGCCTTCTCTCTCGCACATCCGGAATGGAGAGAGGGCGGCGCCAATGGGGTTTTTCACATCTCTCTCTCTCTGATACTCTCTCACACACAAGTCACAGGTTCTACGGCTCATACCTTCTCCTCCTCTTACAGTAGTACTCTGGCCCCAGGCTCTTTCTGGAGAAGCCTGACAGCTCGTAGCGGGCGGTGATCCGAGTCGTGCACTAGGGTGCCCATCCCCTGTGTGCGTCGATCTGCGAGCCAACAAATCTACAGCAACTAATCCAGTGGAGTTTTTTTTATGCTGAGCCCTGGTCTCGTCAGCCCAAAGGGGGGAATCCTTGGCTTTCAGCCATTAGTCTTTTACTTGGGCTCCTTTGTCGTGGTTCCATGCTCCCGGACAAGGGGCGGGACTCCGCTGAGCCCGGCGGGTTGGGCTTACTCTGCCTCATGATACGACGAGCACGGGGGACGCTACAGAGAAAGTGCTTTACTCTAGCATGAGGTGGCGACCTTTGCAGGGGGCCTACTAGCAGCAGCGTGACCGGTACAATAGACCCGGGGTGTGGTTCAAGATCTCTCTCCCAGAGACAGGCTGAGAGGACGGAAGGAATCTAGAAAGAGAACGGTTTCAGTTGACACAGAATGACGGCCCGGCGGGCGTGGGAGAGGCTCAAAGTAACTTTCCTTCCCGGATGCCAGGAAAGAAGGAAAAGAAGTAAAACAGAGTTTGAGACTGGTGATGGCTTCATCCGGGCCCCAGATTCTCCAGCATACTACGTAGTACACACAAAACTCAAATCACAAGATGACAAGGGGAAAATCATATCCGAGGAGAATATCACTCTGGAGTTGTAAACCCGCCCCCAAAAAATCTTTCATCTTGTTCCCTCTCCGCATTTCTTTCAAACAGGCCTTATCCTGACCCTTTTTTCGCAAGTGTCTGGACCTTGCAGAATGAGAAGGGAAAAAACCCTGCTAAGATTGCATCGCTCTCTGGGGACCTGTGAGTGGTGTTGGCGTTTCTGGCGCGAGTCATTTGTCGGTGCGCCGCTGATCGGCACTAAGACGCCGCCTGTCGATGGACCATCTGCGGGGCTTTTCTTTCCTTTCTTTTTTTTTCTCTTGCTGTGAATGAAGAAGAAGAATAAAAAATGGCTTGAAATCCGCTTTGACTCTTTCTGCATTGGCTTGTCTTGGCGGCTTCTGGATCACTCAACCAACCAATGTATGTCTCAGCATGTTATGTTCGTGTCATGCTACAGTTCCATCGTTTTCTTAATCTACGTAGCAACGAAGAGAGAAGCCATCTCGAACAAGGTCAGACGACCCAGAGGTTTGGGTATGAAAAGAAAGCAAAAAGTTGGGGTTCAGGGGTTGATTGACTTTGAACTCGATGGCTGAACGTTGCTTTTTTCCCTCTCCCCCAGACAACGAAATCTTGACAGTCCAACCCTTTTCCCCGGATCCCCGGATGAAACCCCACGAAACTCCTCTGCCTTTTTTTCTGTACGTATTATGATTTCAGACCTGTCTCAAAGTGCTAATCCCTCCTGCACATCATCTTTGTTCCATTCGTCCATTATGACAGGTTCTTTTTCTCGCTTACCTCCCCTATAGAAGATCTTCACATAATAACTACATGCTCTCGCGTACGTCTACGCGATTGCGCTTACGACTGTTGCTGAACCCTCCCCCCGGTTCCCGGAAGGCCCATGTTCCCTAGTGTCGACCGTGCGGGCCGAATCATGGCACGCCGTCGTCCATCTCAGCGCCTGAGCGCTCCTCGTACGACCAAGGAGTCGAGACGCAACGCCTCGCGACGCGTCCACTAACCACAAGCTAGCTCTCGCTCGTCCCCATGGATGGGTGTCCGGAGAGCGATCTCCTGCCAGTGGGGCCTTTTTCATCGTGCCTTGGTTCCTGGTCTAACGATATGGGATGCAGGGCAAGATGACAAGAATCGATCCCGGGTTCTTTGCTACGGCTTGTGCTATCTTGTCTTGGCTAGCTAAGGGTTTATCATGGACCCGAGCACGACCGGATAAGTGCTTATCAAAAACCGTTAAAAGCGCAAGGCCGATCTTCATTCAGGTGTGAGAGAGTCATGTCGAGCCCGCCCCGAGATGCCCGGGAAAAAAAGCCAAGACGAAACGCCCAGCGTTGGCAAACACCGGGTGTTGACGATACCGTCCCGTAGTATACTCTTTGTCCGATATCATATTTCTTTCGCCCCTCCCTTGTGCGGCATCAGAGATCAAGCGTCGTCGATCCTCGAAATTGGAAAATCCCCCAAGTGCCGCCCCTCCCCTCCCACTGGATCTTGTTACGTCTTGGATTTTCCCTTCTGGGTGACATGTCCGGTGAGATTGATGATGTATGATCAGCAAAGCCGCGCCCCCCTTCACGGGCCGTTGCAGACTACCTCGTGGCTTTTGGTCGTTTTGCAATGACATTCATTCCCCCTTCTACCGTAAACTCTGTTCATGTCCATTCAATATCCGGTCCGTCATTAGCAAAAGCCACGTGGAATACCACGAGAGAGAAAGCTGTCAGTTCAGCCCTTTTTCTTCTTGACCCAAGATGATGTGAAACCGCCGAACCCTTGCCATCTTGGCATCCTTGACTACCAGAGCGAACCCCGATTCATCACTCTCCCATTCTCCCCAGAGCGGCGAGTCAGATCGTCGTATCATTATCAAATAGTGTCTTTTTTATCTTTTAATATCTTTTTTTCTCACTTCTCTGGCAGTCCCCCTCAACATTGCCGAACTGGGGGGGACCACTCTTCAGGGTCCTTCTGGCCGGGATATGCTTGCTTCTGCGATCTCACCAAGCAAACACCAACTGCTGACCCTTGGCCCAAACACAACGGGGAAGACAAAACCTTAATTGGTTACCCTTTGAAATTTTCAGGAACCGGGCGGCATTGACCCGGAGACCGAGATATCGCGAGGTAACCTCATGCGGCATTCTGCGCCGACGCCTTGCAGCCTCAAGACAACACAACAACGCGGTGAGATGCCAAGCACGCCAGTCCGAGCACATTCTGTCGCACAGACTCTGGTTCGACTCGACTCGACTTGTTCTACGGCGCGCCGATGACACACTACTCTGCCACGGCGTCGAGTACAGGGCGGAACTCGTTACATAAACCCGGGGCGCCTAGAGTGGCTTCGCGCTTCATCACCATCATCACACGCCTTTTTCTGATCCTCTCACCTCCCCCCCTTCAGAAGAAAGCCCGTCTCATTTCAGAAAAAAAAAAAAGTGTACTAGAAGGCGTATAGCAACAAATCATTACTCAACAGCCACGTGGTGAGAAGCCCTTCATCTGCCACCAAAACTTGAGCCTCGTCCCGTACCGCCGGCCTTGCCACGTGTCTGAGCCGCCCATGACTCGTTGTAGGGCTTTGATCTTCACGGGCTGAACGTTCACTCACCTGAAGCTATCAGGAGAAACAAGGTCCTCCATCCTCCTCCCCTCAATCAACGCTGTGGCCACGCTCATCAAGAGCAGGAGGGGTACTGGCCAAGCCCTTTGTCCGTCCTAGAGCACCTCTAGCTCCAGCGCCCGCTTTCGTCCCATCTCTCTCCGTATCAATTTTTTTCCCAATTTCTCCAGGCATTGCCTTGTCTTATCCCGCCAATGCTTCTCCAAAAAGAGAGGAACCCGACGGTCACTAGGTTCCTCCTACGCTAGGGGAGCAGATCCGTAACCAAACCCCAAGGATCGTAGACTGAGAGGTTGCAATCCATCGCCCCGAAGGCTGCCACTCAACTGCCTCGCCACTCGCCCGGGAACAAGATCATCAAGAGCGATTTCCCAAATCGATGCTTGAGTCAATCAATAGTCGTCAACCGAAATGGTGTCGACAACAGCTTGCCCGGGGGAAGGGCCCCCTTTTTTTCTCTCTTTCCAGGTCCCTGGCCCCAACTTGGCAGGGAGCACGCAAACGCCAATCGTATCAACGGCGTTGGAACCCAATCTCATCCCTATTTCACAAACAACACACTACTGTAGGTACATAACACCAGTGAGTGGATGGATACTCGGCAGTGTCTCCCGGCTGTCATGTCCCCAAGACGGGGTGCAGCTGTCGCCATCACTCAGCTGTCAACAATCAACGCCGTGTGTTTTGGTCCTAACGGTAGTCCGGCATCCGGTTTTATTAGTGTCGTGAAGAATTGCTTGAGTATCCATAACCACGGGAACTTCGGCCTTGACCGGACATGAGAGTATGGATCTGGAATCGCTCTTTTTTTTCTTAGATGATGAATATGCTCTCTGTGGACCAAGGTCGTCGTCAGCTCAAGAAATCCTTTCAAATACGAGGCTTGGGAAAGTTTCCAGGGAGATAGGAAAGCTTGGCCATGACGTGCAGGTTTGTTTTGACGCCACTTCCAAGTTTCTTTGAGCAGTGTCCAGGCACGTATGGCGAAAGGTGAGGGCAAGGCAGGCAAAGCCAGCAAGCGATGGGACTGGCGAGAACCATGTCAGTGTCCTGTGAGCTTTGTTTGTCATGTCTTTCTGTCTCAGCTTGATATTGCTTCCAAATGGTCTCGGACAACATGCATGCTCTATATCAAACCCTCGCTTCTGTGCCTCAGAACATGCAACTCGCCAATTGTTGCACCCTCCAGCGGTCTACAATAAAGTCCGCGTGTGTCCGGTAGACAGTGTGTGCATCAATTTGCCGGGGCCGTAGCCCTTCTTGAAATGAGTACGCGATGACCGTCTGATGGCGTTCAAGAAATCTGCCGAGAGCTTTGATACGTTGCTCCAGGTGTCGTCACGCGCTCAGAGCCCGACAAGACGCAGACAAACGGCAAGGCCTACTTCAAATTCTGCACTCACATCATCTACTGAGTTGTTATTGATGATCTTGAATGCCACAGACAGGTGAATCTGCTGCCAGAGGGCGATGACGCAGCCCATAGTCCGTGTCCAAGTCGGTGAGGAAGCACAAAGGCAGGGACTTTGAGTGAACAGGCCACTTCCAAGCCTCCCGTGTTTCTGTCTTCTCAATACAGTAAGAATGAGCGGTACCACGAAAGCTCGGGCGCAAACTTGCATGCCGCCAGTATCTTGCGAGCTCGCAACGTCGGCAGATGATGTGTCACTAGATAATATCGAGTTTCAGCCAACAGTCAATGAACTAGGCACATGGGCATTAGGGATGGAACCATGGGATTCCGTCCTCTCGCATCATTTCCCCTTTTCCTTGAAGGTTGCTATGTGTAAGCGCTGAGTGTTCTCATGCTCTGCCCCCTGGTGCTTCAGCTAGCCCGGCTTACATCGGGTTTGTGATGGTACGGGGGTATCGCCATCGTGACCACTGCCATGCCAACAGACAGGGAGTATGGAGTAGGGAAAGTTAGGATGTCTAGACAGCTGTAGCTTCGTTGATTCATTGTTAGATGGTGAGAAATAGTAAGACGGGCTATCTTCATGTTGAACGTGGATAGTGAGTTAAGCAAGGAAACTCCACTACGCAGCATCGAGGCTCATATCTTGAAGCTCTTCCTACAGAGCGGCTGGACCCATTGACTCAGTCCATTGCCCCTTTTCACGGGGGCTTTCGGGTCTGAGTGTTCAAGGTTCCCGTCCGCCAGTCCCCCTGCCCTTCACCAAGAGCGGCTTACATCGATCAGTCCGACAACGGAGCGATGGCAAACAATGCGAATGGTTATGGGGGAGAACGGGGCGAGACAAGGTTACCCAGCAAGTAATTATTACAATTTTGTCGAGCAAAAATAGACGAGCGAGATGCCTACTCTTAAGTCTCAGTGAATGCATCACCAGACGACGTGATAAGCATAGCAAAAATTGGCAAAAAAAGAGCTCCGGTGCGGGGAGTCGAACCCCGCTCGCCGCGGTGAAAACGCGGAATGATAACCGATACACCACACCGGATGTCAGCTGTATGACCAGAAGTTTCAAATTGCGCATTATACAGTAAGACTGTGAAACTCGGTGGTGTCGTGATATCTTCAGAGGTGAGTTCCCAATTATCTCTTTCCTATTTCGGATGGTAATCCTCAAACTCTAGTCGATTAGAAAGAGTCATCATAATTTTAGGGTCGATGTCGCTCGTTTAGGAAGGTGATTTTTTGTGGACAGTGTGGGCAAACATTGGCTATCTTTGCCGAATCTTTGCTCTACCTAGTTATCTTGCCCTTGAGTGATATCAAAGTACAGGTGAATGCTTCTCGTGACCTCCTTTCTCTGCGGTTTGATCCATCAAGGCCTGGGATGTAACTGGAGTTGTCCTCGAGAGCATGCTATCTCTTTCAAATGACTCTATTTCTCGACTTTCTGTTCGAGAGGCGAGCCTTGGAAAGATGGTTGAGATGAGTTCGTTGACAACCAGCGAAAATTGCCGTGCACTCGGCAAACAAAAACCTTCTCAGCAAATAATGTTACCACCCGGTAGTCGGGCGAAGAAAGCAAGTTAGAATCAGCAATATCTTGTCAAAGGTTGAAGTCGTAACTCATCATCACCTCCAACGTCAACTCTAACGAGTGGTACAGGGTAACTCAGTTCCGATATTTCCCCGGCCATCGCGTCGGATCCGAATTGTAACTCGTCATCATCACCGTCCACTCTACGACTTCATTTCCACCCAGTGCTTCCGGAGCGACACACTCGCTCCAAGGGAGGCATGCGCACCACGCCATAACATGCGCGAGTTTATGGACTATGTCCACAGCGCCTTTTACGAAGCTACGGGTTGGAACCGCGACAACTCGTACGCGGCGCTGAATGCGACCACCGATGGTGAGGACACCGGAAGAGTTGAATCAATTGCTTGAACAATCGTACTGACACTTCTGGCTGTAGCACTTCTAAATTTCCAGACCCCTCGCGGGCTGCGGCTCACCCTCTCCGCTCTTGCAAGCCCCAACTTTGCGACATCCTACCAGCTCGGTTCCGTTGGCATCGTTGATGGCTCCATCTCCTACCTCTTCTCGTCAGTTCCGCTGCGACTCCTCCTCACGCCACAATCGGAAACAGTGAATCTACCGGAGCTTCTGCGCTCGTTTCGACCCCTCGCCGAACTCCCCCACCGAACCGATCCCGTGCCTCAGACACCAAAGGACAAGCCTGAATCATCACTTCTGTATGGCCGACTCTATCTACCCCAGTCTCTTCTTGAGGCAATGGTGGTCAAGCGGTTGTCGCCCGCATTGCAGGTTCAGCTCAGTGCCGTGTCTGCACAACACCTTAGAAACGGAGGGACAGTTCTGGGGCTGGCGCAATATGATGTGGGAAAGTATGCCCTAGAAGGACTGGCCTCTTCGGATGGAGGACTCCTGGGTTTCAGAGGAGTGTACAACTCTGGTGGCGATGCCGAAAACCCGTCGGCACCGAAACTCGCCGAAAATGGAAACGGCGAGAGGGAGAGGATATACGGGCGGTTCAGCACCGGCGCAGAATTCTATTACGGCACGCTGAATAAGTCTGGTGGGATCAGCCTGGGAACTCGTTTCGCGACATTACCCTCCCACACGGGTACGCCGTTATCCGCAACGCTGACCCTTAACCTCCTGATGGGTAATATCAGCGCGAGCTACGCCGTGGTGGCCGGCAGGCATTGCAGTCTCGCCACGCGGATGGAGTTTAACGTTTTTAGCTACGAGAGTGCCTGGGCCATTGGCATGGAACTCTGGAGGAAACCGTTTGCACGACCTGTCTTGGAAGAAGACGTTGATGCTGGTCGACCAAAGGAGCGTAGCTTCCAAGCAAAGCTCGAGTGGCGGCTGGACGAGCCTGAGCCAGTTATCGTCAAACCACCAAAGGAAGAGATTGACCCAGACAAGCCCGAAGAGGAGAAATACGCCGGCGTTCTCAAGACGCGGTTGGACCAGAACCTCCGAATAGGGGTGCTCTGGGAGGGGCGGGTCAAGTCTCTTCTATTCAGTCTGGGCAGCGGCATCGATCTCCGGAAGTTGGACAAACCGTTCCGTACGCTTGGATTGGAAATCCAGTTCTCTTCATGAACGGGTACCCAAGCAAGCCACCGACGCGCGGGCTTGACATGGCTCCTGGTCCACAGAGACGAACAAGAGACCCGTTACCACGCAGTCGGGTCGCGTTGATGGCTGCGGACGCTGGGACCATGGTGGGAAGTTAATGAGGCAGATCATGCCTGCAGACGCGGCCAGTACTGTACCTATCTCGATTCCCATGCATGAACGCCGCGCTAACGGGGATAACGATGGACGAAAGAAAGTTGGTGGATTCACATGCGGGCCAAGTTGGTCAAGCGAGGTCGTTGGCAATACTACGTAGTATTGACTGTATGGCATATCACGGGCGTTTGAGAGTTATGGAACCACTGCTTTGTATAGGAACGCTAGACGAGTCAATGATGATGCTGTAGTATACGAAGCTTCGGCGGATAGCAATCTTGAAAGCTCCAATAGAAACAGTCTCATCTGTCTGTCTGTCTCGCTCGATTCTTGCTCGACATATGGATGCCGGATCTTTGCTGTTGGTTGGCTTCCTGTACTATACACCGAAATAAGAGACGTTATTAGCGCCATCCATTACAGAATACGCACGCGAGAGCTGAACATGTCAGCGATGCCGTCTGATCCGAATGCATTGTTTGGGTTTTTACAGAATAGGTACCTCGTTGCGTGGGCGGTTGACGCATCCCGCGCTTAGGTGGACCTTAAGAACCTTGATAGACTCCGCGATCTGTCCGACGATCCAAGGTGTGGCTGGTGATGCGTGGGGTGCTCTTGTCTGACCAATAATAGGAGAGGTGAATAATTGACGCCACACTTGTAAGGGGAACGGACTTGAGTTGCTTGAATCGACGAGTTGAATATGTAGAGAGAGGGTTTTACAATGAAACTCGATAGTTCTGCAGGTAAGAATCAGACATTTCCCAATCAAAGGACTGCCATCCTAAACAGTAAAGACTTTGTCCCTCACAGTCAGCAAAAGAGTCACCAGCCACAACCCAAACAGAGTTTCCTGACAATATCGTATGCTTACTTGCTAGCGGGGGGTTCCCTTGAGGCTGAGATGGCCATCAAGGTCCTCACCTTAAACTGACCCACCCGCACCTCCCCCCCTCTGTGTCTTTTTTTGCAAACGATTCTGATGCCAAGAAACGTGACGGTTGCCGAGTTCCTTTTTTCTCTGGGACCCGGTGACGCAACGGATTCGTTGTTTGGCATCTGATTTAATGGGAGTGGGATGAACATGCGGGAGGGAGGGAGAGGAGTTCGTGTGGAATAGGCCGTGGTTCAGCGAGGTAATTACTTGCTGTATTACGCAGGCTACGAACATATGGCTTTCGAGGTCTTGATGGATGGAATTTAAAGAAGCGAGTGCTCGAGTATAAAGGCGATAGAGTTTGGCAGGTGAGCAAATCAAGACCTTGAACCGCAACGAACTTGCTAGCTTCTCAGAGGCACCAGTTCAATTCTTGATAGGTAGTGAACCGTATCCCCTGGTCCCTGATAATACACACACACACACATACCCACGCTGCCATTGACGCATCCCTCGGCACATCGCTTCCGTCCGCTGGCCCAATATCCATCTTCTCACGCAAGGTCCCCAGGAGCTAACCAAAGAACTGTCGGCGCCCCCCAGCTGGTCTCGGTTTATCGGCACGCTCTTTTGCTCGCGACTATAAGTCTCGAGCCTGCGCCATCAGGGTAGTGCCGTGTCTTTTCGACGAGAACCGGGAATTTTTTCACTCTTTGGTCACGGAATTCGTTCACGTTCGACCTTTTATATAAACCCTCCAGAGGTTCGCTCGCTGGTTGACATACTCACCCATCCAATCTGCAGGCCAAGCTTTTCTTGTGTGGCACAGGCGAAAGAGATCCCGTTCCTAGCGCATCACACAAGCCAAGCCCTTGGCATTTTGCCCTCGCTCGAATCGAAACGCTCCTTTGCCCTTGCTCGCTTTCCTCTTTGGGCAATTTTCCAATCGAGGTTTATCCTTGGCCTTTTGAGATACACGATCTTGGCACGTCACCTTGTTGGACAACCACAAACGACTGACGCTCTTCTCGACAAAACATGGCCGACGCTGCTGACAACTGCAATGGCGAGGCCGTCGACCTCGGTCGCAAGGGCCTTCGAATCGGCGCCATCTTCATCATCCTGGCCTCTTCGCTGATCGGCGCCATGTCCCCGATCATCCTGGCGAGGCAGAAGAAGATTGCGGTTCCCAAGTTTGCCTTCTTCATCTGCAAGTTCATCGGTACCGGAGTCATCATAGCAACGGCCTTTATGCACCTGCTGGTGCCCGCCGTCGAGGCGCTGACGGACCCTTGTCTCGAGGACCGACTTGACGGATATGACTGGGCCGAGGCCATCGCTCTCATGACCGTCATTGTCATGTTCTTTTTTGAGATGCTCGCCACGAGGTTGACCAACGCTGATATGGAGGACCATCACAAGACGGACATCAATACCGAACTTGACCCTGCCATGGACATTGCGAAAAAGTCCAACAGCGGCCCCACGGCCGAGGGACTTAAGCAGGCCGCTGACGTCGAGATGGGCCAGCGCGAGCCGGGTTTTGCGCCTATCGGCGATAGCCATCTTGCCCACGACCGGGAGCACAAGGAGGGCGACACCCCTGGTGGCCTTGCTGGTCAGCTTCTTGGCGTCTTCATCCTCGAGTTCGGTGTTGTGTTCCACAGCATCTTTGTCGGTCTTACCCTCGGAACCATTGGCACCGATGAGCTCAACGTGCTCCTCATCGTCCTCGTCTTCCACCAGATGTTCGAGGGTCTCGGTCTCGGCTCCCGACTGGCTGTCGCTCCCTGGCCCAGCAACCGTCGGTGGATGCCCTACCTCCTCGGCTTCATCTTTGCCCTGTCTACCCCCATTGGTATCGCTGCTGGAATTGGTTCTAAGCCCAAGAACGCCAGCGACCAGAAGCTTACCAACGGTATCTTTGACGCCATCAGTGCTGGTATCCTGATCTACACCGGTCTGGTTGAGCTCCTGGCCCACGAGTTCATGTTTAACCCTTACATGCGCCGTGCTCCTATCAAGATCCTCCTGACTGCATTTGCCTGCATCGCTTTTGGTGTTGCTGTCATGGCTGTCCTTGCCAAGTGGGCTTAAAAAAAAGAAGAAGAGAGATTGTAGAATGATCTGGACGGCCTGGCTGACTATAACCTAGGTTGAGTTCAAGAGGTTGAACGCGGTGGATATAATTGGGGAGTTTGTCGCTTGCATCAGCCTGCTTTCTAGTGATACCTCTCATGTCCCTTTCATAGCATATTAGAACTACCTACATGGGGAATTGAACCATGGTTTATTTCTTTCTAAATACCAACCTTACTCCGTAGTTTATTTATTTTGAAGTTGCTGTGCATTTGACTCTTTGCTGTGTGGTGGTTTTGTGTGGTTAGGGAAGCTGAAAATGGTGGTCAGCCAACGTTGAAGTTACCATAGTATTGTCTGTACATGAAAAAGTTAGGGAGACCTGAAGACAATATTTTTCAATTACAAGGCAGAGATTTGCACGACCTTCACTTACACGCCTGCAAGGTCATGTGCAGGTTTCCTAACTGGGACTCTGTGAAATGTCCCCACTCATATCCACAGTGCATCACCCACAACAAACTGTCTCGCCAACACTGTCCTTAGTCATCATTCTGTGGGCTCTCCCCGCTAGGGCCACAAACCCTACTCTGAAAAAAAGTTCACGAAGTTCGAGATAGTCGAATTGCTTCAGCCCGAGCTCACCAACCGACCACGTTCGACATCTTAACCACCCAACGCACCACACCCAATTCCCCCTCCACCCATTCCATCAATACCGCAAAAATGGCCGGCGGAGTTACCGTGCGCGACGTCGATGTAGGTCCTCCCTGAACAAGAATCACAGAAACGACTTTCGACGAACACACACACTTCTCGACGAACTGGCGACACAATCTTTCAAGAAAAACCGCCTGCCGAGCATCACGAGCCGACCGTCCGCCCGCAGCGCGAAAGAAGTTTATAAAAAAAACAACTAACCGCTGCGTCGGGAACGTTCACCGCGATGCCGCAGGTCGGGAACAAATGGGATTGAGGAGCAGGCGCGAGGGGGTCGAAAGACTTCTGACGACGGAATCATTGCTAATGGGTATTGTGTCTCCAGGCGCAGAAGTTCATCACTGCCTATGCTGCTTTCCTGAAGCGCCAGGGCAAGCTGCCCATTCCTGGTAAGAACTTTCTTCTCTCTCACACACAGCACTACATTCTTACTGACTTGCGCCTCAGGTTGGGTTGACACCGTCAAGACTGGTGTCGCCAAGGAGCTCCCTCCCCAGGACATTGACTGGTTCTACGTCCGTGCCGCCTCCATCGCCCGCCACGTCTACCTCCGCAAGACCGTCGGTGTCGGCCGTCTCCGCAAGGTCCACGGTACTTCCATCAACCGTGGCTCTCGCCCCTCCAAGCACGTTGATGCCTCCGGCTCCGTCGACCGCAAGGTCATGCAGTCCCTCGAGAAGATTGGTGTTCTCGAGCAGGACGAGGAGAAGGGTGGCCGACGCATCACCCAGGCCGGACAGCGGGATTTGGACCGAATTGCCCAGACCACCGCTGAGGCCGAGGAGGAGGAGGAGGATGACGAGTAAAAAAAGGATTATGCAACCAAAAACTTGCAGGGTAGCAATGGATTTGGGGGCGTTGGGTCATAGATTTTGTCATGTATGAATGAGATTCCCCCCGACAATGGGTCAGGTCATTCGGTTTGCTCAATTTTGACCCGTCCACCTGTCGTTTCATTTCTTGCTTGCTTGGTGAATGCTATCGGTGAATGTCATGTTGTAGATATGTGAATGCCGTCAACAAAGATGAGGGGTGTTGGTCCCCTCTTTCTTACACTCATTAACTCCATAACTTGTTACCCACCACTACAGCTGCCCTTATCACATCTGAAGCTATCACGAGGACTGGGCCCTCACGAGCGGTCAGTATTCTTTTCTCAAAGAAGCTCATCGTTGTTATTGCTTCTTGAGGCTCTCGCCTTGAGTGCCTATTTCATCGTTGAAGCTTGATGCTTTCACTTTGAAGGCGCACCTCATCTCCAAGTTGGAGGCTCTTACCAAGCACACAACTCCGAGACTCACTCAACTCCTCCATCGCCAGTCGATGCCTGCACCGGATACTTTCATGTTTGAGTTTATTATTCATTCTGTATTCGGATTTAATTCATGTTGCGAACCTCTTCGACTTCTTCCCGAGTTCCCTACTCGTCATCTCGCTGAGCGAGGGCGAGTGGTGTAAGAGTTTCAGGAGCTTGAGAGTTCACATAGCTCCCCTCTTATGCACAAAGGATTCCCGAAAAGCATGCGCTCGTTGAAGTGATTAAGAGCCTCAGACTCTGTCAGCATTCTTTATTCTCTGGCTTTCTTCCTATGTGAGTACACCCCAACTCTTGACTTGACTCCCAAACTCATACACCTCTCAGCTGAAACCACAACTCCACTCACTCTCACACTGAGATACGCCCCCCCTCTTAAGAGAAACCAACAATGTCAAACTTTCAAGAGGTCATCGAGGTGCCTCCTACCTTTCTCTCGAGCATCGAAACTCAACCTCCTCCCATCTACTTTCACCATGTCATCGACACCGAAACCGCCACCCTCAAGGTCATGGTCCTAGGCGCAAACCTCACCTTTACCTTTACACACAAGCGGGCATTGAAAGTTGTAAGACCATCGCAAATCGCGAAACAACTCGAAAACAAAACCACAGGTTTCCTCGCCCTCGTCACTCGTTCCCGCGAGAGAGTCGTCCTGGTTGCCGCAGAGTCTGGACACGGCGCAGGACGCTTCGGTGATCTTTTAGATCCGCAGAAGGGTGTGCTTAGAAACGACATCTGGACTAGACGTGTCATCGCCTTTGGAAAGACTCTCGGATTACGCATGAACCGCCCGTTTGACGGTATGGGTCGTGCGGCTGTCGCTAAGGTTGACGGAGTCTTTCTTGGCTCTCACGTCGAGGTCAAACTTGCAGTCCACGGCATATGCGTGTTGCTTAGTATGTTTGGCATAACCAAGGATTATGACAACGTTACTGTTGAGCAGCTTCGTCAGCTTCGGACTGCGCGTTGGGAGGATGGATCACGACCAGTCTTTGAAGTTTACTTCTCTCGAAAGCATTGTCATCCTTGTCGGGGTTTGGTTCAGAAGCTCTCTGAGATGACGGGAGTACCCATCAGACTCCTCTGGAAACACCGACTCATTCCCAAGACGTACGCCGTCACCTGCAAGCCCATAGGTCCACCCCGAGCACGAGACGATCCTGAACCCGAGGTGGTGGTATGCGACAGCCAAGACATGGACTTTGGCGATGAATTATCCGACGCCGAAACCATCCCAGATGACGAACTCGAGGCCATCGACACCATCGACTTGACGGAAGTCGACCGCTCAGAACAAATCGAGGCTTACATCGACGGCCTAGCCTATCGAGTTGGCCAGATAGAAGAATCCCCCCAAGGCGTGACGGCCGCTATCGTCGAGTTCGCCGCCACCGTAAAGAGACAGAAGCAAAAAGCGGCAGACATACCCAAGCCCCTCCCTGCGACACCGGTCATAGAAGATCCAGCTCTCGCCAGGGAGAGACACACGTGGCCACCCGCAAGACGAACCTTCTTCCATGATTCTCAGACACGAAATGGTAGAGCGAAGAGTAGTTCGCCATCTGACGGTCGAGGACGTGTTCAGAAGCAAAAGGCTCCGAGACGATTCAACCTGAAAGTCCCGGAAACGATTGTGTTGGACAGGGAGAGTGAGCCACCGCGAAGAAAGTCTAGAAGCAAGTCCAAGGGTCGCCAGCGTCCGACTCGGGCTTTTTACTGAGTTGTTTTTAATGGAGATGATGGCTTGTTGAGGGGTCATGTTCTCAACCTGCTAGAGGAATTGAGATGAGACGAGGTTTTCAGACGAGATGAACAGGATCAGATTCCTCGGGGGGAGTGTGTATGAAATTATCGAGTTCATGGTCTATCCGAATTAGATCCTTCACATGTGCTAATACCCCTGTACTGTAATTGTATCTATACCAATACCCAATATCTCTGTTTGAGTCGCAACCATCATCGTACATCAACAGCCTCAAGTCATGACTTCTCCTCCATTTGCATGTCTTGAAGTATCTTACGGAACCCTTCAGCCATCTCCTTCAAAACAACATTTACATCCGGAGCCTCAGGTCCCTCCTCCATCTCCCGAAGCGCAGCCTCAAGTGCCACTTCTCTCGCCTTCTCTGCACCCGCTACGCCCGTCTTGCCCATAGTCAAGGTATGTTTTACATCCTTTCCATGTCGGAGAGGTCCCTTTGGTGTGCCTGGGGTGATGGTCGTGTCTTCTAGGAGACTCTGCCAACGTGAGAGGTACACTCCTGGTCCTGACATGTTGTCAGAGTCTGAATCGTCAGAGTCGATGATGCGTTGGAGGCGACAGATTGAGAGCGCCTCTAGCTGGGCGAGATACGCAGCATGATTGTCGAGAGCGTTGAGAACAGGTTGTTGAGAAGCTTGTGGTAGTGACTGAAATAGCTTATTGAGCCGTTCGTCCATGGCACTCATGTCGGTCATACCATTGGCTTTAGCAACATTGTCCTTCTCGACCTTGCCTGGAGTTTCACAAGGTTTCCGCTCTTGTTGAAACTTGAGAACAGCATCCTTTGCCCACACCCTCATCTCACTCCAGACATCGGGACATGACGCCGCAAGCGAGTGAACCCACTTGTACATGAGCTCTCGGTTCCTCATAAGCAGATCGACATAGT
This sequence comes from Fusarium duplospermum, assembly GCA_003946985.1. Taxonomy (NCBI): domain Eukaryota; kingdom Fungi; phylum Ascomycota; class Sordariomycetes; order Hypocreales; family Nectriaceae; genus Fusarium; species Fusarium duplospermum. The sequence continues at coordinate 37,286 of NKCI01000004.1, forward strand.
CGTCCACGCTCGGCATTCTCCCAGGCTTGGCCTCGCCGCCCATCATAGACTTTAGGGGCGTCGAGGTACCCGCATCGGCCTTCTTGGGCTTGCTGGTCTTGATAAAGTCGTCGATAAACAGTTGGCCTGCCTCAACATGCTCGCGCAGGTCTACCCGGGAATGCACGGTGCGGAGGATCGGCTCATACGCAGTAAAGACATCCTTGATCGCCGCGGTGAAGAGATCAGGGGGCTGTCGGCAGAATGCGGTTGTGATGCTCTCACGGTCTCGGACGGATAACAAGGCAGAATAGTACTCGAGACACTGAGCGTGCTTTTGTTCGGTGAGCTCACTTGTAAGAGCTGGGTTAGAGCCGTTGAAGATGGCAGTGATGATGGACTGAGAATGCTCTGCACTAGCATTCCTCACAGTCTCGTGCTCGTCACGACCTAGAGAGATGTACTGTCGTATCGCCTCGAGCATCTCGTCGCTCGGTCGTTCCTTGGCTTTCTCAATCTTATCGGCGCCCTTGCGGAACTCACCCGCGTCCCAAGATAGCACGAGGGATATGATGCGCTGCAACAGGTTCATGCCGTCGTCAGCATTGGCTGTCAACCCGATCCAGTTGGTGACGCTGGTCACGCTCAGCTTGGCGAGAAGCAGACGCATCATGGCACTGATCATGGTAGCCGCGTTCCCCATCCGTAACGTCTGTTTAACCATTTTGTAGGGAATAAGGTTGTGGACATTTTCGAGTAGCTTGAGTAGGTACTGGCCCTCAGGCGAGAGGACAAAGATGTGATGAATAAGGGTCGCAAGGCTAGACTGTGGTCAGTGATGAACTTTCTCGATGATAGGAGACATACTGAATAATGGCATATTCTGCCGCAGCCTGGATGACTGGAGAGTGAGACTCGAGATCAGAAGTCTTGCTGAAGTGGTCAAACATTTCGTCGACCAAATCTCCATAAACCAACCCCTCAACCACGTCATCCCAAGCCCTCACCAGGTCCGCAGCCTTGGTTCGATCATACTCGCCCTTTGCCTTTGTCTCTGACCTGCGTGTTCTCTTGACGCCGCCCAAAGCTCCTCGACCGATCATCTCGAGTAGTCCGCTAGCTCCGGTCGCCAACACCTTTCTGGTCCCTAGGGCACCTTTATCATAGCTCTCCGACAACTCCGCTTCTCCAAGTCTTGCCAAAAGTCCTTGTACCCTAACGGACCAATACTCCCGTGGCAGATCCCTCACACCCGGGAGGGGCAGCACGAACCGTGATAGCATCGTCTGCAGGACAGGCGACTCAGATGGTCCGACATCCTCCTCTTTGCTCTCATTAACAACCTCACTAACAGGCTCCTTACCAGCAACTGGCGTCCTCGACCGCGGAGTAGCAGGAGTACAAGTAGCGGGCGTTCCGGCCCAGCTTCTCCAACCGGTGCTGGGCGCGGGAGCCGGCGGAGCCTGAGGCTCAACGGTGGTCCTGGCAAAAGGATACCCATATCCCGTCACGGCGTCTGGAAACTTGAAGCCCTCGATCTCTGCGTACGTCTCATGATGGGACAGAATGTCAAAGAGCGCATGCGTCTGCTCGGGGGCCAGAGTGGCAGGCGTCATGGCCATGGTGGCTGCTGTTGCATCGAGGGGATCCGTCCCTCCACGTGTGTAGGTGGATGTAGGTCAGGATAGTAGCCGGGGTGAGAAGTGTTGGTGGATCGAGAGGGAAATCCTTGTCTGTGAGTACGTACCTTAACTTGGCCTTTGACCCAAGGTTGAATAAGATATTTGATACAGAATAAAGTGCTGCTATAAAATATCTGAGTCGTTTTTGAAAGACTCTCGTCTTTGAACAGGCAGAGTAAAGTTGTTCAGGTGGAAAAGTTAGGTACCTTGATACCTTCTCAACTGAGTCGCGGGCGGTGACGTCGTCTGAATGGCCCACACTCGACCTCAACGTTGTCTAGCCTATTTGGGCCTAGCACACCGCCGTTTTAAATCCTGCCGTGGGCACTGTCCCCCAGTGTAACCTTTTCCTCAATCACCACCTCGTCAATCTACTTCGAATCGTCACTATTATGATCCCCAATATTGGATATAGCCTCAACTCCTCATCTCACTGCGGCACGTACTGAAGTCATTCAACACGTTCGATAAAACTCAATAGGCAAAACATCAATTTGTCTGAACAATGCGTATAGTCATTAACAAAAGAAACGGTCGTCACTAAGTAATTAACCCTCCAGCATTTTCCTAACCAAGCCCCAGTCTTTTTCTGCTTTATCCATCTTCGTTACCATCGTGGTATCAAGAAAAACAAGTTAAAACAAAACTCAAGTCCTTCAGCATGGGTATAACGTCAACAAGTCTTCGCTGTCTCTCCCCTGTCGCCTGTCTGCGTCTTCATCACTGTCTCTCTAGATGGTGCTGATGGGCTGGCCAGTAGGCAGGGCCTGACCACCATACGCGGTGTGGCCATTTCCGAGACCGTAGCCGTTGCCAGTTTGCGAGTGCTTGCCGTTACCGTTCAGGTGATAACCGTTACCGTTGCCATTGAGGTCCTTGCTGTTCAAAGCACCGTTACCGTTGCCGTGGCTGTGGCCATTACCGGCGTGGCTATGGCCGTTGCCCGCGTGGTGGCCGTTACCAGAGAGGTAAGAGCCGTTTCCAGTGTCGGTGGCTCGGGGGCCAAGGTCAGAAACGGGATGGGCCTTGCGCTGGATCTTGGGGGCAGGAGGAATGTCGGTGCTCTTCTTGGCCGAGCCAATGGAGAAGACAGGGCTCTCCCACTTCTCACCCTTGCGGGCAAGCTCCTTGTACTCGGTAGCCTTGGTGCTGATGCCACCAGGGAGGGAAATGTTGGGGAAGATGCTGTCCTCCTTGGTCATGGCGATGTTGGCCTTCTTGTCCTGAGTTGCGTCCTCAGCCTTCTTCTTGCCCTTGGCCAGCTGCTGCTGGGCGGCAGTGTAGTAGCGGTTGTAGATGTTGGGGGCATTCTCAGGATCGCTCTTGGCCTCAGCGGCAGCGCGCTCCGCCTCCTGCTTGATCTGGTACATCAAGGCATCGAGCTTGTTACACTGATCCTTGATGGCCTTCTCAACTGCCTTCTGCAGAGGGGGGCGGATGGCCTTCATCATGAGGGGCTTGACCAGGGCGAAGAGAAGCTTGTGGCTTGACTTCTTGATCTTGATCTGGAGCTTCTTAAAGTCGACATCAACCTTGTCAACCTTGAAGTAGTTCTGGCGATCCTTCTTCTCAGCGGTAGACACCTTCATCTTGAAGGAGAAGCCATCGCCAGGCAGGATGATGTCGGCGACACCAGTATCGGTGATGGAAGGGAAACCCTGCTTGCGCTTGACGTGGAAGCTGACGTCGCGCAGATCCATCTGGATGCCGGCAACCTTGACCTCAATGGTCTGGTGGTTCTTGTTGGCAATCTTCTTGCGGCCCCAACGGAAGTAGTGCTCGCTCGAGAGCTCAAAGACGTTGGGCGCAAAGTTGTCACTCTCCAGAACCAGGTTCTCAATGATGGCATCGAACTGAGGGTCGGTGTACTCAATACGAGGAATGGGGATGTAGGCAATGTTCTCAAACACAGCCGGAAGGATGACATCCCTCAGGTCCTTGACAAGATGAGGCTTGAAGACTGGCTTGCCGTCGACATCGTTGCCCAGATCCTTGAAGAGCTTTTGAAGAGACTGGGCGAAGGCATGGTTCTGGGCGTCCTGGTCGAACTGATCGGCAAGGAACTTGATCTCATCGACAACGCGGTCGGTGTGACCACGGTACTTGTCGCGGAGAAGGAATCGGCCCTGGTCGTAGAGTTGATCCCACTCGCGAGTAGACTCATCCTCCAGGATATAGCCCTGTTGAAGCAGGCAACGACGGATGTAAGAGTTCATAGCCTTGAACCAATCCTTGAGCTCCCGATCGTTGTCAGCGTCACGGTAAATCTGGCCGATCGAATCCCAAAGATCCTCAGTCGAGGTACCGTTGGCGAATCGCTCAATGATAGTGCGCAAGTCATACTCGGCGGCAGAGAACCCAGATCGGGCCTCCTTGGCGGTATCAGCGGATCCCTGACCGTAGGTGCGGCCGTGCTTGCCGTAGGTCTCAGCCAGGCGGAGAAGAGTCTGGATGGCCTGGGAGTAGTCCTCGTGCTGCTGGCACTCAAGAATCATCTTCTTGAGGCGCCAGATGATCTGGTCCTTACGCTCCTGAGGCATCTTCTTGTCGAAGTACTCACGGGCGCGGCGGCGATACTCCTCGTTGCGTTGAAGAATGTTCTGCTTTGTCTCGGGGTCAACCTTTTCATCGAGCTTGTCCTCAAAGGTTTGCTTAGCAGCACTCTTTCCAGCCTGAGGATCAACGTTCTGGCCAACCTCGCGGGCGCCAGAGAGGGTAGAAGGGCCGTCAGTGACCTGAGTGTAGGTGCCCTGCTGTCCCTGCTGGGGAGCAGCAGCATTGAGACCGGCGGCAGCAGTGTCCTTGGCATCCTCCTTGGGGTTTCCGCTGTAAAAACCCTTGGCCTGCTGCTTGAAGTTGTCCTTGGAAAAGTCGGGAGCCTCATGCCAGACATTGTCCTGAGCAGGCTCGTCAATCTGTCTAAGCTGCTCATCTGAGGGGCGGACACGGGCAGCAGCGTTGGTAGCGGCATCTCCGGCCATGTCGCGGAGGAGAATAGTGGAATCCTGGACTAAATGGGTTGTTAGTATGGGTCTCAGCTTGCTCTATAAAGTAACTTACGAAGCTTTCGGAACTGGCCGTTGGTGATCAGAAGAGTTCCCAGAGTCCTCAGGCCCTGGAGAGCCTCATCACCGTCCTTCTTGGCGGCATCCTTGCTGATAGGAGCGTTGGGAGTCTTAACACTCTTGGCGTCAAATTGAGTGGTCTGCCAGATAAAATCCTGAATCAAGTTGCCCTCGTTCTTGGACAGAAGAAGGTACTTGGCCTGCTGGATAACATCGCGCGCATCCGTGACAAGAGTCTTGCCCTCCTCGGAGAGCTTTTCGTGAGGGTTCGAGAGGGCGCGAGAGGCGAGGAAGCTGCTTAGGGCGACGTCGATTTGGTCGTTCTAAAGTATTGTTAGCGTGCTGTCGTCGGTAGTCGAAGTTGAGACCACATACCGAGGGGATCTTGCCATTCTGGAAAGCAGAGGCAATGCCATAGAGCTGAAGCTTTCGGTTGACGTCGGCCTCCTTCACCTCGGTGTTTGTGGGCTTGTTGACGTTGGCGTTGGAAGTCATGTTGGCGACAAAGTGTGGATGTGTAATATTACGCCTTGAGATGGTGCTGGGTGTTTTGGACCAGGAATAAAGAAAGCGACTCTGATAGGGTTAAAGTGTCGAAGGCCAGAGAAATGTTGTTTGTATCGGTCCTTGAGGTAGAGGAAGCAATAGGAGAGCTGTTGATAGGTATCCTAGGGTATGGGGTATCACAAAGAGGATGGATTGTATTATTCGTGAATAGGTGGTTTGGGGTATAATTGCTTGCGACTTCCACAAAGTAAAGTAAAAAGATGAGAATTGATGTTTTGATGGGATGATGAAATGAGGAAAGAGCTGCGAGAAGCGAGTAGGAGAGATGCTCGATTACATATACTTTTTGGATCTTGGTGACAGGCAGGCACAAGCACAGTCAGTACCTTGTTCTGGCCCTCGAGTTACACATTGACACCCTACCATCCATTGCTCTCCCTCCATCCATCCTGATCGCATAGGCTAGGCGGGAGTTGGCTGGATCCGGGGGGCCCATTCATTCGTCTTGGAGGGAGTGACGTTGACGTTTGCTAAGGGAGAACGAGCCGCTGATCGAGGACGTCATCGGTCAATTTGTCGCAGAACCACTAATTAGCAGCACCTACGTCGACCAAGCCGGACACCTACGCCTTAGCACTGTACTGTACCGTACCGTGTGCACTACCGCACGCGCTACCCGTCAACTCGCCATCCATGATTTGATTGCTGGGGATAGATGCTTTCATTTCCTTGCTTGCTCCGGATGGCGGCTCATTGCTGTCCGGAGCGAACCCTACGGCGCAGCAGGGGTCGAGCAGATATTCATGGATCCTCAGCCAAGGGCAGCAGCTGAAGAGCAAGGGGTTTCTTTTCTTTTTTTTGCTGCTACTGCAATTTGTATCCAATTGGAGGTGGTACCAGGCGCCAGGGGAAAAGAAACGGCGGCGTCGAGCCTGTTTGTTCATGATGCTACCTCAACGACGCTCTAAGCCAACAAGTCGACGGCATGGCTCTTGTTTCGGCCACCAAACGCTTGATTCTCTCCTTAAACCCACCGTCTCGGTTTAATGGTTCGATCAAAGAGTGGGTTGCCCTGGTAAAACGACCCAGATCAAGCACTGTTGCTGCTCCATCATGTCTCACTGACCCCTGGCTACCTCGCCGAAAGCAGGGTGAGACAAGAGCAATTCCTGTCTGCTTGCGCCTCAACGCTTCGGCTGTGAAGTGGGAACCTTTTGGTGATGCAGGTCTGACTCTGTGTGTCGACCGACGTCTTGTGCTCTGCTCTGCTCTACTATCGAGATGATGGATGCTACTCTGCTAATCTGTAGCCGTCTCCCGGATGATTGACATGATCTCCAGCCCCATGATTTCCCTCTCCACCTACAGACCTAGTAGACCTGGAAATCGACAAGGGGATGCCTTGGAGGCTCTGAATATTGTCTAATCCATCTCGACTTGGCCAGACAGGGATCCTTTCTTGGCTGGAATGGGCTACAGGAGAGCTAGCACAGACTGATCTCTTGGTGTCGTCCCCACCAAATGAAAGAAAAAAAAGACCAAGCCATCATGGACCTCTCTACCTTGAGCCTTAGCATCGTCATCACCCATGAATTTGACCCAATAACACGTAATCGCCAGCTGCTCCCTCGCGTGCATGGCCATGCCCTGCTTTCTCCCCCATCTCATTTAATCGCGTCGCGTGGCCTGATGCCCGCGATCGCATCAGAAAGCTTGGCTCGCTGGATGTGAAAGTGAGCGATCCATGACGTCACCTTCTTGACCCAACCTCTACACCGTCAGTACCTTCGAGCACACCTCAATCCCCCAGCCCAGCAATGTCGTCCGAGCGGAAGTCCAAGAGGTACTGTAATACGCCAGTCACAGTGCCTCGACTGGGCCTGTCGACGTCAGGTAACTTAGTTACCCCTTGGTGATGTGCTGTCCAATGCTCCCCTCTCCATCACGACGACAATCGTGATCCATTAGGGAAATACTTGAGCCAAGATGGTGTCGACCTGGCACCGATTCCGACGGCCAACGGCACAAGCTGTCCCATTTTTAGACCCAATGATTCCATTTCCGCTCGCCAGCTGCAGAGGAGGTATCCACGCTTCCAGTTAATCCCCGACAAGAAATGCGGGAGACGGCGAGCATGTGAAGAGACAGCTTGGCAATCGCAGCTGAAGGTGACGTCTTGGTGGTTGTCTCGGCAGGAATTAGCTCTGAGCCACTGAACGCATCAAAACAACCACGATACTTTGCGATTTCCCCCTGCTTTTTTGTTCTTCATCAAACGGACCGGCTCTGCAAGAAGCTCTCCCCTTGACTGAAACCCAAACCATCACGCCTCACCTTGCCTTCTCCGGCCGCAGGATGGCTGGCAGGCAATCATTGCCCAGTCGGGGGAGGCTCGAGACAAACTCCCAGAGCACAACGTGCTTTGTCGCACGCGCGTCGCATCTAGATTTCCGTCTAGATTCACCACCTCGTCTCGTGAGGCGCCACAGGTAGCACTGCCGATGGCTGGGGAACACACATGGCTTTATGGGATGTGAGCTTCCATGTTCTTAGAGGCAGCCAGTGTAAGGGGAAGCCTTGGGTCTTTACTACTACTGTTAATACCGTGAACGAGGAGGACCCTGCAAAATGAACGGCAGTGAAGTCTGTGTCACATCATCTTTCTCATCGCCAAGCCGGGAAGTCTGACCACAGGTTTTTAGTCTGGGCAAACATCCCCGGCACCATGTTCGGTTACAGAAAGCTCAGTCAAAGTGAAAGCAACCGAATATTGAGCCGTAAAAATAATTTCGGCTTCATTCCTTACTTGTAGGCGGGGTGTTGAGGATAAATGATTCTTAAATACCAGGATTACATAGCCATTTAGTTAATGAGATTTCAATATCATCCAAGAATTGCTCTGACAATGCTACCAAGGCAATAGAAAAAGGCTCTCCTTTATTATCTTCAACGTTAGAAAACCCTATTGTAGAGGCATCAACGGTCTTGCCTCATCGACTGTATCGTCTTGCCTCCGGTCTTTGGACCCACTTCCCCGGATCTCCGCCCGGGGTCATGGGCACCTCAACCCCGCAACGGAGCATTGACTACATGAGAAAATGGGATAGAGGCGTTTATGCCAAACCAGATGATACGAAAGGAACGAATAAACGGCTCAACATCCTTTTCGACATGATAAAAGAACAAACTCATACGGGTCGTTATCTCACAAGTAACTGCTCACACCTGGACATGGGTACCGAAACCTCCCTCGAAGGTCCAGTATTCTGTCCGGTCTTCCCTGGAAACGCTCTCCTGACCCCCAAAGGATCCGCCGAGCCCTTTTGGCAGTACTCTAAGCAAGGTGCACTGTTCAGAGCCCAGGAGGTCTGTCCAGCCATGATAGATCACCAGTAATCGAGAGGCTCACGTTCAGCACGAAGGGCACTGCCAACTAATAGCTTAGCGAACCCACTAGAAGAGCATGAAACACCAGCTCAAGTGATCAAAAACAAGCGAGTGCAAGGATACACAAAGCCTCTTTATTCACCTCTGAACGCCATCTATGCCGTTTGTCATGCCAAGCGCATTCCTAAAATCCAGATCATCAAGCTTCGTTACGATGTAGGGTTCTCCTTGGACCCGAGCCCGTTGAAGACGCTGGCCTTTACCTGGCTCGCAATCAGACCAGACCGTTCCTTGGTGGCGATGAGGTTTGCGTCCTTGGCCAACTTTTCCACCGCCTTGTCCGTGTTCTTCGTTCCGCTCCTCATCATCATACTCTGTGCTGCCTGATTGCGTGCTATGCCCATCGTAGCTTCCTTGATCTTGGAGCTCAGGTCCAGGACCTGCTTGTTTCCGTAGTCGCGGTTTGTGAGGAGGGGGTTCTGGCTGAGGGTCTGGACCCAGTACTTGTGCCAGAGAAGTTCAAGGAGATGCGCATCGAGTGAGCTCTTAAAGTGAGAGACCTCGAGGCTGTAGTAGCGGCTTGAATGAGCGCCAAACTCGGCCGCCTTGGCGAGGGGCACCGCTTGGAAGCCATCGGCAGTCGTGCCGCCAACAGGATCCGCCTTGTAGTTAGCAGGGTAGGTTCTGAAAGCGCCAATCTCCACCTTGCCGGCGTTGATAGTACGGTCAGGGTCAATGACAACAGCCAGGAAGGGATCCTGATACTGTTGCTGCATGGCCTCTGTGTCCACATCGATACCACTGAGCCAGCATCCGTAACCGGGGTGGCTATGGTACCAGCCCACCACGTTCTCTTGACGGCCCTGCGCTCGGCAAAGGTCGAGGTATTCAACCAGGTATTCGTTTGCCTCCCCCTGAGCGTTGACTCGGGTCTCTGTTCCTTCGACGGGTAGACGGAACGCATCGGTGACGACAAAGGTGTCCTGATCAATGTAGCCTTGCATCAAGCCCATGACCTCGAGATTGCCACCAGACCGCGCGTGCATGGTCATCTTGATGAGAGCGGTAGCGCTGATTCGGACATGCTTGAAGTAGTTCGGGTCCTTGGTCCATGGATGAGCAGAAGCGATAGTCTTTTGAGCATCGGCATCGTAGTTGTAGAGAGCGTCGCGTTTGGGATCGATCAACTGAACATTATTGTCCAGCTCTATCGCATGTGTTAGTACCGTATGGTGAGCTGGGAGGGAGTTATTGGATCATACCCCACGCTTTCAAAGCCGATGCCTCCATCGTGACAACCCCAGGTCCTTCCTGGGTATGGCGAGTGATGGAGATGCAGAAGACGAGTTGATGTTGGTGATGATCTAGGCAGTCGACAGAGCCAAGAGCGGGGCTCTTGACGCCTGGTGAGCTTATCGATAAGAGCTCGGTGCTCCACCTGAAGCTGACATCTTATCACCAACTCTACTATTCACTTCATCAATCTTACAAACACATTGATCATTACTTGAATTATTAATTGAACGAAACAACTTGATTAAACTACTAAGACTCATAATCCGTCATTTAGAGAAGCCAAACATTACGCGACATGACCTAAACCGCACTCCCCGACACAGCGGTATTGACCGGAACAGAAGAGTACACTGGACGCTGAATTCCCAGGCGGAACCGGGGAACTCGGTCCATGCGGTTCAGGGCAGTAGTGGGCATTCTAAGAACCGTCTCACGGTACATGGTCTGTGTCTCCCACTCATAGGAGCATCCGATGGCTCGCTGCATACCGCCCTCGGAGGCACAGAACATGAGAGTCACGGGAGGTCTGACAGCCTCAAAGAGCGTCAGCTCCATGTTGTAGGTGTCGACAAGGGTGAAGATCTGGATTCTGTCAGCTATCATGTTACCAAAATGAGAGGATTGGCTTCTTACCCTCTTTTCACCTGGACGGGCATTCTTGGCCGCCTCAACCTTCATTCGGATCTCGGGATCCTTGCAAGGATCAATACCAACACGCTCGCCATACTCGTTGATAACGCTTCGGCTCAGAGGGCTTCCATGGGTGCTCCAGGAGAATCGCCCAAAGTTGCCGCCAAAGATGGCACGCTCGATGGTTGGGGAGTTGAGGTGGCCCTCAAAGCCAAACATCTCAGCTTGCGTGTCGGCAAACTTGCCACCATAGATGACTCGCACCAGACCAGGTGTGATCATCCAGATGTAGAGGAACAGGAGAAGGAAGATCACACCAGGAGCGATAGTGCTTGCGCCGTATGGACCAGCCTGTGCGCCTGTGGCAATGAGGGCGATGGCGATGATGAAGAAGGCACCATTCCACTCGACGGCGAGACCAGCAAGCCATCTCTTCCAGGACGGTCCAGTCGACCAATAGACAGGGTAGAAGGTCTTCCAGCGGATGGAGATACCCCAAGCTCCGTCAATGACGATGGTGTCATTCTCAGCGATACCAGCAACCTGGCAGTAGGGAGTGATATCCCACAATGACGACTCATAAGCATCCTCCATGTTGTACCATGGCTGATCCTTATCCACAGGCAGGGTGCAGATGTAGCGCTCGAGGAGTCTATCTGAGTCATTGGCCAGAGACAGTCTGGAGAAGGCCTGGAAAGCAGTGTCGGTTCGGTCAACCTGGGGTCGAAGTCTCAAAAGACCCATGAGCGCATAGGCCTGGTCACCGGGAAGATACTCAGTGGTGTGACGGCTGTACAGACACTTGAGCGCGAGAACAGCTTGTTCCAGTCGGCTCAGGCTGATGGTGCCCAGGTAGTGGTCAATCAAGTGACGGGCGACATCTGGGTCCATATACGTCCAAACCTGAGCAGCAAACTGGTTCTTAGCAACCACCAACGGCGACGACAGGTCACTATCGCGAGTATAGATAGAGATGTTTCGGCCAGGGCTGAGAAGAACCTCGGGAAAGGTCCACATTCGGCTGCCCCATTCACGAAGGAGAGTCTCCGTGTTGGCCTTGCCCGAAGACATGGCCGTCTTGCCTCTTCCAACAGCAATGATCATGCTGCTGGCACCGCGAAGAACATCAGAGATGCGGTAGACCTATTGGCGTTAGTCAAGGTGGCAAACGGGACGGGCCTGTCAGCACTTACATCGGACTCCAGCTCACTCTCATCGCGCATGCAGCTGCAGGCAATCCAGTACGCAGACAGCTTCGCAGCGCGACAAGCCGTCTCAGCGATGTGATGGAGAGCCATCATGTCCTGCTCAGAGCTGTGGCTGAAGTGCTCAGTTGAGTAAGCGACAAACAGGTAGGCCAGGTTGGCATCCCGGCCATCGCTGTTCTCCCACTCAACGACACTACGGACATCAACTCCCCTGTTCTCGTCGTTGAAGGGTTCACGAAGGAAGCACAGGTATCGCGGGCGCAGCATGCGATAGACCTGGTTGTTTCGGGCCATGAGGGAGAGACCCTTGCGGTTCTCCAGCAGGTTGCTCCAGACCTTGGCATCACCATGGTAATTGTACAGGACTGGCGCATAGCAGAGGTTTCGCTTGATAACAGTGGGTTTACCGTCCCAGAACTAATATGGTCAGACAGCTGCGCTGCGTTTAAGAACAGGGCCACTTACAACAAGAGCCATAGCAATGGCTGCAGGAAGAGCTCTGAGCACCATAATGCCCCAATCCTCCCAACTCTGGGGGTCATAGCTAAAGTCAATGACCCAAGTTGCGATTCGCACCTTCATCGGCGCAACCTTGCGGACATAGGTCCTCTTCCAAGTGGAGGTTCCTGGCCCTTCATAGATGTCGTCGGTCGCTGCGACGTACATATTTCGAAGATAACCATCGTTGTGGTGCAGATATCGATCGGACCGGGCCTTGTATGAGACACGGCCGGCATAGTCACGATGTCTCATCTTGGTCTCGGTATCGGTAAAGTTGTACCCAGGCTTCTGGTAGAGCACAGGATTGCGCCATCGGAAGACGCTTCGAGGTTCGAAGAAATGATAGGAGCCCTTGAGCTTGACTGGGAACTCCTTCTCGCCTTTCTGTTGTCAACCTGTCAGCAAGGGCAATTGAACACAATTGGGAGTGAGTATTTACTTCGCCATTCTCGGAGCTATTCAGAGGCGACAGCGGCGCGGCAGACACGGGGACGATGGCACCTTTGGTTTGCTAAGAAAAGTTCAATTTGTGCCTATACGCAGAAGCAGCCACGGAAGAGCTTTACCATTGTTCCGTCCTGCTGTCCATTGCCTTGTCCTTGTTGCTGATAGACGACACCCTGCTGCCCACCATACTGTCACGGTCAGCGATGTTGGGATGTTTGGGGAGAGGCCGAGACAAACCATGGGCTGCTGCTGTTGTTGGTACTGCATGGTGTTTTGGTGCTGCACCTGTCCGAGGGGAATGGGTTGCTGCTGTCCTACGGGGACTTGATAACCGCCGGATTGGGCTGAGAGTGGACTCGTGGGAGGTGACACGGGCTGTTGTTGATAGGGGTGTTGGAAGGGCTGGTTGGGGTATGACTGGTACATATCATGGTAAGAAACGTTGAGACTGTTGCCAAGGGAATGGGATACTCACAACGACAGAACTGCCTGGAGTGTAGGCACCACCGTGCGCTTGGTGCGACACTGGAGGGGGAGGCTGTTGGTACTGTGAAGTGTTGGCATAATGCGACCTGGAAGAGAAGTTCTCAGAGGCCAAACTTACATTGACCACGTTGGGGTCGTAGGAACCTCCGTGTAAGTGAGCCTTGACGAGAGTCAGCAACGAGGCACATGCTTGAGAAGAGGGCGACTTACCATGGTTAATGTATGCGAATTATGAAGAGACCAAGATAACGAATCACTCGCTGGCTTGAGGAAGGAAATAAAAAAGGAAAGGGGTCAAAGAGCTCGGGTGATCTCTCTAGCTATCTCTCTCTCGGATGGCCGCACGCTAATATGTTGACAGGACAAACCGGAGGAGGCTCGTCACACCAAGAGCTCCCAGGTGGAAAAGGAGCTGAGGCTCCCATGAAATGCAGCTAGCCGTCTCGTGACGGTGCCTGGACGGGGCTCCATCATGTCTGCCTACCCCCATGAGTCGAAGGGGGCTGAAAGGAAAACAGGTGCAATGTCCTCTCGCCACCGGAGACCTAGACCGTTTGGGGAACCGGGGGGTGGTATTCACAATCTATGCATAGGACCACTCGCGTCGCACGTTGGATCAATCCCAAGGGAGGGCGCATGTGATTGCTACTCGACCTCCTGCGTCCAGCCTCACGATGTGCGTCTAGCCGTGTGATAGGACCGTGACGAGAGCAGACGTTTGCTCGCTACTGTACAGTAGGGGGTGGAGCGGCTTGCTCCGTGGCTCTAGGTCTATGCTATCCGACAGACTAGGAACTATTCAAAAGCGGCTGAGCCCTGAGGGATGTCACTCCCGTGGACGATATTGGGTAGGACCTTTCAGCCGTGGCGCTACTTGTGCAAGTCGGTCGTGTGCCACGGCGCCAGCAGTCTCGACCAGCCCTGCTAAGCAACGCAGCCTGGTTTGAAATGTTTACCGCCATCTAGGCTGTTCAGCCCTAGATGACCCCCCATCTTTCCGGAAGCGGCACACCGGGTGAGAGACTTGACTACAGTACATAGGCAGGGGTAACGGGCAGCGCAGCCCTACAGAGTAGTCCTCTTCTACTCCGGAGGTGCGACGATCCGCCCGCGTAGTGAGACCTGCACGGCCTCAGATGAGGGGTTCGGCAGTTGTGATAGTGTCGAAACTAGGTTTGCAACGAATAAAGAAAAAGGAAACCCTTGCCCTGGAACCCCTGACAAAGCTAGCAAAGTCCGAGATCCAGCCCTGAGAGCGGGCTCTTGGTGGAAGCTAGGTAGACCAGTGCAACCCAACCCAAGTGGTCGGGACGCGCTGAGTGGAGAAGGCAAAAGAAAGGAACAATCTCAACTATCAAAACTCTACGCGAGGACACGAGCGAATGGGAGCCTTGAAATGTCCGTTTTTGGTCATGCACAGCTAAAGTCCTGAATTTCCGTTCAGAGACGGCGATGAGGCGTCTGCAGGCTGAAACATGGCGTCGGTCTAGACGCAACATGGTTGGGATATTTTGGTCAAACCTGAACAATTATTCTGCAGAAAATTAGCTCGACGCCATGAAAATGAGTCCTAGGTATGGAGGATGCCTTGCGCCGGTTCGACGCCGTGGCTCGATAGTCTGGGACCCCTGAGGTTGCGCCGCGGCGGCAAGGACACATTACTTGACTGTGTCAAAAGACGGTCGAGGGGGCGAACAGTCATTCAAGCTGAGTTTTGTCTAGTAAAGAAAGAAAAAGGTCCACAGAGGGGGAAAAAAACGGTAAAGCAATTCATCATGTCGTGGACGCACAGAGACAGTCCTCACGATGCGTTTGCCCAAGAGGCGACGCAGACACCCATCACAGTCGCTTTCCCTCAATGGATGCTGAACATCTGGGAGGTTTCTCACGGTAAGAGAACCGTTTTAACTTGTAGATGGAGATCTAGCCGCTGATCAGTTGTAGATCATCCCGAGGGCCGTTGGTACCTGGAGCCAAATGCGCAGTGTCTCCGCCAAAAGGCGAGCTTGAGGATTGTGTAAGTTTGCGCCATTTGCAACTCCATTATTTGGGAATAAATGCAGGAACAAAAGTATATAATTATTATCAAGACTGTAAAATAACTGATTCTTTTAGATTTGCTCCTCTTGATCTCCCCCGTCGAGATGCCCTCGCGCAAAACCTCGAGCTCTTCGACATCCTCCACATCCCAGGAGACTTTACCAAAGAACGACTCCAGTCCGTGAGCCACAGCTTCGGCAGAAGCACCGATCGCAATGGATCCAGCTCATGGTTTCACTTTCTTTGCAAGAACATCGACATCAAGCAAGATGGATCGAACCCGCCCGAGGTGGACAACCGCGCCGCGACTATGGGATATCACATCTCGACGCTCCCGCAGGCTGATTATAGCTGGCACCGCGCTGGTTTCTTTCTGCGTGTGGAGAATGATGGGAGCACTACTCTGGTGTGCTTTGGTGCCATGCCTAGAATCAGGCAGAGGATTAACGAGTTTGTCGCGGCCAAGGTGTGGCAGCATGTCGTGACTGATCCGTACATTCTGTTTGATCTTCTCTTTGAGGCGCTGTACTTTGAAGTCGACGATACGGTCTGGAAGATGAACACTGTCTTTGGGCCTCTAGAACACGCAAGTCATCCTTTCTCATTACTTATCGTCGGAGTCTAACTAGAGCAGTTGATCCTCGAGTACGCCAACTCCAAGAATATCCGCAAGATGAGCTCCAAGATTCCCTTTGCGGCCATGCACAACTGCGCCAAGCACATTATTCACATCGCTGAGGCTATCGACTCGTGTATCATGCTCGTCGATGCCACCCTTCGCAATGTCGGCAATCACGAGCATACGCGGCCCACAACTAACGAGCCTGTCCTGAAGCAACTACGTGAGACACTCCAGTATCGCCGCTCGCTTTTCGGCTCCAGCCAGTTGCGTCTGAACAGTCTACAGAAGCGCATCGACAATGCAATCACGCTATCGTTTAACCTGGTCACGCAGCAGGATTCAATGGTGATGATTCAAGACTCCAACTCGATGAAGGTGATTGCCGCCATCACAATGATCTTCCTGCCAACCACGGGCGTCGCCACAGTCATTGGCTCGCAGCTGTTCCTATCGGAAGCTCACGACGGTGGCAAGACATGGGACGTGATGTTGACGCCCTTGTTCTGGACAATGTGGTGGATCTCTATTCCCCTAACCATCTTTGTTATTCTGCTGGCTATTGTCTGGCACTGGTGGGTGCACACCGAAGCTCCTGTTGTAGAGGTCCAACAGGTCATCAAAAGAGCGACAACTTTCAGTTCTTCAAACACCAAGAAGCTAGACAAGTGATGGAAGTGTGTGTGTTTCAGCGTCGTTAGTGTTTCACAAGTTTAATATCCCCGTGTAATTCAAGACATTTCACTGATTGATGTGCATGCTGTTTGAAGTGGCAAGAGTGAAGCCGGTTCATAGCCAGGCTTTTTATATCTTTTTAAGAGAAATGTACATGCAATGTAGGTATATGTACAAGAAGTTTCGAATACATGTACAACTCAAACGTTGTTCATCATGCCGACTGGCGGCTATGAGAACGAGACCTATCTACATCCTCCCAATCTCCAGGTGTCTGCATTTAGCAGGTGAAGACGGCAGGGCCAGGGATCTTGTAGGTGGAAGCTGAGATGACAGTTAGCAGATACACAATAGCTAACAGACAGATAGGACTCACCCTTGTAGGCGTCATAGACGATGCCAGAGTCGTTCTGGGCATAGGCTCCAGGGAAACCAACGAGATCACTGGGAACGGTCGAGCCAGCACCGACAACCTTGAGTTGATGGCAGCCGGGGTAGAACTGGGCTCCGGGGTACTGGTAGGCGGCGTGGAGGGCAATGATCTCGTGGCGGACGAGGTAGTAACCGGGCTTGAGGCAGCTGGGGATGGTGTAGTCAATACCCTCGTTGTCAGCCTTCATGAGCGAAGTCTAAAGTATTGTCAGTTTCTCTCGACTTGGGACTTTTTAGAGACGTGAATCTTACAGCAGCCCAGTTGTTGGAAGTTCCCTCTCGTCCAGCCTCCTGAACCTTGAACCAGACCTTCTCACTAGCAGGCTCCCAAGCATCACAACCCTCATCAGGGCAACGAGCCATATAAGTCAGAACAGGACCGACATGAGAGTCAGGCCAGAGAGTCCAGCGAAGGTTGACAGTAGATCCAGCCTCAGCCTCAGCGTGGAGAGCAGCGGGTTGGCTTCCCTTGACACCACCGGCAGTGTAGCCGTTGCACTGGATGTCGATCAAGGAAATGTCCTCGACGGGGCCGTTGCCGGGGATGGGGCGCGAGATGCGCTCGGGGGTAGGGTTGGAGTAGGGGTCAACGTTGGGGTTGTAGAATTCGTACTCTTTTCCTCCGATGGTCGCGCTCTCGACGTAACCGTGGGCGGCCACCAGGGCGACTGAGGAGAGAAGGGAGAGAATGCAGCGCATTGTGATGGTTGTTTTTTTGAGTAAATGGGTTTTTAGGTATAAAAAAGAAGGAATATAGCAGGACGGCTAGCGTCAAGAAAGATGTTATAGAATGAAGAGAAAAAAAGAAGAATGTGTATACAAGAATTCACACAACGGCTGGCGTCGAGAGGCGTAACGAACAAAAGACATCTATCGTGAGGAATTATTGACTTAAATATCAACTCCCCTTTCAACTTGCCAAGACCAAAGACGGAGATTCTAGATGAAAGGGCCCCGAAGATGCAGATATTCCCACCACTGAAGCTCATCTTGGCAGTTTCACCTTTGGGCGACTGGGATGAATCCGTGATTGGTGGATGTTTAAATGTTTCCCAGACGAAACAGGGACAAACATGGGCCCTGTTTTTTATGGACTGATTTTATCCCGGTCAAGCGACCGAAACTGTAGCGGTTTGAGATTTTGGTTGGGTCCATCCGTTGACGTAGCATTCGCGGCTCTGTTGAGAACGGAGCTGATGTCTTGAGAACGGATGAATGCTTATAAGATCTGCAAGGTATTAATAAACACCAAACAAGTTGAATAGCATAACAAAGGTTGTTTGTGGTAATTCGGAGTACAAAAGATATTGTTTGTATAACCTCAATGCCTCTAGGACGTCTGCCTAGGACTGTGAATAAAAATCTAGCTAGTATAAGAACAGACCAGGGTTCGTGCTCCCCTGCAACATAGCCCGTGTAAGATGGACGGCATCTCAAACTATCCTCTCTTTATGTCACATAAGCATAAACCTCTGAACTCTATCTTACTACATCGCGGTCATCATGATCATACCACTCGAGCTCGTTGGGCTCGTTGCCGAGAAACTTGCCCATCCCCTCACCCAGACCTCCCCATTTCTTGCAACCACCGACGATGCAGAGTGGGCGGATCTGAAGGTGCATCACCAGGCTCTAGTCAGTCTAGCAGTATCATGTAAAGCTGTGCATCACCACATACGGCACCTACTATACACAACTCTCCGGCTTTTCAACCCCTCCCGGCTAACTAAAGCCTTGATCGACATGCTCAAGTATCCCCAAGTCGGACCGTCCATCCGCCATATTCATTGCGATACTGCATTTGACTTTGTGGTTGCAAGCAAAGGGCTTCGGGGATCTTTGTTCCGGAAGCACATGGAGCGGACACCAGACATCGCATGGGTGGAGGATACTCTCAAGCAACGCAATTGCTGCCCTCCTTGGTGGCATCACTCTAGACCCACGAGTTGGCCTTTCCCAACCGGTATCGGGACCCGGGTTTACCAGGAAAGACAACCGAATTCGGAATATCTAGAGGTTGCGTTTCTATCGATACTACACATGGCGACAAAAGTCGAGTCCCTCTCTTTTCATCGAGTCGACTTAGGGTGGAGGAAACTGGGATCCATCCAAGGCGCTATGGGTCACCCGAGCTCGCGTGGCATCCTCGCAGTCGACGAAAGGGAGGATAAAACAGCCATAACTTTCCAGAACAATAATAGACCACGTCTTATCCTAGGCAGCCTCAAGGCGCTTCAATGCCGTTTCCGTGGACAGGACGAGTGGCTACATCTCGCCGACTCTCTATTCGGTGGCGGATACGAGAACCTGCGTACCCTCATCCTCGACGGGATGAGTCTACAAGACATGAGCAAATGGTCCGACGAGATCAAGGTGGAAAACACAAAGATTGAACATCTCTATCTCGGCTCGCGGGGTCAATCTAAGCGCCCGATCGCTCGCTTCGCCAAGCAGGAATGGGTCAGGGGGAGATGGCTCCTCGGTGGGCCAAGACTAGAGGACCCCCAGCTGGAGCTTGCAAGGGAAGACGAGGAGGGATGGGAGCCCAATATGGAAGATCGGAGACGACGGAAAGCTAATCTTAGCGGATTCGAGAATCTTCGGGTCTTGGATGTTGTTGTTGATTCTCCGCCGAATTTCCCGTCTAGGACCCTTGTGGCGTTGAAGGACATTGCGAAGTCGCTGAAGGTTCTCCGAGTGGAGGGTTACCCGTTCAATCTGTACATTCCGGATGATCGAGTGTTTAGCTAAATATGGATGAGGTTTTTGGGTTATGTCTAGTTCTCCCTCCAATGAAGGGCAGAGTGGGAGGCTATAGGGGCCCGAATGAGGTTTCTCGGAGCACATAGTCCGATGTAAATAAATGGCAATTTACTACTTCAAGAACGCCGCGGCATGTACTCCTTTGAGTCTTTCCGAGGTTTTCGGATAGGTATCCCTTGGGTGGTGCTTTTGAGGATGTTGGTGCGGTGACGATACGAGATGAGCCCACCGTAACTCAAGAACAAGGATCTAGAGACATGGGAGTATCTCAGTTATTCTCCTTCTTTGTCCACTCCTTTCCAGTCTTTTTCCATCTTCTCAACGCTGGAGAGCCTTAAACTCATTGACTAAAAGCCAGGGTTGTCTGAAGGTATCCCCCACATTTGCTGACCTCAACCCCAACCACCGCTCTTCACATCAACACACCCTAAACAAGAGCACACACAAAGAGCAAAAAAAAGAAACAAATAGCAAAAAACATACAACAGCGGGGATTCGCTGGTCGTCACCGACCCAACTACTAATCCGCCCCTCACTGGCTTATCTATGGGAGAGCGGACGGGATCCCGAGTTCTCCAGTGGGTATGGTCGTATGTGCTAGTGGACGGTGCTCAACCGGCCTATGGTCTCGCCCACTACTATGAACATGACATCAAGGAGACTTGACTATCCTCGGTTAATGGAGCAGGTTGGTAATTTATGTATTATGTCCAGCCATTTTATGCTTAGGAGACTTGGAATAGACAAGACTTGCTAGTCAATCTTGACACTAACGCTCGTGTTAGCCCTAGATGATCACTTGATGTTGAAACTCCTATTATTTGAAGAAACTCTTCGGTCTTTATTTAGAATGCTTGATAACAAGAGTCGCAACCATTTACAAGGTTGGGAATCATATCCCGCTTCTTAGAGCGCGCCTCGAAGTAGAGCTTCAAGTCACAAAGTTCCTTCTGACCACCAGATATTCAGCTTCCAGACCTCAAGAGGCTCTAGCAAATATAATTAAAACAATATACAGTCATTCTACCTTTATCACTCTCAGCATTTTCACAGATACATTTCATTCAGTATCCTACGTTCCAAGCCCCTTGTGCCCCTGGCATATCTGATCTGCTCAGTGGGGGATCATCAAAGCAGCTTCTTGGGTTATTATTCTTTCTATCTATGCTACTCATCGATACTTACGTCTAGAATCAGCATTGTAACTCGAGGTCAGCTAGCAATGACTTGGTGGAAATGGGGTTCTCTGGCATGATGAGCTAGCCATCAGGGGGCAGTCATTGTAGTGGTGGTTCATGGAAGGATCGTATCCAAGATGTGAATTAAATTGACCAAGGTCTCAAATAACACACTAAACTGAACTAAAGACTGCGAAGCTTAAAGAAGCTTTTGTAGAGAAAGAGTTCCCAGTTTGCTCATACCCGGCCGAGGAGAGTGTTTGTACACATTCCCATCTGATCTGGCAGTTGTTTCAGAAAATTTCAATTCCAATCCATAGCTCTAAATGGAATCATACTCTTTCAGAGCAATCGTTGCTCGTCCGACCGTGGAGGTCAAGATATCGCCGAGTTAAAACAGAAAGTCTGGGAGACCAACATCTCGCTGGCCTTGCAGTTTTTCATCGCAGTGTTATCGAGATCCACCGAGAGGATTTCATAAGAACAAAGAAAGAAATATCATAGACCAAATAGTTCCCTTATTTCTATCACCACATCCCCCATGAGATGGTCTAGGTTATCCAAAGACTTCATCTTGAATTCGATCCTGATTACCCTATAGTCAGACACGCTCCTCCAAGGACTAAGAGGGACAACTCTCAACTGCCTCACGCCGCCTTTGAAAAGTCAAGGAACTGAAAAGCTCCATCGCGATTTCAAGGATAATGTCCCATGCTCCCTATAGGATCCTGTGTGTTGGTAGTGCGAGCATCAACTCGTCATAGCTGAGCCGGGAGTCCACCAGGCTTCAATGGTAGATCTATGAACAAAAGATAATTTTTTATATATATTTTAGTTTTATGACTAGGTATAGCATGAAATACGTCCTTTGAAAAGCATTGAATTGCCTAATCACACAGAATAGAAACATTCAATGCTGTCAAAACAAACCCAGCGAGTCATGAAAGCTCGATAGTCATCTGAAGCTGCTCATCGGCTCATCGCAAAATCCAGCTTACCCCAGACTATCGTACGAGCACGCAAGCGCACCACCACGCGGGAAGTGTGTCTCCATGCATATCTAGACCTGCGCCAGCTGCCCTTCCTGGTCTAGAGAAATCTCGGCCGGCAAACTCGATGGTGGCGGCAAGCCCGGGGGATGCCGGGGATCCTACCAAGGTAGAGAAGATCGTCTCTGTCTGTGCAGAAATTGAGCAATGAGGCCAGTTACCTGGAGGTCTCGGGTGCGGGGAGAGAACAGATCATGGCTGAAGGGGAGATGATGGTGTGGGAGTGTTGGCAGAGACGAGGAGGAGCTACTGCTGTTCATCAAGCGGATGGAGGGATAGAAGACATAGATGGGCTGTAAAGCTTCTGTAAACCAGATTGATCTATTGAACCATACTGCTGGCTCTTGTGGAACCAAGAGGCATTCAAGGAAGGTATCGTGACTGGCCATTCAAGTGGACCAATTGATGATTTTGTCGTCAATCTACTACGTAGCTGGGCAGACTGAGAGCCTGATTTTCTAATGGAACCTTTGCATTCGGCATCAACTACCACAACAGCGAGTCAACCCGAAATATAGTCCCCTTCTTAATAGCTCCTGAATGGCTTTCTCTGGGGAAGCTCCCCTTGGCCATCGTCATGAAGCAGCGGCTAATAGTGGGCACGGTTGCATCGTCGCAGGGAACGAACGGTACGTACCTTCTCAACTTGTCCAAGACTGGTTTTGCTCCCAACCTGAAAACGGCAAGGCGAGCCGAAAGATGGAAAGGGAATCGCTCGGGTCGAGATAAGGAGAGAGTGCTGACAAAAGTTTGTTGAAAGTTCATCTAATCTTGAAGCTTGGCTCCAGTGGCGATTGGGAGGAACAGAGCGCGATGAACTGTTTGCGAAATTGGGCCCTGTCCGATGGCCGGAGTTGATGGGGCTGGTAAAGATAAACAGCGTGGGGTATGTATGGAGAGAGAGCATGCGTTGAGGAACTGCTGTTGACATTACCGACGAATGGGAACCGCAGAGGCGACAAACTGACGAGTCGTTCATCTTGAGGTCAGTTGACGGGTCCCGTGATGACAATCAAGTGAAACATGGGGTTCCATGGTCCATGGGGTCGCGGAAGCCTTCGCTAGGCACCCGAGATGCTAGCCTGGGCTGATGAGGCCTTCTCAGATGGAGGAGGCGGTGCTTGGGGACGATACAGTAAGACGGCCGACCAGTCTCTGTCGCGTGGCACCTGCAGTCGCAGTTGTCAGTCAGCCAAGAATAAAACAGTACAAAGATGCCTGCCACAGAGATGGGCCTGAGAGATCTCGATGAACGCAACCGAATCTGAACACGAGAACCTTGTCAAAGTCACCACCAATATCCATCCCATCACACCCCAGACCAGCTGGGCACACACACCTATAAAACGTAGACAGGAATTTCCAATATTGACGGCTCAACTTTTGGAAAAGCGAACGAGGGGATCACCAACCACGATAGCCAGACCCTGCAGGTGGGGAATCCAGACCCCGCGTTTTTTTCTCTCCCACTCCAAGATTGGTGTGTGTGGGCTGTGGATGGCGTATGACGGCGCGGCGCAGGGTCAGAGGTCAAGGACGAATCAGACGGCCGTGATAAGAAGAAGCGTAGAGGGAAAACGGGATGGGACAAGAGCACGAGGGACAGACAAGCTTCCAGTGTGGAGGGGGAGGGCACCAAGGTTTTGGTCCCATTGCCAAAAACGAGAGAGTGAGCATGAACTGGGGGAATACGGGTTGTGTGACGGATTGATCGGATGGCCCATGTTTCGCGTGACCAGGGGATGAAGAAAGCAAGCAAGCATCTAGAACTGGTTTGTTTCGGTGATGTCACAGCGAGGAATCAAGGAGAAATCCAAGTGATGGCCGGTGAAATATGAGAGAATGATCGTCAGTTCCCAGCGCAAAACTAGAGACGGCACGGTCGAGGACAAGCAAGATTCCTCTCGTTCTTGTTGGGCTTCTGCGCGTCACCACTCGCACTTCTTCCTCACCCTCCCCTCCCTCCAGCAAGTTCGAACCTATCCTCACCCTGAGACCCCATTGGAATCCATCCGGCACGCTCAGGCGCAAGGGGGGAGGGCTGACCCCCTTCGGCAACAGAGACATGGCGTCACCAGGAATGAATCAATGTCTTGCCCTCAGATCGTTGGCCTATTCGCTCTCCCGAGACCCTGCAGATGCTGACAGGTTTCAGAGGGAGACCATCACCCCCCCCTTCTGACTCTCTGTTCGGTTCGTGAGAGCTCGGAGGGCCGATTGATACTATACATGTGCCTGTGGAGTGATGTTGGGTCAGGTAGGTAGTGTAACCGCCGGACGCAGATGAGAAACAAAAAAACGGTCGACGTGCAAATGGCAAAAGATAAGGATTTCCATGCAAGGTTTGCTCCGAGGGTCCGGCACTGCTCTGTTTTTTTTTCGGACGACTACCGGAGTAGCCGCCGAGGGCCTCCGGTTCGGCTTCCTTCACCTTGACTCGCGAGACAAGCGCCGACTCGTGAAGATTGGAGATGCGAGTCACAAAAGATTGAAAAAAAAAAAAATCTTTTCGCGCATGCTGCAACTGCAGTTATAGCTTGGCTAGAGATAGATTGCTTACCCTGACCATGACGGGTAGGCTGAGGCGTGTGCATCGTGATACCCGCGGAGCGCGTCGGCGAGCTGCCTTATCAGCTGGCCACGCGATAGGACCTACACCCGAATCAGGCAGCTTAACTCGTGTGTTTGTTATCTCTTGTCTGCCTGCCGTCGTTCAGCTTTGATAGGAGAGACAATCATATCATAGGCAGGTTAAGTGGTTGGGGTACATACATACATACCTACGTCCCTCTATCCCATCGCCGGGATCTGTATGGAACACTTCTCGACGACTGCTGTTGTGCCAGCTGGCTCATCTCGATTTGCCCGCCGCGGTTCGAAATCGATATCTTCTCAGTCCACCATCACAGGACATTTGCATCCATCGTATCCGCACCTCGTCCCGTCGTCGTCCTCCTCGTCGGCAACCCATGCCTGCATGTGTCTTTGACCCGACAACCTGACCAGCTCATCCTCATCATCCGTGTGGCCGGCCGAGGCTTTCTCGTGTGTGTCCCCTTTTCAAAGAGGGCCGTTTATTCTCTGTCCTGTTGTTGGCCCGACTGTGCTCCCCCGTTTGACGCTACGGGCAGTCTTGGACGACGTCCATTCATTGCTTCCTCGTGACGGACGACCCTGTGGTTTTGATTGTTGCGCTCAATCTCAGACATTTGCTTGGCACGCCTTCTTCACCCCCGGTTATCCCCATCTGGATCATTCCCCTCCCCCACGACCAAGGACCAAGGGTGCATGCATTGGGCAATTGTCGAATAAGTATTCGAGGTCACCGCTCATCCGCCGGGGGGTAGCCAAGAGATTCTGAGAAAAGAGGCCGTCGTCTCCTTCTGGTCTATATCAATCCATCGACAAATCTACGAGTTGTCGAGACATACAGGCCTTTCTTAGGCGAACATGGCCTTCAGCTTTCTCCGCGGCCCCACGATCACCGTCTCTCGTTTCGATTCGTCCACGCCCACGCGACATCTGCTTCAGCGCTCGCTCTGCAAGGCACGACCCGCCATCCGCGGTAGCGTCATTCGAACCCTCCAGCTTGCAACACCTGCAATTCGGGGTCCATCACTGAGGGGCCACTTGACCGTCGACGCCGTGATTCGCCCAGCGTCCATCACAGCTTCAGTTCTCTAGCTCGCAAGCGTCACCCTTGACCCTCGGAGCCAATCCAAGGCTTCGTTTTTACGTTACTGAAATTGTCCTGCGACGCACAGCCTGGGGACAAGACGGACACGCGGTCATCCCCGGACTGGTCCATCGCTTTTTTGCTTTGCATCTCTTGCCCTCCGGTCTGCGGTGCGGATCTCACATCCGGGACTGGGCTGGGCCTGGAACCTCAGCCGGTTGGGCCCTAGACTTGGTGTCGATTTTCGCTCGAGAAGGAGGAAGGACAGCAGCCGAGAGATCGGGCGTCGGAAGACCCCTCAGAAGACGACGTCAGACCTTGGGAGGTCAAAAAGGCATACAAAAAGTGACATTGACCCAGAAAGAGACGGATCCCCAGACATTGTGAAAGGAGGCTTGCCTGCTGAAAGCTGAGGCTTGGAAATCGAAGCCTTGAGCGCCGGCGGCGGGACCCACAAAATTACAGTGCCGCCCGACCCTGAAGCACTGCACGCTGAGCAGGCGCAGGCGCGCTACAGCACAGGGCAACAAACCCCCGGAAGGCCCTGAAAGCCCGCCCCGTGGGCCCACCTCCGCCCCGCTGTCGCGAGACTGAATGCCAGCGCACCAGGCCCTGAGGTACCGACCCGAGAGACCCAACCTTACCCACCTGGCCAGGGCTCTGACTGTCTGGCTGAGGTGTCTGACGGAGGTGTGAGTGTGAGTGCCAGCCAGCCAAGCTCTGCCCTGTCGCACTTGCCCCGTCTTGGGTTCCGGGACTCGGACTAGGATTGACTGGGGGGTGGCCACTATGATGACTCCACGCTCCTTCCTGCTGGCCCAGCGCCAGTGCCAGAGCCAGTGCCAAACCCAGTATCAGCGCCAGCGCCCTCCCTCAGCTCCTCCCGCGAGTAATCACAATACGGCTTTATCTAATCCGACTCCCTCTTTATCTCCAGCCCTCACTCCCACTCCCTCCCGTTCTCCCTCCCCTTCACCCTCGTCTTTGTCCTTGTCCTCTTCCATTCCTTTACATACTTCGCATTCACCTCGATATTCTCCCTCCACTTCCTCCTCTGTAAACTACACCGACGACTCGTATACAGCATCTCGACCATCCTCTTCGGCGACTGGCACAACCGCAACCACGACGCCGACCACTTTCACCCTTCCGCGCTGGTCGCCCAAGTATGACGATAGCAAGAACGACATTACAGTCACCATCACGCCAGTACAACCAATATCCGATGCAACAATGGGTAAACGCAAGGACCGGCGGGAGACCTCTAGTCTCTCCCCTTCTAGCCCACCTACTACAACTACGAGTTTAACGACAAGGCCGACAACTCCGACGAGCCCGGTCAAGATTCCCTCCGCCAGCAACAACCGCCATGGAACACACCCTCAGAAGCGTCACACATCTCAGCGCCGACGGCCCCGTGATTCGCGCTCATCGGAGACAATGTCGCCTTCACTTGCCGCTCTGCTGGCTGTGACAGATATTCCCCGGCCAAGACAACTTCAGCGCCGCCGTCGCACCGAAAAGACCCTGACTGTGGAAGAGGTCATCGACTGCCAACAGGCGTCAGAGAAGGAGCTTAGCTGGACACTTAGCCGTAGCCCTCTCGACATACTACTTTCGCCTCCTCATGAGATTGCCGACGACGACGATAGCGTTAGTGACTGCAACATCGGGTCCGCCATGTCAACCAGGACTTACTCTGTCGACTCGATCCCTTCTCTTGATGAGTCGTTCACCAGCGATTGCCTCTCATCTCTGGACAGCCCCAGGACACCAAGCATCTGCTCACGAAGGACGAGGTTCACTCCCATGCGAAAGTCACTGGAGCCTGTTATTTCACCACCTGGATCCGTGGACGAGCACCCCCTGGCTGGAGACGACGCCGATGTTGATGAGATGGATATCATCACCCTGGAACAACCTGAAGAGGTTCAGCCCAGCAAGCTGCAATTCCTGCAGCCCTTCAAGCCACTTCGATCTGTTTTCAAGTCTAACTTGACTGCATCGCTACGTGCTTTGAGATCAGCTGCCAAGTCTTTCTCGGCCATCAACCTTCCTTCTATTCCTCCGGACGACTTCCTGACCCGCTCGATTCTCACCATCGATCCTAACGTGCCCTATGCTGATGAGCGGCGGCCTCCCGTCTCGGAGGAGATGCCTTCGGCAGCGATGCGCCGTTATCTGAACCCTACTACGAACTCACGGATCGAGTCACCGACAAAGACGGTCTTTGCAGGAACATTTGCTGCTTCGATTCAAATGCGCACCTACAAGATCCAGCGTTCCCGAACGGCGCCGGGATCTTTCCGAAACGCTTATCCGTCAACTTCGCTGCAGTCACAACCGTCACCTGCGCCTCAGCAGCCACAGCCGCAGGCCCCCACACAGACACCACCGGGCATGCGACAGCGGGAAATGCGTGAGAACCCCGATTTCATCCGTATCGCCGTTATGGAAATGGCCATGCGCAAACGCGGAAAACTAGACGACCAAAAACCCGGCCGGGCCCGCTGGGCACTTCCTCCGAGACAGATGTCGACAAAGCCCTACGAAGTGGCACCCAACGGAGTTCCGGTGCGGTGGATTCCAATCACCGCCTAAGGGCAACGCTGAGCTGCTGGCTGCTGTACCACAGCACCACAAGCCACGGGCAGGTCAAAACATGGCCTCTGGTTCTTGCCTTGGCTTGCTTGCCTTGAGCGATGACACGTCATGTGCCTGAGCAGGGTTCCTTTGCAATGCCGGATCGGGCAGGACAAGCAGCGGGATGCCTGCCGACGGAGAGCCACCTCCTGAGCTCATTACGGAGTACCTGGTGCCAACCCTACCCGCACCACTGGGTAAAATGATGCAAATTTTCGCCCCCCAACCACAATGGAAGGATTTTGGAAGCCCAGCCACGAGTCACGGTCCCACAAGCCGGCGATGGATCCCCGGCAATGTCTAGCAGAGTTTCGACTTTACAGTGGATGGCAATGGAACTTGACAGGGCCCTGGACCTGACTCGACCAGACACATTGAAGGGAAATGATGCACCACGCATGGCACAATCCGCCCCGAACACGAGGCCGAAACGCCAGTCTCTTTTTTTTTTTTTTTCGAAACTGGACCTCGGAACAAAGATTTCGGCGCCAAAGTCAATTGACATTTGTCTATGACAATACGATCACCCAATCACGAAACCCATTCGACATGGGACACACAACACAACACACACAACATTCTAGACAGCGACCGGCATTTTCAGGAGTTCTGACACATCACCCAATTTTTCTTCTTTCTTGTTTTTATTATTCCCCTTTCTGTCACCGTCGGTGGAGAAAAAGCATTCAAAGTACTGGCATGCATGCGAAGCGAAGAGAGAGGGTGGATGGAATTGATTGACAGCTTGCTTGCTTGTTTGCTTCTGTCTGCAAATTTTTTCTTGCATATTCGCTTTCTTCTTTCTCGGGCAAGACCCTTGAGGACTCAATCTGCACCCCACCTAGACGGCATTGGCTGATGAGTGAAATGGCTCACTCGCTGTTATTGCCGGGGCTAAGGAGAGTTCTCGGGAATGCAGAGGAGGTTTCCGATTGCGGAGAAGGGCTGGCAAGCAAGCAGAGCAAAGCAAGGGAGAGACAGGCAGGCATTGCATTGCATTTGTTGAGGGAGTTCAGTTGGCATTTTGGAAGGGCATTTGACTTGGCGAATACGGACAAGGGCATTGAACTACCACGCACAAAGGTACATATCACACACACACAGATTTCACTCAACTCGCACAGAGTTGTGTTGCCTTTTGAGACAGACAGCAAAAGGAAAGGTTAGGATGGCATGGGGCGCAGGCGGCATCAAGAACTAGCGGTCTATATTTTCGGATACCAATTGTTCAATCGAAAGCACATTTTGAACATGCACACACTCTCTCTTATCATCTCATGTTGGTCTTTTTGGTTGGTCGAGAAGGCAAAGGAACTTGTTGCATGGCCGAAAGCGGCAGGGCTAAAACTTGGCCTCGACGATGAATGGGCAATTGGTAATGCAGGCATGCCCAACCACTTTTTTACCCCATGGATAAAAAAGTATGTATGCGTTGTACGCCGTTTCCCGGTCAATAAAGACTCGAACAAGCTGGAAACGCGTGATGAAGTCAACGTCAACATGTGAGCCTATCAATGGGCCGCTTATTGATCATCACCTCCAAGTCCTCTCAAGACGGGAGAGGCAAGACTTTCCTCGACCGTGGGGGTCACTAACAGGTTCCTCAAGAAGCTCAGATCACGCGGGAAAAGAAAACTTCTAGAAACAAAGAGACCCTCCCCCTAGGTCTCCTTTCCTTGTGGAGATTTTTTCCCCTTTGACTCAGACGCTAATTAGCCAGGGGCTAGAAGTGTGCACCGAGAGAAGTGCATTTTATACTGTATCATCGCATCAAGCAAGATAGGGATTTTTTTAAAATTACCCCGCCTACAGAAAGGGAAATAAAGCGGAAAGAATTTTTTGGTCGTTTTATCTGGTAAGGGTCTTTTACATGTGCAGTAGTGCGTGGTTGGGGAAAGAAAAGGCGTGGGGACGGTGAAAATGATGGATGGGTTCTAGACCGCTTGCTGTTTTGTGAGTGAGGCGGTGTGTGTCTGTAAATTTGATGAAGATGATCTGGGCAGGGGTTAGATAACCCTGATGCTTGTTTATGAGGGTAGGCAACTTGTAGAAGGTCAAGATGTGCAGGGTTGAACTTGTATACACAAGATCTTTTGGTGAGAGAGAACACCTGCCTCTTGGAGATGATCTCCGTGAAGCAAGGGTAGATAATGTGAATTGGCCATGGTGTGGTAGTTCCTGGGAGTAAATGCTCAAACGAGATGGGAAATCACATGCTTGGATATGGCCGTGAGGACTCGGTCTGTCCGAATAACACCGATAGATAGCGAGACTAGGAAAGATGCTAAGTAGGTATGTCATTCTTTGGACCCCATCAGCTCGGTAGCTGCCGGTGCTGTGATGTTGTTAAGAAATGGTGGGGACTATTTTGTTAGAAGATGGCATAGGGATGTAGCACGAGATGAATTTTATTTGGGAGTGGATATTTGACATGCCAACTTGGCGATTTGATATCGGTGATGATGATGGATATTGGAAGTATATGCCCCAATACAATGGTGACCAAGAGATAGTATCAGAATCCCTCCTGACTTGAGATCTTCTCATCTTGCTCCTGGATCATTGTCTCGTACAATCATCAAGTATATGAAGAAGGGCAGCTAGCTCATAGTATGTCAAATAGGTAGCCAGCTTGGTATGCCCAGCACATGCCCCTTTTCAGTGTTGTGGCACCCGAGAACCTTCTTTCTCTTTGTTCTGTAGTTTGCCAGTCTCTTGGCTTATGTGTCTTGCCTAAGAATGGATGCTTGCTTATGATGCAATCTGGGTTGCCTGGCTATTGATCAGACACAAGTACCTGACCTAGCTCTGGCTGGGACCTTGATATCTTTCCTTTACATCCCATGTCGTGTTTCAGTGATAAAAGCTGGTTATTGTAAACGTTTATTCCAATCATCGCTACGAATATGCCAACCATCCATGCCATGTGCTCCTAAGCTGCTCCGTCCTCGACATGGAGAGGTACGCAGTCTCGTCCAGTCTATCCTGCAGTTCCTTAAACTTGGACGTTGGAGCCTTCTTCTCAAACAGGATATCCAACTCCAGATATGTGAGCTTTCTCGTCTCGGGTAGCCTGAAATAGCACCAGATCAAACAGACAAAGCTCGTGCTGGCGTAGAGAAAGCACGACTTCCCTCCAAGGTTCCACGCCGACGGGTTCAGCATCTTGGGCATGACGATGTTGTTCACCATGATGGCTATGTTGTACGTCACCCTGGCTAAGGCAACCGTCTTGACGCGTAGGCGCGTGGATGGGATCTCGGCCACGAGGACGTAGCACACCGGACCGATGGTGAGGTCATAGAAGAAGGTCATGGCGATGATGATGGCTCCCAGGGCCCAGTCTGCGCCTTTGCGACTTCCCACTGTTACCGAGACGATGCCGCCGGCGAGAAGAAGAACCACGGGTATCAGCAAGCCATACAGGTAAAGCTTCCGACGACCCACGAACGAGAGGAGAGTCCATGACATGATGCCACCAAGGATACCAACTCCATACCCAGCAACCGAGAGATTAAACGAATTGGACGCGCTGAAACCGGCTTGCTCGAAAAAGTATGGCGCATACGATGTAAGAGACCAACCGGAGAGCGCCTGGCATATCCAAGCCATGCAGGCTATCTCGGTTCTGCGAAGATTGACACCCTTGAACAAGTCCAGATAGCTGTCACCACCATATTTTAGAGTCTTCTCAACTCTATTAGTGTGTTGCATCAACTCTATCGTGTCGTCGATATCCATGTTGTCCTCGTTACTGAGACGATAAAGGGCGTGCTTTGCGTCTGCTGTCCTTCCATGACGGATAAGCCACCCTGTATATCATGCCATGTTAGTCAAGTCTCAAGACCCAGTGGTATAGGGGATTCAATCTTACATGGACTATCAGGAGCAAAGCATATGCCAAACAACAGGGGTATCGCCCAAGCCCATTGCAAAGCAAAGGGGAGGCGATAGGACCATTGAGACGAGTTGTGTACCAATGCCCGAAGAATGCCAGTCCCAATCACTTGACCAACGAGCCAGCACATGTTGATGTTGCTCAACACAAAGGGGCGCAGGACAGACGGCACAACTTCAGCTGCATATGTGGCAGCCAGGGTCTGGATGACGCCCCATGATATTCCTTGAGAATTTGTTAGCCAAGCGTCTCCGAGATTAGTAGGCTTGATTAATACCACATAGAGCTTGAGATGCCAGCAAGACGCCGATACCGTTGGCGAAAAAGGCCCCAAATACGGCAGCACACATCCAAAGCAGACTTGCAATCATCATCTTTCGGTATCCAATAACGTCGGTGATGTATCCGTGTGCCAAGAGGCCAATAATCTCACAGCCAATGGCTGCGTTTTGAAGGCCCATTTGCCACGAGGGCGATATCTCGTATACTTGATCCTCAGGAGGCGTACTTGGCGGCAAAGTCGGTCGTCCATATTTTCGCCTAAAGGCCGGAAAGGCAAGGAAACCCGTAACCAGTGACTTGTCGTATGCCTCCATAACAACCGTGAGGAACAGCAACAGGGACCAGCCGACAGCTTTGGGATACTGCCGGCAGCAACGAAGAAATGTCGTCTCCTTTTCGATAGCCACGCCACGACGAACCCGCCCTGCTGTAGTGTCAAGGCTGGAAGAACGTGGAAGCCAAAGCGCGTCCGCAAAATTCAGTGATACATGTCCGGTAGAAGATTCATTATGGCTCTGCAAGATTGCAAGGCTATGAAACTCGGGCATGGGGATGTCGTCTTCATCTTGAGAACGGGTTTCGCTGGCCGGGCCCATTGAGTTCATCTCGGTCGCACGCCTCCTGGCCGTCGTCGTATTCTGACAGAACCACGTCTCTTTGGAGGGAAGGACTTCATCGGGTGAAAGAAACGGGAGTCGCGGCAAGTGGAGGAGTGGTAGGCTTGGTGGCGGGAGCTAGAAACGGGCAAACTTGAAGTTTCTGGCCCATTCCCTAGTCGATGAGAGAAGTTGAAGAAGCATCTTCGCTCGAAGAGTGTTCAGACGACATGAAAAGAGGATGGAAAATCTCCAATGGGGAAAAGCAGGCTCTTTAAGACTCCATAAACCGTGCAATGTTACATGTTGCGAGGCGTCATGTTGACAGGGCGATTGGTCAATGGCGCCCGGGGAAGTACAACCCAAGCCGTGGCTGAAGTTTAAGAGACAAGCGAACAGAAACAAGGAGAAATAGTACACAGAACAGCGTAGAAATGTCATGTTATTCTGCGCCCTTTGGGGTACTGGTGTCCTGGTGGTGTCCTCGGGCATACGCTCGGGCTGTCAAGGTCCGCCTGGTATCCAGGGATGGTCTAGCCTGGGATTAGCCTCAAGAACTCCGAGGAAGCGAAAAAAACCCCATGATTTCCAGGCACCGTCTCTATTAGCGAAAGAGTTTGGCCGCTTACGCCGTTAGAGTCGGTGGAGTAGCACGTAGGAGGAGGCTCTGACAGGTTAGAGGTTAGTGATGAGGCGCCATTTGGTTTCTAACCAGGGGTGAAGGCCCGAATTGTCGTCATCTTGCAGAATCGATCAAGAAATGTTTTTTGCGCATTGGATGGATGTTGCTTGTTG
The DNA here is from genome assembly GCA_003946985.1 of Fusarium duplospermum. NCBI lineage: Eukaryota > Fungi > Ascomycota > Sordariomycetes > Hypocreales > Nectriaceae > Fusarium > Fusarium duplospermum. The sequence continues at coordinate 71,120 of NKCI01000004.1, forward strand.
ATTGATTGATGTTCATGGTCAAGTTGGTACGAGGTAGTACAAGCCACTGCGTGCAAGTTCAAGGTCGTAGTGGGGTCACGTGCTCTGACATTTCGTGGCTTGCTCCCCTGCCTAGGTACCGCGCCACAGTCTGTCTTGTAACAGCCCATCCAGCAGCAACCTCTGACGAATCATGGAAAAGTGCATTTTTCACTCTTTTACAGCTTCACCACATGATTCCACCCTTTCGTATCCGATTCCCTCAACATGGAAACAGCCATCTGGCTTGTCTGGCACCAGCAAAGAGGGCCGGGCAAATTCGGACATACTTCAGGAAGCGCCAATTTACTCGCCGGCACAAATGGCCAGACCAAGACCACGATGTGCAAGACATGCAGCTAGATGCAGCGGATCGTCTAAAGCGCTACTCCGGCTCGGAATTGTTGGCACCTGTTCCAAAGAAACAGCTTCCCCTCCGATACCGTATCCCTTCTAGTGCTCGGAGAGTAGTGAATCTGGACTCTAGGAAAGTTATGCAAGATCTCCGCGTGCTGCTCGGCTATGCCCCAGACACGGAGGCATCGCGCTGGCTGCAGCGCTATCTCTCAATAGTAGGGGCGAACCAGCCTCCGAGGTTTGTCTCCATAGACACTGAATACTCGTCCGCTCGCGGTCCTCTTTCGAAATTCCATTTGGGGCTGTCCATATTTGATACCAGGACCCTGGAGGCATTTCGAGAGGACTCTCTAAAAGAGAATGATTCAGAGCCAGCCGTGCAATCTCACCAATATGTGGTCAATGATCCATCCTTCTTCATCAAAAAGGCCAGTCAATTCTCGTTTGGAGCCCCGGAGACAATATCCCTTTCCAACCTTGCAGTGAAGCTGAAGAAACTAGTCTTGCCGCCAATCATCCTCGTGGCCCACGGGCCCACGAAGGAGCGCCGAGTGTTGAGGCAGCTTGGCATAAGGCTGGGTCTCGTGGATGTCTTCGATACGGCCCTGATGCCCCGGGAACTACTTCAGGTTCCCTACGCTCCGAGCCTTGGGGGGTTACTACAGAGGCTAGGAATCCCGTACGAGGAACATCTTCTACATGTGGCGGGCAACGACGCCCGTTTCACACTCCAGGCTCTGCTCATGATGATAGCCATGGATGCGGAGCGTTATCTAGGCTCGTCTGAGCTGCCGGCATGGGTATCGACGTTTAGAGCAATCGCTCAAGCCAAGCCCCCTAACCCGACGACTCTCACGCCGACAACTCTCACGCCGACGACTCTCACGCCGACGGAGTCGTCGGAGGCTTATCTTCTTCAAAAAAGGGAAAATCGTCGTCTTCGACGAAGGGATCGTCGTCATCGTCGTTATGAAGAGGAGCGTCTCCAAAAAAGGGAACAACGTCGTCTTCGTGAAGAAGCGGCCTCCTCAACTGGCCCCTTGGAGTAGTTAAGCTATCGGTTTGTTGCTACGGCTACATCCTGAAGTCTAACAAAGGTGGCGACTGTGTACGTCTATGAGATCTCGTCTCGGGGATGCATGCCAGCTTGGGCTGATCTGGAGGCCTGCGGCGGTGATGGCGGAGAATTGTTGGTATGCCCTAGGAATGATCGTTCAGACGGCGGGGGGAAGGACTGGCGGGATGATCAAGGTGAATGCTGCGAAAGTGAACAAAACTTGGACGCAGTCTTGACTTTGATCATCATCACCATACGGAGTGGGACTACCACTGGTATCGTTGATCCATCATCATACAGACTCGGACTCTACCACTGGTGTCATTGAACATCTATCAGCAGACAAGGAAGAATCCTACCATCAGTCATCAATGACCCAAGCCTGAGTAGCATCACATGCCACGTACTCAAGCAGGGGGGTCCTCCAACGTCGGGAATTCATTCTCGTCCTTGTTCGATGTTATCTGGGGTATGGCACCACGCGGCCCAGGGCCACGGCAAACGACCAACAGGGCAGGGTTCGCCACAGGGAGCGGCACTCACTGATGACTTTTGCGGTTGATGGGATGGGGGAGGGAAGCTCGTTCGGTGGACCCCGACAATCGAATCGTCAGATGGTCAGCACCAAAGGGGCAACCATGATGCCAGGAGGAGCGAATCCGTCTCCGCGACATCGAAAGTTATTGATGGATTTGTCTTCCGGCTGGAGCCGAAATCTAGAGATGCATCTTGTAACAGACTCATGATGGGTTTTTTTTTTATTGTGTAAAGTTGGGAGTCATGATAGATCTACTCACTCATTCATCATGGTAACAATTAATATCCTCACTGTTAGTGGTCGCTGTGATGATATACCCACTATTCCCCAGTATCAACTACCAGGCCTGCATCACAGCAAACTTGGCAAAGCAAGAAGACGTCAAAAATAAAACAATTAAAAAAATTAATTAATTAATAAAACACTTCTATAACTCAAACAAGACATGCATTCTTTCATCCGAACACATCAGCCTCATCCAGTAGAGAGGCCTGTTCCCCGGAATCGCCCGAATAGGGTCAGACTGCCCAGGGTCCCAGCCAGCAATCACACCACCATCGACCGACTCTCAACCGCATTGAGCCCTATGGGAATGCTACGCATGCTACGCCTCGGGAGCCCAAGGTAAGGGTCAAAGAGACCAAAATTTGATATAAAGATGACCTGGAAGCTCGTAATGGAGTGATTCTTTCTTCACCAAGCTCTTCAATACAAGCATCGATACACAGTCAATTGCAGACTATACCATCTCGACAACATCTCAATCTACTTTTTTCAACTCACTTACACGCCTCATCAATCACAATGGCCGCCCTCGCTAAGCCCGCTGCTACCCCCAAGTGAGTCCCTACATATCTCAACTCAACATCCCATCTTTTTTTTACTAATGCTCTCTCTCAAAGGGTTCTCCCCATCGTCATGGCCGTCGGAAGCTTCGCCATCATCGCCGGCTTCGTCCGTTCCCAGCTCTCCATCACATCTGCCAAGTTCGACCGATCTTTCTCAAAGTACAACACCCCCGAGAGCGAGGCCTCGCGGGCAAAGACATTTGAGGGTGCCGTCGAGAACCCCCGAACAAGCCTGTTCAACGCCCTCGGCCGACGACAGTAGACAACCACTTTACAGCAAGGAGTGTGTTTCTAAGAACGGGAGGAAATCTTTTTACTGCGTACATATTCACAACGTTGAGCGTTCTCTATTATTGTCACCAAACATCGCCTGGATAGAAAGAGGTGAAATGATTGGCAAGGTTGGCTGCATTTGACGAGCATCGATACCATAAATTCATACACACATATAAACATGAGCATTCAATAAACTGTTAAACATCATAGCTGCCCTGGCAAAGACATAAGTGAAATATAGTTATCAATTCTTTTTAATTACATACGGAATCCCTCCGCCCAAGGGTGTCTCTTTGTTCGCCCGTCATCCCCTTTTCCTCATCATTGAACTTTGGCCTCTTATCCAGGGCCGCCATCCACCTCCTAACCAAACACCGCTCATCCATGCCGGAATAGACGTGTATCCACCCTGTCCATTTGACCTGTACTGTGTGTGTGCTATGCTATGTTGAATGCTTGCTTCACTGCTCTCCAATGGGCTGAAGCAAGTTATGCAAAAGAATAAACAAGAAACCCTTCTCCTATCCATACGCCCCTGTTCCTATTGTACCATTGTTCTATAAACTACATGTACCTTGCCGTCACTGTGGAGTGACTTGGCTTTTCCTCCTCTTCATCTCCCCCCTCATCCCGACTTCATCCTGCTGGGCGTCCAGCTGAGTCGTGGTCCCGTCTGGCTCGATGACCGCCGTGTTCTAGGCCTGGTCGTCGGAGGTGGTGGCGGTGGGGTGTCGTCCACGGTCTCAGAATCATCTTGCTGCGAACTGCTGGTGTCCCTATGTCCGATGCGAGAGGTGAGTGCGCTAAGCTTATCTTTGAGATTGCTTGTGCCGCTCTTACGGCGCACACCAGATCCACCGTCATGGTTGCTCAAGCTTGATGGGGGTCGCTCGATGCTAGTCGGGATTCTCCTAAACCCAGGCTTGAGCTGCTGCTGTTGGGCAACTGGCACCGGGATGTTGCTGTGTACACTGCCGTGCACACTGTTGCGCATGCTCATACCACTGTGCATACTCATGCCGCTGTGCATACTGCTGTTCATGCTACTGTGCACACTACTCTGAGGGCTTGCTGTTCCTGGCCTAAGGAGCTCGATGCCATGAGTGTGGTGTCGGTTGTTGCGGTTATCCTCGACCGGTGTTGGTGGTGTCATCATGAGGAAGGATGGCACATTTGGAGCATGGTGGCCGTGAGGTGGCTGAAGGCCATGAGTGCCAGAGGCGCCGTTGCGGTATGATCTTCGGCTCTTAACGCTGGAGCTGCGGCTTCGGCGTCGCATCGTCGATGATGGTGGTATGCTGCTGTGTGTGCTTCCGGCTCGGATGCTGCGAGGTGGTGATCGAGAAAAGTCAACTGGCGATGAGCCATACATGCTAGAATCGTCACTGTCGTTGAGACTGCCAGGATAATGCTGCGATCCTCCCGAAGACGATGGTGCAATGAGAACTGAGCTGCTAGCCAGCTCTCGTAGCTTGTTCCGCTGTTCGGCATTGGGTCGATGCTTGGAGAACTTGTTCCCGATGAGAGCGCCCGTATGCGAGATGAGAGCCTTCACCACAGCCTTCTTGAGTGCTAGTGCAAGGTCCAGGTTGGACCACGTCTTGTTCTGCCACTCAATAGTTGGCATCCTGAACACGAAATCGTGCACATCCTCGATATTGCGATTGTCTTTGCCTCGGTAGCTTAGGCACAGTACAACTGAGGGCATCTTGATGGATGCAAATGTCATGAAGTGACTAGCACGCGTCATCATCTTAGTGAGGTCGTCAGAGGGCGGCATCTCATTGTTTTGTTTCTTGCCGAGGCCGAAACGAGACTTCTTGTCGCCGTCTCTTGACTCGGCCCTGGAAGACCGTCCAGTTGAAGTGCGTCCGATGCCGACCCGAGGTGCCGCAGTCGACCGCAGTGACTCGTGGGATGCTTTCTTCATCATCGTCTTGGAAGTTCCAGGGGCACGGAAGAGACGGAAAGAGTGTCCATCACTGCCACCGGTGTTAACGCTCAGGGCCTTGCGTGGGGATCGCTCTGCCTTCGAGTTTGATGTGAGGGTAGGGCGAAGTCGCAATTCGAGAGAACCTGAGCCGGCTGAGAACGATGATGAAGACGATGCTCGTTCGTAGGCCCTGTCAAATGACGGCGTGTTAACACCATTGGGGCTGTGGATGGAATCATCCTCATCTTCCTCTTCATCTTGATCAGTCTGCTTAAGCATGAAGGGTGAATCGTTCCTTGCGCCTGACATCTTGTCCCCGTTGATGCCAGGGAAGATGTACTCAAACAGCCGCTTGCCCACTTCACGCTCAAGCTGGACCTTGATCGGGAACAGGTTCACCTCGAAGCGATCCATGACAGGAATGCCTGCGATAGCCTCCAACATGTGCCAGTACACCCGAATCATCTCCTTGTTTTGACTCTCTGGAGGAAGGGGCCGTTCGGGATCGATGTAGGGTGCAACCATCTCAGGGTATGTGGCATCTGGTAGCAGATTCAGACCGAGGACCTTGCCAACTCGAATGAGGTTGGCATGGGAGCCATCCGAGTTATCCGTTCGATCGTACTCCAGATCCTTGAGCTGCAGCTCCACCAGAGGATCACTAGAGTCTTGCATAAGATGCCATACAATGTCTCGTACCGAGATGTTCCACCTCAGCAGACCAGTGCTGTCATCCGAGTTGACATCATATTTCCTTTGAGAGCTGGTGATGGCTTTCATCATGAAGAACAGCTCATCTTCGCAAGCGGCCAGGTCCCTCTCGAGGTGCAAACGGTCTTCCCAGCCCTTCTTGTCGAGGTACTTGGAATACGTCTGGAAGTGTTCCTTGATCTCCTCCATTTGCCTGATCCTCTGCTGCAGCTTTTGAACCATGGCCGGAGCGCCACTCAGGTCACTAAAATCGGATGCAAGGATGATCTTTTCCAAGCGTTCGCTTCTCGTCTTCTCCATGGGTTCGTTGTACATGAGGAGATCCAGCACAATGACATACAATGCATAGTACTGTGACGAGTTGCAGAGTGCACGCGCCGTAGGGAACTCGACCCAGAGGTTGTCCATGCGGTTCTCCACGTTGTCCTTTGGCGAGAAACCTTCGTTGTCGTCCGCGTTGACTTCATCGTTGTACTTCAGACGTAGCGTGTTGTACTTATCATATCGAACCATGGCTGAAGTTTTCTGGACAACGCGCTTGAAGCCGAAAGGATCCGCCTGGAAGTCGAACACAACCTCGATGGGCACCCAAGGTGGCCAAGATGAACCACTTGGAGCGCCATACTTGCTTCCAACGTACATGGAAACGAGGCTTGTCTGGAACCACTTCTGGTGCGTGACGAAGAACTGAACGCTATCCATGTTGACCAAGAAGCGGCGCTGAACGAGACCACTGACATTGTCAGAGATTCTCTCCTTCTCCATGACTTCCATCACCTTGAGCTCCATTCCCTTGGCTGTCGCGAGCACCACATTCTTCTTGTTCTTATCGCTCTGTAGTTGGATCTGTGGTGCAATGATGCGGATGTGGTAGCTGCTCTGAGGCGTGAACTCTTCGGCAATTCCAGTGACAAGGTCCTCGATGGAACCTTCAACAACCCCGTCGGCGTTTGTGCTCCAGGTGGCACTAGTGAACTTGCGGCCTTCGCCAAGGATCTTTCTGATCCGCTCCTCGATGTCTTGGGCGCTCTCCTCCTCTCTCATGCTTGACGCGCGAGAACCTCGACCTTTCCTACTATATGTCGACTTGGCCTTCCCGGGCTTGCTGTTGTTGTTAGCCTTGGCCCTGTTCTGTTCCTCCACAATGTCTAGGATGAATTTGATAGCAGGGCGTGAAAGGTAATAAGTAAATCCACGTCGCTGGCTGTTCTGGTGAAGGTAGCGAAGTACGATGTTTCGTAGCAGATTGTTCCACTTGAGTTGCAAGTTGTGGATGACGAAACGGTTGTTGAACTCGCTTTCGAACTCGCTAGCCGCCGGAATTTCGATAGTCTCGTCCTGGAACGCAACGGTTTCACTGGATGGCTTTCGCCCATCAGTGCTGCGCCTGTGAGTGCTTGATGGCGCCCTCATGTAGGCCTGGTTGAGCATGGTCTCCAAGAACTCCTTCTTTTCCCTCAAGACATGAGTGTGCTTCCTGTACGCCTCAAATTCTTCAACCGCGTCGGCGTCCTTGGCATCGCATTTGATCACTTTCAGCTCAGCTTCGCCCACCTCACGAGCATGCGCTTGCATTTGAACACCGAGCTGGTCCAGTCGGTGCTGGATGAGTTGACCCTGAATCCGTCGTGGATCATCATCATGTCGCATGACACAAAAGTGAGTGGGCTCGTTTCCAAACGGACTAGTTCTAGTAGGATCGCCAGCAATAACACCCCCAATGTCGGTTTGTCGGAAGTACGTGAGTCGGGGTGCGTATGCAAGGGGTAAGATCTTGGTGTCAGGATGCGGTTCAGTCGGTGTGATCCAATCCAGCTCGACAAAGTCGTCCATATCGATCCAGCTGAAGTCATTATCAGGAATCGTGAATCGGGACAGGTCCGGCTTCTCCTCAGTGTCGCTCATCAAAGTTGCAATCGACCCCTTCTTGATGGCCTCGGTAGTGGTTCCCTTCAAGCTCGCTGAGACTGCCCTGACATCGGCGCTAACAAGGTCAAGCTGGGCAGCATGGATCTTGATACCAGATGTTTTACTCTCGCTGTCATCATGTCGACCTTTTCCAAGAGTGTTGAATTCCTCTCGTCGTTGGTGAAGATCAAGTGAGAAGCTGTCGAAACGAACCTTGATGCCGGTCGCAGAGACGGCGTTCTCGGAGTAATCCTCGACATCCTTGTGCTTGTAGATGTGACTCAAGAACAAGGGCGCCAGTAGCAGATTGTGCTTGACAGTTGCCAGGTGGCGACCAAACTTCTTGCTGTTCTTCTCGCGTCCAGGGAACAGGGTGCCTTGGCGAATGGGGAGCGACAGGGGCTGACCAAACAACCCCCACCAGGCGAAGAAATGAGTGAAGAATCTCGGCGTAAGATGAACCGTGTTGTAGCTTCGTGAGGGCTCGGGGTTTTCTGACATCCAATTGCGATCGGCTGGAGCCCGGACCGCGATAGAGAGATGGATGTGTCGACTCCTGAAGCCACGCATGGCATCGTACGGAAGGCCGTTCTCGTCGGGCTTGGCAAAGTGTGGGTTCTTGAGGACGATGTCGTAATGGGGCCGGAACTCGAAGCTTCGTCTGCCATCTTCAATGGCTCGCTCGAAGATGAGTCCCAGCATTACCTGTACCTTGCCTGACAGCTTCATGACGACCTTTTTGAAGGTCGCTTCGGACTTGTAGTTGTCGTCTGGCAAGTATCCCTCGACATCGTGTTGTCGCCTAGCTTGCTCTCGAACTTCGTGGCTGAAGTCGGGAATAGCGAGAATGTACTCGCCACTTTCCACCGAGAGGAATCGCTTTGGATCATCATCCGCGTTGATACTCCATCGAATATCGTTGCGCCAGCACATGAGGAAACCGGCACCATTTCCAGTGACCTGATAAGGATCGCGAGTGCCCTTGAGAGCCAGGTGTACGTCGCCATCGCCCTTCCAAGCCGCGTGTATCCTCGAGTGGAAGTTGAGTCGGAGCTTATCCCAGAATCCAACACGTTCAGATGGGTCGAACTGAGGCTTGGTGAAAGATTCGATCACCATCATCATGTCTTGAATGGCAGGCTGGTAACAAGGACCCCAGGTGATCCGCGTCGGTAGAGCGCTGTTGACGTCCATGTGCACGTCGGAGTAAGACTTGACGGGTCCTATCGTGCGCCTCACCTCTATGGCAAAGCTACCTTCATTGGAGGAGCCTGGGAGTGAATTCCTTGGAGGGACAACGTTGACGCGTACTCGGCGAGTCGACTCAACGCCCCGGAACTCTTCAGCAATAACGAAATTCGTCTTCAGCGACACGGCTTGAATCTTGGCTGATTGACCATACTTCATCGGAGGGATGTGCAAGAGCGGAAGCGGGTAGTCTCGCAATGTCACCTTGGCTTCGCCCATTGCTATGCCGACATGCATGGGCACAAGCAAGCTGTACTGCATATCCCGAGGCATTCCCTTTCCGATCGTGTGAAGGAAATTCGGCAACTCCTTCATCGGGAATGTTGGCTTGTCGATGGTGAAATGCAAGTCGCTGATGAGAGTGGCCATGAGTGCTGGTCTCGGTGGCACTTCAAGCAAATTCTCAGCCTCCTCAATGTCCTCGGGGACCTGATTAGCCCCCCAGAACTGACCGCGGGACTCTTTCATGCTGTTTCGAGAGAGCTCACAGGCGCGGTCGATTCGCTTCTTCCAACTCTGTGCGTTGAACATGTCGAGGTGGTTTCGAGCGTAGTGTTCGGTGACCTTTGAAACGCCATTCACCTGTAGGGCCTCCGTCTCGGGATCGTATCGAGGTACTCTTCCGCGCTGCGAGCTTGATCGAGCCTCTCTTCCATTCAAGGCATCCATGCTCCGGCTGCGCGCCGCGGGGCCATCCGCCGTTTCGGGTCGTCCACGAGGGAAAGTTGACCGAGAGCGAATCTTACTCGTCCCTCTGCGGATCTCGTCTTCACGCACTCTCTTTAGCTTAACCCTAAAAGCGTTTTCTCGTGCAATGCGTTGTGTCTGCTCGATAAGGCCAGTCCGATAGATCATGTTCAGCTTCCACTCGAAGCCTCCGTCCTCAAGCTCGAACAAGAAATTCCGCGTACGGATCGACACCTTAGGTACTAGCTTAGGTCCTTCTGGCTTCTTCTCGAGTATGTACTCGTTGGTTCCGGTCTTGAAGCGATGATGTAGCTGTTGCACTGCTTTGATGACATTGATGAAGTTGTCACTGATTTGGCTGAGAATGACTTCATGCGGAACAGCGACACGGACAGCCTCTGTCACGATGTCAACCATCTTCTCATCGACCACTCCACCGTAAGCAGTTTTCTTGCGAGATTCTCGAATATCGAGGCGTCCTGACTTGACGCTCACGAGTCTTGCCCACACGTTGCGCATTCGTGGCGGCTCCGTGTAAAGTCGAACCAGTCTGGCTGCAATGTACGGAGTGGACCACCTCTGGCGACCCAACTCTAGACCATACATGTGCAGCATCATGGAAGGGTCATGAGGCATCTCAGCCTTAAGCTGGATGAGTGCCGCCTTGAAATCGAGTGTGACCAGCTCAGGCGTAACGGTAGATAGCTCCCCAGTAAGATCTGGCTTGGCCCCTGGGGGAGCCAGTCGGTCCTTGCTGGGGGGTGTCTCCTTGAAGGTTCCCTGCTGCTTCGGCCGTGGAATGTCCCGGCCTGTTCGCATGAATGCTTTTCGTAGAGTCATAACAGCAACGCCAACTGCGTAATGCCGGTAGAGCGAATACTGTGCCAGGATGGACCGCACGGTGACTTGGACATTGAAGGTCGGTCCACTGGCGTCGCTGGCAGCTCCCAAGGTCAGCTCAAGTCTCGGGATGCTGAAGAATGGCTCTGGTTCGAGGATATCGATCGCATCCATGATTTGAGCCTCGATCCCACGCGCAAAGACAGTGAGTCTTCGACCGTCGCCGACGTTTTGCGGCTTCTTCTTAGGTCGAGGCGAGCTAGACGGGGGTGTGAAGTCCGAGTCAGATTGGTTAACTGAGCGACTGTTGGCTCGCCTCCTAGATGGCCGCCGTTGCAGCCCGTCAAAGCGATGAGCACGGTACTCAGCCGAAACAGTATCCCAATGGATGAAGACTCCGCGAGTGTCGTCCGAGATCTCTTCGTCGATTCCAGCAATCTCCACGTTCATGTCAGAGGCATCAAACTGGCATCGTAGTAGCCAACTTGGCATCGATCGCAAGAAATTCTTGCCACTTCTCGGTCGGCTTACGGACCCCTTCTCTGGTTCCACGTCGATTCGCAGCTCTCGAACAATTTGGCGCACACCGTCTATAATTTCAGGTCTGATCACGCTGATCGAAGCGGACTGAAGGTTTCCTGTGATGTCAACGTACACATCGGGACGAGCGCCAAGGTGAACTTTCATATCCAGAGACTCGGTTGTGATGAGGTTGAACCGTTCACCGTTGTTCGTCTGGTAGTAAAGGTCATGAGACTGAAGCCGAATGGCTCCATCGAGAGTGTAGTGTAGATCTTCGAAAAGACTGTGCGAGGATTCCATGTCGAGAGATATGGAAGAGATGGAGGAGATGATGAGGTCGAAATCATCAGGGTCCTCGGTTTTCTGGAGGGGCTTGAGCTTGATACGCACAACGGGCTCATGCATGGAAAATTTGTAGTTGGCCTTGGGTAATAGGCGCGAGATGAGATGATGATTCTCGCTTTTGGCTTTTGGCGCCTTTGGCTTGGATTTGAGGAGGGCGATAAGGAGCGGCAGATGTCGGGGGTCTAGATCGACTGAAGGAGATGTAACCACAGAGTTGGCGAACATGATATTCGCGTTTCTCTCGTCCACGGTGCCGTCTCGCAAGACTTCCACAGTCTTGGAGAGTAGGGTTGTCCTGATTGTGGTGGTGGCCATTGGGATATAGATGAGGCGTTCAGGCTGACCATGGCCATCGTCAAGGCCGACGGAAATCGACAAGGCGGCGGCCAATGCTTCGTGCGCGATGGCTTCGGCAGGGAAATACATGCGGTGCGCAGGGGATTTGGAGTCCAACCTATGAAGATCTATACCAACCTCCTTCATCGCGAGATTGAGCAGAAGAGGAGTTGACCCAGGTTTGATCGACTGGACCTTCTTGGTGACACCAAGAAAGCTCACGGCAAACTGGATCTCCTTGATGCCTCGCAGAATGGAGCTAAAGAACTCTTTGGAGTCTGAGACGGTTCTCATCAAATCCGCATTTGTACTTCCGGCTTCCTCAAGTTCCTGGACAACCTTGCCCAGGAAGATATCCACAGGCTCATCGGTGCTGGGGGCTTTGGTGTCGTTCCGACATTTCTTAAACCGGTCCATGCAGGTCTGCAAGTCGTCGAAGGGGATGTGCAGACGCCCAATCTTGACGGCCACGGCGGCTTCGCGCAACCCATCCATAGACTTGTACAGATACCCGTGGACATTGATGAACAAATGGTCGAGTACCTCCATCGATTCGTTGCCGTCGGCAGTGAACAGAACGCTCCGGAGCGTAACCGTCCATTCTGCCTGTCGATCCTTGCTACGGGAATCGGACCTCCGGGCGAAGAAGCGAGCGCGGTCAACCATTTTGCGTCGCGTGTCCACAGCCAGCGTGAAGCTTCCAACCTGGACATTGCCCACGTCCACGATGTTCACGGCCGAGTTGGTTGCGACAACATCAACTAGCTTGAGCCAGCTAATGTTCCTGTGTAGCCTCTTGATCTTTTCTTTGACATTGGTCAACTTCTTCCACGTCTCGCTTCGAATGACGGTACTCGTAGGTCGCCGAGATAGCTGTGGTTTGGGACGGGAATGGGGTTTATCCGCCGTCTTTTTGCTCTTGGTCGTTGGCTCGGTATCGCTTTCTTCACCATCTGAATCGGCTGGCTTGTTTCCTTCCAACTCCTTGATGTCCAATGTCACTACAAGTTCGCTCAGAACGATGCTTAGCCATGTGGGCTGGGCAAACGTCGGCCGATGGACGTTAATCCCAAGGCCCCTGATCTCGATCCTGCATCCATCCCGTGGTGTGTATGCGAGGTGACGGAGGGAGAAGTAGCCGATTCGTTGGATGGAGATGCCAGTAAGGATTCGAAGTACGGCGAGGAGGACAAAGGACGATAGGTATAGGAGGACAAGTAAGCCGAACACGAAGGTCGGGTTTAGCAGAGCCATGTTTCAAAGGCTCTCGCGAGCCTCTCCCGCCAAGCTGACTGCATGAGGGCAACGTTAGCCAGGGGCGGTGTATGATGGCGTGGTCAGGCAACTCACATTTACTGTTGGTGAAAGAGGTACCATGCCTTCCTTTCTATTCGAGTTGTCTTAGAGGCGGGCTATGCCATCGCCGCGAGCTCGGATGTGCTTGTGCGATAAGAATGCCGAATTTCCGGTTCCTCCCACAACGTAGGTCGCTTAGCCTCCTGAGAGCGTCGACCGAGGAGCTTTGCGCGACGAAATATGCCGGACGAAGGCCGAATGAATAAATCAGATGCTGATGGCGATGGAGCTCGAAGCCGGGACGTCTGGCATGGAATCGACGACGAATTTAACAAAGCTGAGTTTGGGGCGGATCGGCGGGATCTCTCGAGCGCGATAGATGTTGGAAGGGGACGGGAGGCGGGTAGATTATCCGTGACGTCAAGGGGGGGCCACAACGGTTGGCGTAAAAGGAGAAAAAGGGGGTTGCACGCAGGCGCGGGCGTACAGAGCCGTGATATATAGAGAAGGCGACGCCTCTGAGCCGCGACCTGAGCAGAAAGATGCAAGGTTTGGCAACGACGAGTCGAGGAGATGGAGGTGCCAAAAGACTGAGATACGTATACTGTCGTAGCGTCGAAGGTTGGGATGGCTCCCGCCCAGTGTCCAGTGAGCGACAGATGGAGCAAGCAGGCGGGCGGGCGTGTTCCGCCGGGGCCAGCCCCTGCCCGTTCAGACGCCAGCACTCAAGCGATCAGAGGGGGGTACGTACCGAATCTTCCAAAGCCTCCACTCAGAAGCCTCCAAGCTGAAGCCACGAGCCTCACTTGGGGGTCGATTAGGGCAGAGCACGGGCCATGTCATCTATCAGACAGGGAACGCCTTGTAAGTTCGTGGCAAAGCCAATTCCATTTTGATGATGACCAATCTAAACTCGGCAGAATGTCGAAAGGGCACAATAAGGAGAATTATTACTCTGATGCTGAGTCTCAGTTTAGACATTCGGCATCGGATGTCTTGAAAATTGTGTCTTTGGCATGTCAACAATCGTCCGGGCATGATATTCTAGGCGGAGCAATGATCTGGCTCCGAGATTGGTCACCACGGAACGGAGCGTTCGCTTCTCCGGAAGCCCGCATCCCCAAGGTTCAACTGCCCACCTACCTACTCCGTACCTAGCAACGCTTCCTTTTTCTGCCAGAATTCACCATTGGCTTGGTTCGGTAGGTAGCTTTCTGGCTGAAAGTGCGGGGAAAGCAAGGCAGGATCTTCTATCCCGTTCCAGCACTAAGATCTTGTTCATCATTTGGAGGCGTTTTGCCAGTCAGAGCTAGCCCATTCGTATCCGGCTTGGATTCGTCGTCCACATACCGCCAAGCCCATGTTCGGACCTCAGACCACATTATCAAACATTTTACCTGGACGACAATCTTGGGTTGCCATGGCGCCACGTTTGAATCTGGCCACGAAGTGTGAAGATCAGATATTGGAAACAACGTTTCAACCAGGAGCTCGACTGGTGTGACCGCGGAGATTTGTTATCCAGGCCGAGTTTCTGCCTCTGGCTCCGAAATGCGTCATCCTTGTTTCATTCAACGGTGACCGTCCACTGACTCGTCTTACAAGTGGCGTGTCATAGCGTTGTTCATTGAGCTCCCACACCCATGATAGCGGTGCTGTGCGAGGTTGGTTGCAGACAATGTGGGCGTAGCGTGCTATATGCCTCCTACAACATGCGGGCTTCGTTTTAATGAGGTTCTGGTAACCCTAATTGCTGATAATGGCAACGCACATGCGCTCATCCCTGCATTGCAGTTCAAAGCTCAATGATCCTGCGCCATCGGGCTTGTTGTTGAAAGTTGTTGGGGATATGCGTTGTCCCTGCTGAAAGCCACATATCGAGCAAAAGGCGGGGTTGTTGGAGTCTTAGGTTTTTACGGTAGCTTCTCACCGTAAGCTCTCCAGTCTGGACGATCATCTCACAAACTCTGCATGATATGCCGACGCATCGCATGAGCCGCCTTTCAGGGCGGCATTTTGGCCAATGGCATCTCTGCCGCCTCCTACGAGGGGTGTATCAATGCGTTTAGTTCCCGCAAGTGAGTCGAGGGTAACGTGGGAGCATGGTTTAGTGGGAGTTCATTTTTATCGTGAAGGGGTATCAGCTTGAGCTTCCTCTTGTGCCTGCTTCCTTAACTCGGCAATGCGATCATCGATGAGTGCAATATCAGCATCGATCCTCAGCATCTTCTCCGACATCATGTTCGTATACTCCTCGTCAGTGAGTTTCTTGAGAGGGCTCCATCGAGAGATCCAGCTGGCGTTCTCGTCCTGGACCTTGGGCTGGCGACTAGACATTCGATTCACTGCCATTTGACCTCCAGCACCCAAAACCGTCCAAACAAGCATGGCAGGGAGGATATTTGATGGACCCCCTAATATTACGGTTAGTTGAGACAAGTTATGTGAAATGCCGACTCGACTTACGAATCAAACCTCCCATGGCACCAGCTGCCGTGCCGGCAATGGCACTGGCCTTGGTTTTGTCCGAATTTCTGAGCTGTTCTTCACCGCCCCATGCTTTGACCACAATACTTCTCGTGACTTGGGGCTATCAGTCGAGTTCATGAAGTGAATCACACGTGCCACGTGAAGATGAACCTACACCAAAAGCTGGTCCCTAGTGTGAACCATTGGAAGCCAGAAACTGCACCCCAGATAATGGGGTTTGCTTCTTTAAAGATAGAGCCTCCGACGCCGGCCAAAACACCAGCAGTCCCTGTCATTTGTTAGCTAAAGACACAGCGTCGGGAGAAGAACTTTATCAAACAAACCTGTCAAACCACCAACCTTCAGGGGTGGTAGTACTAGATCGACGATTTCGGGAGCAAACAGACCTCGAGAAGACTGCCGTTGGCGCAAGGGCGCTGTTTGAGGGTCTCGGCTGGTATTGTCGGCCATGATGAGTGTGACGAGGATGAGAAGAAAGCCGACGAACGGTAAAACGGAAGAAAAATGTGTAAAAGGGAAAATACAGCTAGAAGTACAAGTTAATCTCGACAAAAAGAAACAATATTACATGGCTCGACGTATCGCCGAAGTCGCCGTTTGATATCACGATATATGACCTTGTGGTGGATATATCGACTTTTCCCCGGCCGGATATTTCTCACGGAGTCCAGGGAGGCTGGCAAAAAGGAAGGCCAATGGCAGAAGGCAGGAACCGTGGATGAAAAACCCGTGACATGACATCGGCAGGTGCCCGGTCCAATCGATTATTGGTGGGCACTTCGACAGGCGCTCACTCGCTCCTGCCATTGCTGAGGCAGTCCTGCAAGCGAGACAGAGGAAGGGGGCCCGGCTGGTGGGGCTAGTGACCAATCGGGTTAGCGCCTCCCACTCTCCCACTGCTGGCCTGGCAAAATTAAGCCAACCCTCACGGGCGCCTCCATCATCATTTTTTCTACGCCGAGCAAATTTCGACTCGTCAACCCCCAGACGCAGCAACACTCGTCGGGGCCCAACCACTTCTCGCGACCGTCCCGTCCCGTCACCATCTTCGAATCTTCAACTTCCGGTCTCCCGGTTCCCGGCTAGACAGCGACCGATATCGACAGCCTCACTGAGCGAGAGCTGGACCGCCCGCTAAACCCCGGTCGGTTTCGCACTTTGCAATCCTACGCGCATCGGTCTTGGAATCGTTGCGCGTGGCCGCCTAACCGCAATCATGGGTGAGCATTATGCCTCAACACCTCTACTGCAGCTTGCGATGATGTACATGCTGACCATGACCTTTGCGTAGCTCCTAAGAAGAAGGAACAGCAGAAGATGTCCCTTGGGGACTTTCTGGCTGACAGTGAGTTCTGCCCCTCGTCTTCTCCCTCTCGTCACCCCGCTACTGCGCACATGTGTCTATTACCCCTCGCCTTTCTTGTCTAACTCTCTTGTAGGTTTTGGTGGTGGAAGCTCTTGGGCTGATGAGGTAGAGGAGACCTATGGTAAGCATTCCGTCGTCGAGTCTATCTACGCTGTTGGCCGCTAACTCCCTCATAGTCACCGGTACGTGCCATGTTTCATGCCATGCCATCGCCGCGACCCACGGTGGACTGACCACACCCTTTAGGCACTCAGGCCCTGCCCCCGAGCGACCGCCCTCGTTACAACAACAACTCTTCCTCCAGTTGGCAAGATCGGGGTATGTATCAGCCTGGCCGCAGCCTGGTTTCTCGCGCTTACATGTCCAGGCTTCTCTGTCCGCGAGGCCGCGCCTCAGCAGATCCCCGACAAGCCTCCCTATACCGCTCACCTGGGAAACCTGGCTTATGATGTTACCAACGATGCCGTGAACGATTTCTTCACCGGCTGCGACGTCGTCAGCGTCCGTCTCATCGAGGACCGTGAGCTTCAGCGACCCAAGGGTTTTGGCTATGTTGAATTTGCCAGCGTTGAGGGCCTGAAGCAGGCTCTTGCTCTCGACGGAGAGTCGTTCCAGGGACGTACTGTCCGAATCAAGGTTGCTGATCCTCGTAAGTTGATATGCGCTATATAATTATCGAGTGATTCTAACTTTTATCAGCCCGCGGAGGTGATCCTGGCAGAGGAGATTCTATTCGGGAGCTGGGAGACTGGACTCGCAAGGGTCCTCTGCCCGATGCTCCCACTCGAGGTGGCCCCCGAGAGTTTGGCGAGCGCCGACCTCCCCGTGACCCCGCCTCCTTTGAGAGCCGTCCCGCGCGCGAGCTGACTTGGGAGCGACACGGACCTTTGGCTCCCCTTCCTGCCCAGGAGGGCTCCGGCTCCCGAGACGGCAGCCGTCCCCGCCCCTCCCCCGAAGGACTTGGCGAGCGAAGTGAGTCTTACCGTGGAAACCGCCGTGACTCGCCCGCCTGGGGCGAAGCTCGTGAGGGTGGTTCGCGTCCTCCCCGCGCTGAGCGTCCTGAGCGTCCTGAGCGCCCTGAGAGAGTTGCCACCGCCGCTGAGAAGGACATGCAGTGGCGAGACCGTATGCGCCCCGACGCTAAGCCTACCTCCCCTGACGGCAGCGCTCCTCCCTCGCCTGCTCTGTCAAACGCTGGCCCTGCTCACGGTGGACGCCCTCGCCTGAACCTGCAGAAGCGAACTGTTTCCGAGGCCCCCGATGCCGCCTCGCCCTCGCTGGGCTCTGATGCCAAGGCCAGCCCCTTCGGCGCTGCTCGCCCCATCGATACTGCCGCAAGGGAGAAGGAGATTGAGGAGAAGCGTCAACAAGCTGTCCAGGAGAAGCGTGAGGCTGATGAGAAGGCCAAGGAGGAACGACGTATCGCCAAGGAGGCTGCTGCCAAGGCTGAGGCCGAGGCCGCTGAGGCTGCTGAGGCTGAGGCCGCTGAGGCGGCGGCTAAGGCTGCTGCAGAGCCCAAGGAGGAGCCTGCTGCCGAGACTGAGGCTGCCGAGCCAGCCAACGGCGAGCAGAAGGTCCCTATTCGAACCCGTGAGCCCCGTGAAGGTGCCGCCCCTCACCCCAAGTCCAGAGCGGCCGAGGCCTCAAGCTGGCGCTCTGCCTCTGGTGAGCAGCGAGGATTCCGCGGGGGACCCGGTCCCCGGGGCGGACGTGGTGGTGGACGTGGTGCTCGAGACGCACGACCTCCCCGTGCCAACGGAGCTGCTAGCCAGCCGGCTTCTGGTGATGCTGAGGCCGCAACTCCCACTACCGACGATGACGGGTGGACCACGGTGCCCAAGAAGGGTCGCCAGGGACGTGCGGTACCCTAGAATGTGTACATATCGCCCCGTTTCTCTACGGTTTGACGACTAGAAATGCCTGTCGCAAGATATCGCACTCGGACGACTCTGGACGAAGCGGCTACGTCTTGGACTCTGGAATTTCCTCTCTCGAACGACCCCCCCATCTCATACCCACCTGCAAGCGATGTCGACAGGCGTCGCGTGCTTTTCTCTCGTTGTCCTTGATACCCAGCGTGTCCAGGACATGGACTCCTCTCCCGCCTTGGTTTCTCTCGGCCACGGTGCCCTAGTTCCTCGTCTGACCGCCACCACGTCGGACTCACTCAACTCATTCAGCCTCCAGACCTTGATCATCACTCGCTTACAACAAGGTAGGGAGGGGGTTTTTGAGCATTTGACCTTTTGGCGTTTCGAGACAAAAGCAAAAAGAATGGCGGCGAAACGGATGAATGGATGGATGGACGGAAACGTGGCATGCATTTGAATGATCACAGCTCTCTTATCTCTTTGTTTTCTTTTTTCTCTTTCTTGTCGTTCTGTTTCTTGATTTCCCCAAAACGTCTTTGCTGGTTGTTGATGAAAGGGATGAGATGAGATGAGGAAAAGGGATGGATCATGATGATGATGAAGAAAAAAAGAAGAAGATGATTATGAGAGGGACTGGAATCTTGCTCTGATGAATGATGAGCAACTTCTCGCAGTCCTCCTCTGCGGACTTACACTAGCAAACACGATGAGACTACCCCCATGCTCGGATCTGTGTGCTGATGCCTGAGTGGAGTGGTTTTACGGGGATCAATGAAATGTACTCTTTGTCTCTTTTTTCAAATCCCCTCTTTTCTCTCTCTACTCTAATGCCTTTCTCGGTCACCACGTCTCTTTTTTGGTCAGGGGTTGTTGGTTGGTGTTCTTTTCTTCGTTGTGCTTTACAGGGGGTGAATGGTGAAATGGGAGGCTGGCTGGCTTGGTGTTTGTCGCCTCGAAAAAGTGATGATGAACCCGATAGACGAAAACAGTAATGAGCACACGATATCCCTCCTTTCTCAGCCTTGATGCCATTTCTCACTTGGTGTCTCTCTCTTCCCTCCACAGCCTGAACCCCTCCAAGACATTCCTCCTCACGCCTTCACTCGTAAAGTCCAGCTCCCTCCCATCACTAAACTTTCTCTCCCTGGCCTCTTTCTCCGTAACCCATGCAAACTCGACGTGCTCATCATCGCAAATCTTGACTTGGTCGTAGCTCTCAACATCGATCCAGACTGATAATTTCCCCCACACAACCTCTTCAACACGGAATATTAAAAAGTCCCCGATAGTCTCCAGGTTAGTCTCCAACGCATCAACAACTCTCTGCTCATCAGCCGGGGCGAGTCTAACGGGTGCCTTTACAACTTTTGCCCGAAGACCCGTCTCCTCCCACAACTCCCTCACGGCAGCAGCGACAATGTTGACGTCTTCGTCGTCTACGCACCCGCCGGGTATCTCCCACTGAAGGGGCCACGTGTCGTGGGGTGCGCGGCGGAGGAGGAGGACTTTACCCTGGGTGTTTGTGACGAGGGCGCCCGTCATGAGGTGGTGGATGGATGGGTTGGCGGCGAGGAATGCGGTGGGGGTGGATGAGGTGAAGGGTTGGACGGAGGGGGAGGATTTGTAGGTTGTTGGTGGTGCTGAACCCATTGCGTAAAGATGATGCTTTGATAATTGTATATTTTGTTGTAGAGTTTGAGGTTTGTGATGTTGTTGCCTGTTGATGAGGTTGAGATGTGGTTGGAAGAAATACCCGCTAGGTATGATTCATACCCAAGAGATAGGTGCCAGGTACAGTATGCAGCATGCAGGTCCTTCCCAGCCTGGTTGGTACGCAACCGGCACCCGAATATCTGCAACCTCCAAAGAAGAGGAGGCATCCAATGAAACAAGCAAATAAGTATTCACTCTGTGGCTGAGACTTGTGAGTTTGGCAAGGGATGAGATGGTATTGCCGAATTCCTTATTTCTTCATCAGCCCACAGAGACATACACACAAAGACCTCTTATAGGATCAATCATTGTGATTTGCCCAAACCAAACAGATATACTGCCTCGTACATCTCTACCTTTCCGAGACACCGCTGAACCAAATCCCGTGTCTTTCCCTTCTCCAAGTAGGTATCCATTCCCAGGCTGAGTCTAAGTGTAAAACGCCTGTCCTCTTGTCATAGATTCTTGCTCGTTCCCAATAACGCCAGAAAAAGAAAAGTCCCCCCAAGTGAATCAATCGTACAATAAGCCGCTTATTACAAGTCTCAAGTATAATCCATAAGGTAGTGCTTCAATCGAAAAGGGAAAGGGACTACGACATCTTGGCGCCCATCTCCTTGGGACCCATCTCTTCCATTCCATACTCATCCCACTCCTCGTCGCCCCCGAGCTTTCTCCCGACCCAGATACCGACGGCGGTGACCAAGCTGCCCATGAGGAACCATCCTTCAAACCAGCCGTCCACGAAGGCGGGGCTTAGTGCACCCTTGAGCACGCTTCCAACCGCCGAACCCAACGCAGAAGGTAGTTGACTGCGCAGCAAAAGGGCAGACGAGATGACGTATGTTGCAGCGATCTGGCCCACGACAAGTGCCAGGTTCGCCTGTGCTTGACGGAGCAGACCAGGCATCCACTTGGCGAACAGATGAAAGGTCTGAACCACACTGTTGGCGCTGGCGAGGAGGATCACGCCGCTCAGGGCGAAGCTGATGAGACGCGCCCATGCAAGCTGGTCCAACTTAGGGTCCCAGTGACGGGCGAGAATACTTAGGAAGCGGTTGATGGGGTCGGTATTGGCGAAGCTCGACGTAGGAGAATATACTCGGCGAATCGTAGTTAGTGTAGTTGCGCCGATGCGGTACAGACAGTACAAGCTGAACAGTTGTGAAGGGATCAGGAGGGCTCGTCCCACTGGCGTAGAGGCGCGGACAGTCGCAGCATGATGGCTCTTGATCAAGGAGAGACCCGAAGCAAGGTTAGCCTCCATGGTCTCCAAACCAGCAATTTCCAGGCGCAGCGAACGCATCTCTGCCTCCTCGCTGGTTGGTCCTCGCAGGGAGCCCATCACCTTCCCAACAAGACCGCTACCCTTGCCCACTGGGACAGCTGGAGCGTTTGCTGCCTTGCGCTGCAGATACTGTAGTCGGTGTTGCTTGGTGAGGAGCATCTCATTGGCAGCCTCCAGTCCAGCTTGCTTCCTCGCAACGTCAACCTCGGTGACGGGTCGCTTTCGACGGGTTGTAACGTCCACAAAGGTGTGCCAAGGCGAAGAAACGGCAGCGAAACCGGACAAGAGAGCCATGAGCGAGATGCCGACAACTCCAATGCGCTCTAGGCACCCACGAGTCAATATCTCGCTCAAGGGCATGTCTCCATAACTCGACGTCTTGCGCATAGCGCCCTCGGGAACAGCCTGGCCAACAGACCAGAAAGCAAACAGCCATCCCATAAACAGCGCGAGCTGCAACAGCCAAGCGAAACGAGGGAACCTGCCCTTGGCGGTCCTCTGGAAACTCCATCCAGCACTCGAGACGATGGACCGAGCCTCTAACCAGGGCACCAAGACGACCAGCATGAACAGCAGACTTGGCACCGTAATCCTCAACGCAAGATTCCTCGAATCCGCGTTGATCAATTCGATAATCTCATCCATTATCAGCGCGCCCAGCGTAGCAGCCAACCCGACCGTGACGCCAAACGTTAAGCCCGCGCTGCGCCGCCTCCAACTCTTTGCCCCATGTTCAGCGTGTACCTGTCGCAACGCAGCCGGTGCGTGCGAGGGGAGTACATGATCTTCGCCGTCGCGGGATTCGGAGCTGGCGCTAAGCCGAGGGAAAATATGTCGGACGACGAGGATGGTGACCGAGACGAATACGAAGAAGAAAGGGAGGGCGGCGATGGATGAGGCGAGGGTTATCGGTCGCGGAGGCGCTTCGCAGGCGTCCTCGCCGCAGCGAGTAAAAGGCCACATGGTTTAAGGATCGATGGGTTATTGTATTCGAGTCTTCGTCTTTATCGTGAGTGGCCTATCGACCGAGGCCGCGGGACTTGAGAAGTCGAGCGAACCCCTCTTGACGCTCGCTGTCGCAAAAAAAAAGACCAAGAGTCTGATGGAACGTCGACGTCACTGCGCCTCTCCTTCAACGTCGATGCAATGCCGTTCCGAGCCGTTACTTGAAGCGCAATGCGAATAGGTGCAAGTTGGACCTCGTCCTTGGTTTGTCGAAAATGTCGTTGATAGAGGGGAAATGGACGGGAATTGACTAACGAGAGGGAGTGAATGATAGTGAGTTGCTGACGTGTGGGTGTCGTCTCCCTCTCTTCCTCATTCGAACATGGCCCAGACCCAGACTGGACCTCGAGTGGCAGAAGCTGCCTCAGGCTGCCCCCTGCCCTGTCCTGCCCTGCCCGGGCCGGAATGACATGCTCGCACATGGCCCGGGACTGGGAGTCTGGGACTGGACAGGGACAAGCAGGGGCCTCCCTCTCCCTTCACAAGTCGCTGATTTTGTTTCATTTCCCCCGCTGAATCATGCCTCCTGCGCTGCTCCTGCGCTGCTGATGCACCGCTGACGTGCGCCTCAAGACAAGGGGCTTCACCCCCTGGCCTCGTGAGGTTTCAGTGGTTGCAGATGCTGCCATTGGCCCGTCGCTGCCAACCACATCTCATCGAATTCCTCCCTTCAAATTCATGGCACCACACGTTTCAACTCTTCATCAAAGTCAATTCCACTTGCAGCCATTTGGATACGTTGCTCACGCCATTCAGAGTTTCGATGAGAATTGCATAGACTGAAAATCGCTACGCAGTTTCATATCACTGCTTGCTTCTACTTGCTATTGACGGATCCTATTGATAAATCCGATCCAACCACCTTGACACGCAAAGTAGCTCAGGAGTCTCAACGTTAAACACGTCTCTTACACACACGTCGTCCACTAGACATGTTCCGAAGCAGTCCAGTGTGCCTTCCCAGCATCTTCCCAACTTCCAGGAAAATGACCGCTCATGCTCATCCGCTGGAGTTCCATCATTCGCCGGGATCCCTTCGGGCTGGTCGATCGTTGCCATTGGGTAGATCTCTTTAGCCGGTTGGATCTCTTGAACTGGTTGGATTTCTTGCACATGCTGAATCTCTTGGACTGGCTGAATCTCCTGAGTTGGTGGAGTTCCTCGGGTCATGTTGTTAACAACTCGCTGCCTCTGTTCCGCGTCGGTGTTCTGTTCGTTTGACGACGGTTGCTCTTCATGCTCTTCATGCTCTTCATGCACCGGCTCTTGTTCTTGATCCTCGGTGTTGGATGGTTCTTGCCCTTGCTCCTCATCGCTTGACGATTCTTGTCCTTGACTTTCATCTTCTGGTGACACCTTGTCCTCGTTGTTTGACGATGAACTGGACATGTCCGCCCCGCCATCGCCCTTCACGGGTTCTTGCTCTGCGGGACACCCATCATCTTTGCTGACACGGGCTTGGCTCATGTCCTCGGTGTTCGAGGAGCCCCGGGTCTCGCCTCCGTCGCCGGTATCCAAGTTGTGCTCCTCTCCTTTGCTGCCATGTGCCATGCTCTTCAAACCTTGGTCTGCCTGTTCTGATTCCGCAGATGACTCCAGCTTCCCTTAGGCCGTGGCTTTGCATGATACGGAATCAGCCACATCGGGAGACGCGCCATCGAGAGTACGCAACCCACATAGATGAGGATAGACATGATGCAATCCGCATTCGCCTTCTCTTTCAGTTTGATCTCTCCGGTGAGGACACCGCCCGAGATGCACAGCCTTTAGGTCTGAGGCTTCAGAGCCCATCACGCCGTCCTTGTCGCCACCGCAGGGAGTAGAAGGAACGAGTTGTTTTTTCCTAGGCCAAACGAGGGGAGAGCTGGATCTCCGAGGAAGGGTTTCATTGACTGGTCCAAACACATCCTTCCTTGCGAGCAAGTCATCTCCTAGTTCCCCGAGGTCTTTTGCACTAGTGCCTTTCTGCTTCTCTTTGTTGTCTGTCGATCGATTCTCTTTCATCTTCTATGATGTGCTCTTCTGGCGCGTAGGGGTATCATCATCGTCGTCATCATCGTCCTCTACCTTCATCTTCAGAGCAGCAGCCTCACCCACCTCCATCTTATGGAGCTGCTCGAGCTTCTGCTTGTCCAAGATCTGTTGTCCTGACATGACCTCGAACTCCCCGTCATCGTCGTCGTCGTCATCGCTCTCAGCGCCTGCGGTGGCAGGATCCTTGACAACTCGTTGATCCTCTGGGGCTTCATCGACAGTATTGATGCTCGCAGGGCCGGGAGATCGAGTATTCAAGAGTTGACTAGGGTTGATGGGCTTGATCGTTGGGTCAAATGACGCGGGAAGGCCCAGAGCTCGCGCAACCTGATGGGCCTCCTCGTCGGGTGTGTTGGAGACCTCCAGCTCATAGGTGCTGCTCGCTTCGCTGTCCGCCTCATGCTTACCAGCGGTTGCGGCTAGCATGCCCACATATGTCTGGCGAGTTGAATCGTTGGCACGTTTCGTCTTCTTCTTGAGCCGCTTATCCGTTGGTCGAACCACGACAACGGGCACGGGTGAGTATTGGAGACAATACTTGGAAAAAGAGTTATGGGTGTTGATCAGACCCTGAAAGCCGCCAAGAGTGCGACCTCTAGTTCCGACAATGAGCATAGCGGGCTGATACATCTGGATCTAAAGCATTGCTGTTAGCTTTCGGGAGGATCATTCTGGACGGACCGGCATACCAATGTTTGAAAAGTTGTATGCAGTTTACCAACAGCGTATTCGAGAATAATGTTGATGGCCCTGTTAGAGCCATTCCGCTTCACAACACCTTTTAGAATCGACTCGGCCTCTTCCTGGTAGGACTTGTCGATGCTGCGGATGTCCTTCTCAATCACCCTGACACACACGACATCGTCCCCATCGTCAACCAGCTCGTCAAGCAGCCACTGCAACGCATAGTCGGAGTAGGGGTGCTCGTCGACGCCAACCATGAAGGTGCGTGACCTTCGTCGCGCTTGGTATCCACGGTGTCGAACATTGAGTGTCAGCGAGATGGCATTGTTCTTGGTCGCTCGCCGTTGGGACGTTGTCGAAGGAGATGTGGTTCCGGAACCTGTCGGGCGGGGTCTGGGTTAGCGTCGCCATTGTGATGAATGTCAAGATGCCACAGAACGTGGGAAGGATGATGGTAAATAGATGTGTGGAATATGGGCAAGCAACAACAGAATTGGAGGAGGAATGCAAAGAGAGTTTAGGTATGACGCCGATGAAAGCCCAAAATGCCTGCGGGAATTTGCGGGCTCGCTGCGTTCAGGGTGGCTGTGACGAATGATGGCCTGACAGCCCAGACCAAGTGACTAGCTTCCAAGAAGAGTCTTTTGGTCATCCCCACGACAAGGCTTGTCGCAAGCAGCGGGGTAACGAAATAGTGATGCTGTGGGGACAAGGTTGTTGCCAGCGAACTGGACCAGGCCAACAATTGTGAGGTCCCACAGAGGCCGGCATCTCTACCATGGATGTTGGAAGTTGAACCTCGGACAACCACTCATCGCATCCTTGAAGCCAATCGTCGTCACTGTAGCGATCTCGGCTACAGTCGTATTGGGGATGGTTGCCGAATGCTGATGTGGGGTGCTCAATGCTGAGCCAGTTGTTCCAAGTGTCTCTTTGCATAGCATCGCATTGCCAGCATGCCCTGCTGCTCTCAGGAATGTCGCTTCACCCGAGATCTTGAACAACTTCGGCTCGCAACGTGGTAAAGTAAGACCGCGATCGAGATCAGACATGAAATGCTTTTTCGAACAGGGTCTCGAAGGTGATCGACCATATATGGCATTAAAGATCATGTCTGAGAGCAGCTTTTGTGGGCACGCCACATGGAACCGTATTCGGACCATGGTTCGCATGTGAAAACAAGGGTTTTGGATAACGTGAGGTTCGATCGAGGAGGTTTTCGAGTTCGACCCGGTGACAGGGAATCGTTTCGACCAGGTAACAAACCCACAGGCAGGACTCTCATATGGCCAAGGAAATTGACGAGACTAGGGAGGCAACAAGGAAATTATACGATGCAACTTACCTAGCTGGAGCGGGAGAGCTGACACGGATGCGCGCGTTGCCCATCTTTTGAGGCTTTCCTTGTGGAAGTGCAGGATCTTTTGGAGAGCGGAATGTGACAGAGCTGACGGATGAGTGCCTACTAATCAACGAGCCGGTTGCTTTTCCTGCATTCTCGTTGCTCTCGAGACTTGCGCTGCGAACTGACGGGGGGTCGGCGGCGAAGGAGACGCTAGATTTGTGACCTGACGACCCGTCGTCGCCGTCGCTGGCCCTCACGCTAGTATTGGATCCATCGACAGTGTTGGAGTCGCAAGAGAAATAATCAGCCTTGGGGCCTCTTGGTTCCGAACCGCTGGGAGGTACAGTCGTCTTCGGGGAGATGTCGGAATCGGAGCGTTTGACGGGCACAGGTTGGACGGAGGCCGTCGCCATGTTCACCGTGCCGAATCTTGGGATGAAGCGAGCTGTGAAAGAGGAAGAGCCGTGCTTGGCTACGGCTTGGTGTTTCCACCAATGTTTGGTACAAGCAGGAGCGTTGTAAGGATGCAGCTGTGTGATGCCAAACTAGGCGGATAACGAACGATGATCAGGACAAACAGGTTCCGAACGAAACAATCGACAGAGGTTTTCCTTGATGGATGAAAAAAGGAAAGAAAGCTCGCGACTTGAGATCGGCTTCGACAAAGACCCAAGGAACCTCCTTCCCGAGCTGCCAAGATGGATGCGACTGCTGCCAAGACCGAGAGGCTGATAGGCAAGCTTGGCCTGGGGAAGACCGAATCACGAGGCGCACAAGAAGGCGCAGAAGATGGAGACGGGTTTCCTAGCGCGATAGGCGAAGGGGGCGAAGCAGAGTTCAGTTATGACGACGTTGGATGAAGCTGTTTGCAAGTGGATGGATAGTAGGAAGCTTCCTTGACGCGGTTGCGATGCGGGCACAAGCAGAAGAACGCAAGCAGCGGGCGCAGATTCGATTTGACGGGAAAAGCAGGAGCGAAAAGTTGCGAAAGTCAGAAAGAGGACTGTGCGTCGCTTTATCAATCAATAGAAACCGACAGCGGTGAGTAGACGAAAAGCGCTGGTCAGACGCGAGTAATTCAAAGGTCGGCGAGCGGGCGGTGGTGAGGTCGATCCTGGGAGCTTTCCGAGGGAAGCTGCAACTGCAAGCAGGTGATGGTGGCGGTAGGAGAGGGAAGAAGAGAGTGACAAAACCACAACACAACCAGGATCGGGGTTGCTTGCAATGGATATAACGGAAAGTGTGTTCAAAGATCCTTGTGCGAGTGTGAGATGAGCAACAGACGGTGTGCGGCGTGTAGGTGTGCTTGTGTAATTTGTTTTGGTTGGAGGTCGGTGGTCAAGGTGACGAGAGGTGAAGCCACGGCCAAGGCCTAGGTCAGCCCAGATTTTGTTAGAGGTAAGGTTATAGTCAGGCAAGGAATGGAGAAACCACGTTTTCGGACGTCGCCTTTTACCACAACAGGTCAAGGGATGTGAAAGAAAAGGGGAGGGAAGGTTTTTTGGATTTCGTTTGCGGAGTTCTTTTTTAGTCTAACCCGCCCCATGGTCCCTTTTTTGTGTGTTCCTTAGGCAGGCAAATTGAATCATGGCATGGGGATCTGCTGTCGCAATAAGAGAGGCGGCGCGTGAGGGAGGGTGAAGGAGGAGGCGGAGATACACCTAATCCCCCCCCCAATTCTGCGCACACCAAAAGACGACGGCGCCGAACGGATCGGGCCTTGATCCACGTAGCAACAGGGCGTTTGAATGTGAAAAGGAGGGTGAGGCTAGAAGCGTCGAGCAGCAGGTCCTGGACATTATTTTCAAGCGTTGCAGAGTTGTGCGGTGCGGTTCGTGCACTTTTTTGAAACCTAGGTTGAGGCGGTAGCAGCGACGGAATTTCACCGAGTTGAACACAACCTAATAGGTACTTGAAAGCAGGGTTGAGGTGCGATCAAGGTTGGCGATGTAGATGTGGTGGCTGTGAAAAGTGCAAACACTTGACGTAGTCCCGGCCCGTCACAGCAAACCGTTTATCATCCATACGACGTGCTTATCCCATCCCTTGTTGCTCAACCCTCAGGGATAGCTCACTCACTGGGTAAATGAGGGTTGTGTGGCAACGGCGATGCGATGCAGGCCAAGACGCGGGACGATTTGGCACGCGAAAGGGCATGGGCTCGCTGCGGGGAGTCATTGGTTGGATTCTACGAACTACAAGCAGGGTATCTATCAGAACCTCTCTGAGATAACGACAGAAGCGAGAGTAAGAGTCAGAGAGAGAGAGAGAACAGAGGGAACAAGAGGCCGCCCGTCCAGCCCTCCCTCGAGTTGAGCAACGAGGAAATGAAGGGCACACCACCAGGCACACGCACGCACACTGACGGTAGTTGGCAAAAGAAACATTAGCCCACTCACACACTCTGCAGTCAAAATACGACAAACCCTATCAACACCATCATCCCTGGGGGATGGATCCATTAGATCACATGGAAACTCTTTGGCTCTAACAGCCATCAACCAACGAGTAGGGCTGCTTGCCGGAATATCCACTTAATAAGCGGCCCTTAGTGAAGACCGCTATCCCCTCACTAATGCCACCTTGTTTTTGGGCAGCCATGGTTGGAAATCATATCCATTCTATCCCAACCCAACTTTGGGTGGAAATCCGTCACCCGCCGTTCTTGGTTTCTCTCCAATCTTGGCCCCGGCACTCATGGCCCGAGTGTGACTCTAATGTCCGAGAAAGAGAAAGCCAAGCCTGCGCTAGATGGGCTCGGCACTGGTTGGATGACGAACACCTCTCACCCAGCACCTGGGAGCCGGGAAGAAAAAAAAACAAGCTGCAACTCCCGCCGCCCCAGATGGATCATATCACCAAGGCTTGGTGCTGGTGCTGCACTTGGGCATCGCGGAGCGGACGCCCGTGGCGGGGGGGTTACAGTTTTAGCTTGGCCTACTTGGCTTAGCAACATGAGCTAGTGGGGTTGCGGCTAGATCCAGCATGGTGTGTCGACTGAGAACAGAGCCTCCGCAGATGAGATGGGATCGAATGCCGGTGTCTTTTGGTCTGACAGCTTCCCGGGCGAGCGAGCAACCATCAGGCGAGAGAGAGAGAGGGCTCGCCCATGCAAGGAAGCACAAGCGAGAGACATTCAGCCCATTCAGAGGAAAAGCTGCCACGGGCTCTTGCTCACCGCATCACACAGGTCGTACCCGGTCCGCCATGATAACCCCTTGAAGCAGGGCTTATCTGAACCAGTCAGTCCTCTTGATGGACGCACATGAAGGCTTCTGGTTGTTTGAGCTGTCAACTCCACGACTACTCGCCTGCCTGCACATTCCCGTTCCGAGACCGACTAAAAACGGCTCCGGAATCCTACCCCGGTAATTCCGACACCGCCGGCTTGGCCCAGCCATCAGGTTCAGCCCCAAATCCAGGTTCCCGGCTGTGGAGTGAGTGTCCCTGTCGGCACTTGAGTTGCCCTTCACGTGTCTCCTCAATAGGATATCTCAAGTGGAATATCAATGCTTCCTATCACCAATGACACCGACTCCACAGTGCCTATCTAGCTAGAGTTATGTAACTGAGAAGAAACATGACAAATGGACTCGTCCAGCCCAGCAGTCGGGTTCTCCCTATGTCGTCCAAGGTTCATCATCGCCAATTGAGATTTGCGAGCTGGATTCTCGTGCCTGGTGTGATACCATCGCAGTTTACATCTTCAACACGTTTTTGACCCGACTCGCAAACCCAGGTTTTCTGTTGAATTTCTCATGCAAGTGATCCCCAATCGTGGAGATGGAGTCATGCCCAGATGATCCCCCTCGCTTATGGATTCCGACCATTATATCCTGTGTCCGAAGCTCAACATCGTCGGGGATTGGAGGAGAACTCCTCACGGCCTGCGTCGAAGGCCACGAAGTCCGAGGGTCTGATAGCTTAACATCCTCTGGACTTGTGAAAATAAGATCGAAATTATCCCACACATCCAAAGATTCCCGTTCAGTGTCGCTACTACTTTCCGGAATGCCCTGCGGCTTGTCGCTCGTTGCTTCAGAGTCATGGTTTGAAGGCGCAACCTGGTGACTCTCTCGTCGTTGCCCACCAAGCTCGGCGGCTCGCTGCTGTCTCAACTTTCTCATACCGGCATAGGATACTGCTCTTAAAGCCTCTACCGTGTCGATCTCTCCCTCAGGTCGGGGACTAGGAGGAGTACTCAACAGGTGATAAGTCAACACTAGGTCTCGCTCAAGGACCCCAAGGGGGCTAAGCACTTCTGCCCTCCTTGATGGTTGATCTTCTTGTGGTTTGTTGCTCTCGTCCTGACAAATTTGACCTGAAGAAGGTAGACCATTCACCGCTGGTATTTCCAACAAGGCATGCCCCCCTGAACCCTCTGTGGCAGGCCGAGGAGAGCATCGGCCGCTGTCCATCGCTTCTTCTCCTTCTTCTAAGCGTGCGCATTGCCTCAATGAATCGTCCAAGATGCTATCAGATCGATCTGAAGCTGGAGACCAACCTGACTCTGGACACCAGTTACCACCTGAAAAGTCGGTCCCCGATGGATATGGCCTCCAAGTCGTACATTCAGACGGCGCTGAAACCGGCCGCTTGTGGACGTGTTCCAATCGCGAAAATACTTTGCCAGGATCCTGAGTCGAAGCTTCAGTTCCTTGCCTGTCTGGTATTTGTATCGGAGATGCTGGTCTACTATCTTCGCTCACGAGTTTGGTGTCTCCAGGACTACTTGGCGTCGATATGGTGTCCAGTTGGGCTTCCACTGTTGTCGTATCCCACGAGCCTGAAGGAACTGACAAACCATGCTGATCAGAGGCCTCTGTAGTCCATCGACCAGATGATGGGTCCACATCAATCGTCTGTGGTGAGCCTTCTCTTGCATCAAAGAATTCTCCCTGCTCCTGTTCTGCCTCCTGGAAAGGATCCGCCTTCATCAACTCATGCTGGTCAGCCAGCTCGGCAGTAAGCCTCTGGGCTGGAAAGCGAGCCATCAGTCCTTGGATAAAACTTATTGCAGACTCACTGGCCGACACATGCAACAGATACTCCTTGGGAAATGGCCCTCCCTTCCAGTACTGTTGTAGTCGAATGAGATCACCGCCAAAGGTTCGTTTGCGCGTGAGTAGGTAGGAGATGGTTTCGCCCAAACACCACATGTCGGCTGGGAAAGGATCAATATGTTCAGGGTTCGGACCGATACCAGGAACCGACTCGGGGGGCATGAAGCCAGGAGTTCCCTTAACTGTGGAAGTAGTGGTATTAGTCCCGATCCGCTTGCTGAGCCCAAGATCGCAAATCTTGACATGCCAGTCACCATACGGGGGCTTGTTTTTTATGAGGACGTTCTTGGTGGAAAGGATCTCCGTCAGCGCAAAGGGATGGGAATTGAAAGGGGGGTCTTACCGCGGGCTTCAGATCGCGATGTGCAAAGTTATTGTGATGCATGAACCGTAGCCCTTGAAGAATCTGCCATCCAATGTCCTGTACCTGATCTTCGCTGAGCTGACCGTGCTCCTCGACATGGTCCCTCAAGTCTCCCAGTTCGCAGTATTCCATGGCCAGGAACAGCGCAGAAGGGCTCTGGAACCACCCATACGACTTGACGAAAAACTCAGAGTACTATAAGCGTTAGTTACGCTTGATACAGTGGTGAAAGCGAAGCGCAACCAACCTTTGCCTGTGAGAACTTGGCCAGGGCCTCCAGTTCCCTCACACAATCGCGCTGCTCTGACCTTGTTTTTGCAATATCCAGCTGTTTAACCGCTCGAAAATCGTGGGTTGCCGGACTCTCTGACTCTCTCTTCTCCAGCCAAACGATGCCAAATCCCCCGCGGCTAAGCATCTTCTGACGAGCCCATCTCTCCTTCTGAGGCCTCCGTCTTCCCCAGTGTCTCAGGTGCGTCGTTTCATTAGGTATGTCGGCGTTTGGATGAAAGGTCGCCTCTAGGTGTGAGTCTCGGACCAGCTCTGGCAGGTTTTGTAGGGGAAGGCCTTGAAGAGTAGTCATGGTGCGTTATTGTTCAGCCCATCCCCGTTGCCATTTGGGGCAGCCTAGAGTGCGGTTAGGCTATGCTCAGGGCTCAGCCAAGCGCATAGGTAGTGACAATAAAGGACTATGGTAAGACGGTCGTTGGATCAAGTTGAACCGAAGATTTGAAAAGGAAGAACACCCTCAAAGGTCACATGCCAGTGATTCCCAGGTTGAGGGGAAACGCCCATTCTTGTCGACGGTGCAGAGTATTCAGCCTAGTGTTCAGCCATGCACTGCCATCAACGTAGACTGGACTGGTGGCTTGGTTTCTGGTGTGGTAAGAGACAACTGGTGCCAATATGCACATCCAATGAGAAGGTCAGGCTGTTCAGCTGAAGCAGCCTACTAGCACAGCCTGGTTTGGGAGGGCCTTGGCAGTGGTTGTGGGTTGAAAAGGCTCCGAGCCGACTCGCCGCTCTTAATCAAACCAATGCTTTATCTTTTGCAAAATACCATTTCGTATGGAGGCAGCTGGGTTGGCATTTGCAGTTGTTGGTGCGGTAGACTTGTGTATCAAGTAACTCTCCAGCCCCCTCAACCAACTGTGGGTAGAGTGAGTAGACATCTCTGACTATGAAACAGGTATGGAAAAGAGCTACGAAAGACATGTACAGCCTTCAAAGGAGCCGAACCAGAGCTCGAAGAGAGAGCCCTCAGGATAGAGGTTGGATGGCACCGATGCTTCACTCAGCTCGACTTTCTCAAGTCCATCAGCCACCTCATGGACGAAACCCACCAAAGCCTACAAGAGAGGACCCTGCGAATGTTGTCAATCAAGCTCGATGGCGCAACTCACACGCTACGGGGAATGGTTCAGCCTCAGACTGTCAGTGATGGCAAT
Organism: Fusarium duplospermum; assembly: GCA_003946985.1. NCBI lineage: Eukaryota > Fungi > Ascomycota > Sordariomycetes > Hypocreales > Nectriaceae > Fusarium > Fusarium duplospermum. The sequence continues at coordinate 104,711 of NKCI01000004.1, forward strand.
GGGAAGAAAGTCGTCTTTGTCCCTCGACCGTTCAAGTATGCGATGAAGAAGGAGAAACTCGACGAAGCTATTGACGCTCTCAACTCTTGGCAGCAGATGTCGGACCCATCGTGGTTCCTGCTCATGAGGATGCATGGTCGTGAGATGGATAAAGCTCTTACAACAGCATCAAAAGTAACAAAGGCTATTCCCTCAGTTGTCACCATCCAAAAGGATCTGAGAGAAGTCTCACTTGAAAGTCCCAGCCAGGCATCATCATCTGGATTATCACTGCCTGCCAAGGAACTCTACAAGATGGACATTTCGGATATTCCTTTCTCTGACTTGAAGATTGCCAAGAGCGAAAGGCCTGGGAGGATCACCACTTACGTCCTGGATGAGCTCGGTACTCTTGACTCGGCTTCTTACCAGGATATGGAGAAGAATATTCGAAGCCTAGCTCGTCGGCTCCAGCATAATGAACCGCAGACATTTGGCCTACTTGGCTGTAAAGGATTCATTGCGGAGAAACTAGGCCCGAACCTCGGGAGATTCACCATAGTATCCCGCATGCCGCCAGGTCCAACGAGTGCTCAGAGTCTTCGACAGCGCTTATTACAAGGCGGCAAACCTAGCACCCTATCTCGAAGGTTCTCGATCGCTCAAGAGTTAGCCAAATCTGTCAGTTACATCCACGTCTTTGGCTTTGTTCACAAGAATATCCGCCCCGAGAATATCCTCGACTTCGACACCGCGGGAAAGGATTCTGCCTCGGTTTTCCTACTTGGATTTGAGGATTTCCGACAAGAGGATGGAAGGACACGACGTCGTGGCGATGATGCCTTGGAGAGAAACTTATACCGGCATCCTTCACGGCAGGGCCTGGTCCTTACGGAGGGTTTTCTCATGCAGCACGACATATACAGCCTTGGAGTTTGTTTGCTAGAGATTGGCTTGTGGCGAAGCTTTGTCAACTACGAGGCCGAAGGAGAAAACCAGACCCTGTCTCCCATGGTCGGTATATCCACTGATATCTCGCATGACGAAGCAGCGGCTTTCCTCTTGACTTCTGTAAAAGACCGTTTTGTCAAGTTGGCTCAAACTGAACTCCGAGAATGCATGGGGACACGATACTCGGAGATTGTCGAAACCTGTCTCACCTGTTTAGATCCAGGCAACAACTTTGGAGATCAGCAAGAGTTTCAGGATAAAGACGGGATTCGTGTAGGTGTGAGGTATATTGAAAAGGTGAGAGTATCTAAGACGCCTAAGAGCTTCTTACTAACTCAGTCAGATCCTCCACCGACTCAATAGCCTCTGTGTCTAAGGGCTCAAGAAGAACAAGCCCGAGAACCCTCTAATACCAAGTACGCAAACCCTGGAGCAGGATCATGATGCTGGATTAAACGACTTTTTGATTCCTTTTATTCTTCATTCATTTGCCCTTTGTCATAGGCTCCCATACCTCTTACGAGGATGTACCATATCTCTGCCACACATATAGCCAACTCGAGAAATTCTCAAGCTTTTGCACGAGCATCACCAACTCCGAGACGCCGTTGCCATGCCATGCAGCCTACCCTACCAAGTCGGCCTGCATAAACCCCAAGTGTTCGTCCTGGCCATGACCTTTGGGGGGCTTTCAGCCTCAGGGTGCTAAGCAAAGCACCGTCGGGCTTGAATCGAAGGCCCCAGGAAATTGAGAAATGAGGCTTTCCAGATTCCTCTGAAGCACCTCAGTTGTAGGTGCGGGACAGGTTTCGGAGGTACCAGTCCACGAGCTTGCGTCCAACCTTGGCCTCCGAGATGTGAATCAGGTCCTGTAAACTTGTTAGTGCTTGTTCAATAAACTTTGGGAATTTTGGAGTACTCACGCCCTGGAGAGCATAGTCAAGGTCGCTGACGTTGACGAGCTCACCCTCGAGCAGACCCTGGTCCTGCCATCGCAGCTGCTTGGTGCGCTGCTTGGTAACCAGGAGCCATGATCGCAGCTCCTCGGGCTTCACCTCGAGGAAACCAGCGAGCTTGTTGAGGTCCATGGTGGTGTACAGTCGGAGGTAAGACTTGATGGTGGGGCTCCACATGTTGGTCTTGACCTCGTCCATGAAGACAGCGAGGTGGTGCTCCACGGGATCGATGTTGGCCTCGGGGTTCTCAAAGTCCGGAGGAACGGGGGAGATGAACTTGGGGCAGGCGGTGCGGAAGAGCTCCTCGAAGATGGGGAGGGACTCGGGGCCACCGCGCTGGAGCTTGAGAAGCTGGTCACCGTACTTCTCACGGAGAGCGCTGTGGATGGTGTCGTCCAGGCGGGTGGGCTGGAAAGCGACGCAGATGGCAATGAGGGCGTACATCTGCTCGTTCTTCTTGGTGATAGAGTCGTACTGGGCGCTCTTCTGGAAGTTCTTGGTTCGAGACACATAGACCAGGATGTGGCTGAACATTTTGATGGCATCGGCGTAGCGGTGCTGCATCATGTAGGAGAAACCCACGTAGTAGTAGGTGGTGAAGTGAGCGGCCATGACACGGGCGAACATGGCCTTCTTGTTGAGCTCGATGTCATCAAGAGTCTTAAGGGCCAGGCTGAAGTCTCCCAGAAGACAGTGGACCCGGAGAAGACCAATGATGGAGAAGTAGCCGAGCATTCGGTACAGGTTCTTGGAACCGTAGTCGCCGGCAACAGCCATGGGGTCCTCGTTGCGCTTCATGGCAGCCAGCTGGTCGGTGATCTGGGATCGCTGGATGAGAGAGTAGAGGACGTTGAGGACGCTGTAGCAGCCCCAGGTGTTGGGGTTCTCGCGGAGAGCCTGGCGCTCCTCCTCGTTGGATGTTTGCCGGGCAATTCGCATACGGTACGACGAGAACGAGTTGAACTGGTAGATGAACTCATCGATGACATCCCAAGCCCAGTAGTACTATGAGCTCTGTTAGTCCCAGCCAATCCGGGATAAATATTTTTTTTTTCAAGGGCCACCAACCGAAGGAGGCTCGAGGTCAACGGGACCATCCGAGTTCAGGATGTAGTGGAACAGACTGCAGTACGCATCGTAGCTCTGGAACTTGGTCTCGAGAGGGGCCTGGAAGTCGAGAGGCTGAGCAGCCTGGACGAGGCGGGCCTGGATATCGTCGGTCTGCTGGGCCAGGTTCAGAGAGGTGGTGCGGCTGAGGTCATCACCATCCTCGTACTGGACGTGCTCCTTGTACTCGGCCACCAGGGCCTCCTCCTCGACATCGCTATCGTCATCGAGGGCGCGGGCCGGAGCCACGCCATTCTGGTATGTAGCCATCGTGTGCGATCGGGCGTGGGTTCCGCGTCGTGTCGGGTCGCTCGTCGTGGTGAGGGGTAGAAATTTTACGCCCCTCCAAAGGTCTCGCGAGTTTTCGTGATTTTAGGGCTTTTGCTTGAGTTGCAGAGCGTTGTGGCTTGAGCTGTGCGATGTGGCGCAGCTCCACGTGACCTGTCTGTAACGGTTAACTGCGTCGCAGATGCCTCTATCGGGGAAGCGGGGCAGAAGCTCAGCGACTTGATGATGTCTCTATTTGCAGATATGAGTCATTCTCAGTCACTTTGCAGAAGTTTCCTAGAAAGAGCATGACAAGACCTTGTTTTGCTGACTCTCGCGTGAGTACCTGTGAAGGCTAGATTCGTGGATTAGTCACACTACCCAATGAGCAAGACGCAGGCAACAAACCTCCATATCTGCGCCTCCACATAAAGGTTGATTTACAGTTTCTGAACCGTTGGCTATAAAACCTGAAGGCCCGGTTCCATTGCCCCAGGCAACTCATTCTCTGAGAGTTGCCCATTTTGATACACAGATTCCCGTTCTACGAGTCGCTTCTCAGAGAGATCACCACAATCATGCCTGTCGTTACTCCAGAAAAACTGGCTAGCCTACAGAGGCAGTCCAGTGATATCCGAAATGTGAGCTAAAATTGCCTTGCCAAACTGTGGTTGTTCTCATATTAATGAGATTACAGATTTGTATCTTGGCCCATGTTGATCATGGCAAGACCTCACTTACCGATGCTCTACTCGCCACAAATGGCATCATCTCACCAAAATTGGCGGGCAAAATCCGATATCTAGACTCAAGACCCGATGAGCAGACAAGAGGAATTACCATGGAGTCCTCTGCCATTTCTCTCTACTTTGCTATGCGACGGAAAACGGCCCCTGACGCTGAGCCCGAAGACAAGGAGTACCTGGTTAACTTGATCGACTCGCCCGGCCACATCGACTTCAGTTCCGAAGTCTCAACAGCTTCAAGATTGTGTGACGGTGCCGTCGTACTCGTGGATGCCGTCGAGGGAGTTTGCAGTCAAACAGTTACTGTGCTCCGTCAAACATGGATCGAGAAGCTCAAGCCCCTGCTTGTCATCAACAAGATTGATCGGCTAGTGACAGAACTCAAAATGACACCCGGAGAAGCATACATTCACCTAAGCAAGCTACTTGAACAAGTGAATGCTGTTCTTGGAAGCTTCTTCCAGGGCGAACGAATGGAGGAGGATCTCAACTGGAGAGAAAAGATGGAGGAGCGAGTGAACGCAGCAACAGCCGCCAAGGAATCAGCTCTTGCGGATCAAGTCAGCGATACTGGCGACATTCAATTCGAGGAGAGAGATGACGAAGACATTTACTTTGCCCCAGAGAAGAACAACGTCATTTTCAGCAGCGCCATTGACGGCTGGGCCTTTACCTGCCGGCAATTTGCCAGCATGTACGAGAAGAAGCTCGGCATCAAGCGAGGCGTCATGGAAAAGGTTCTATGGGGCAACTTTTACTTGGACCCCAAGACGAAGAAGATTTTGGGACCAAAACATCTCAAGGGGCGAAACCTGAAGCCCCTTTTTGTTCAGTTGGTACTTGAGCCAGTATGGACTGTCTATCAAGCAACTGTTGGTGGCGACAACGGCACTGGCGACCGAGAGCTGCTGGAGAAGGTCACAAAGTCCCTTAACATCAAGCTCACGCCTCATATGCTCAAGTCCCGGGACCAGAGACTGCTGATGACAACTGTATTTGCATCCTGGCTGCCATTGTCGACGGCCTTGTTGGTATCTGTCATCGAGTCTTTGCCGTCTCCTGCCACCGCACAAGCTGAGCGACTACCCGAGCTACTCGAAGAATCTCCCGGCTCGGAACATATCGATAAATCCATCAAGGACGCCATGGTTTCCTTCAAGCACGAGAAGTCCGATCCCGTTGTCGCTTATGTCAGTAAGATGGTGTCTGTTCCCGAGAGCGAACTACCCGAGAACAAGCGACGAACCGGAGTGCAAATGAGCGGCGAGGAGGCACGAGATCTCGCCCGAAAGAAAAGAGCCGAGGCTGCGAGAGCTCAGGCCGCAGCTGGCGAGAATGGTGTCGACAGTATGACAACCGCTCTTGATACGGTCAACCTTGATGATTATGCCCCTGAATTGGAGGAGAAGAAGGTCGATCCCGAGCATCTCATTGGATTTGCCCGTATTTACTCTGGAACCCTCTCGGTTGGCGACAAGCTCTATGTCATCCCTCCGAAGTGGTCGCCTGCTGAGCCACATGCTGCCCCTGAGCCTCAAGAAGTCACTGTCACCGCTCTTTACATGCTCATGGGCAGGAACTTGGAGGCTCTCGACTCGGTCCCTGCTGGTTGTGTGTTTGGCATTGGTGGTCTTGAGGGCAAGATTCTGAAATCAGGAACTCTATGCAGCCGCCTGGATGGTGCTGTCAACCTTGCAGGTGTAAGCATGGTTGGTAAGCCTATCGTCCGTGTCGCCCTAGAGCCTGTGAACCCCGCCGATCTCGACAAGATGATCCACGGACTGGAGTTGTTGGTACAAAGCGACCCATGTGCCGAGTATGAGCTTCTAGGAAGTGGCGAGCATGTCTTGCTAACTGCTGGTGAACTGCATCTCGAGAGATGTTTGACGGACCTCAAGGAGAGATTCGCTCTGTGCGATATCCAACCTGGTGCTCCCCTCGTTCCCTATCGCGAGACGATCGTCAGGGCCGAGGAGATGCGACCCCCAGCAAACAAGGAACTTGGCCGTGGTGCTGTTGTCGCTACCACCAGCTCAAAGCAAGTCACTATCCAACTCCGTGTACAGCCAGTGCCAGCAGATGTGACAGAATTCTTGCTCAAGAACGCGGACGCCATCAAGCGTCTGTATGACCGCAAGGCCAAGACGGAGGAGTCTGAGGGCGAGGAGATTGCCGCAGAGACTGACGTCGCCGCTGGCAACACCCTATCCGTGGAAGATTTCAAGAAGCAGCTTAAGGAGAAGCTTGAGAGCGGCAAGGGCAGAGAGAACTGGAAGGATCGCATCGACAAGATTGTGGCCTTTGGACCTCGACGAACCGGACCAAACTTCCTCATCGATGCCACTGCGGATGGCATCTTCTCCAAGGCTTTCGCGACCGAGAATACTACAGGTGCCGCTCCTCGTGCTGGAGAATCTCTTCACCCTAGTCATCTGGCCGACAAGATCTCGTACGCCTTCCAGCTCGCTGCCGCTCAAGGTCCTTTGTGTAACGAACCACTTCAAGGCGTGGCTGTCTTTGCAGAGGATGTCACACTCAACCTTGGTGAAGATGATTCTTCAGCTCGAGACAAGCTTGGTCGTCTTACCGGAGAGATCATCAAGACTTTCCAATCCGCCCTGCGTTCTGGCTTCCTCGACTGGTCCTCACGTCTGATGCTCGCCATGTACAGTGTCGAGATTCAAGCCTCAACTGAAGTTCTCGGTCGTGTCTACGATGTCCTTACCCGTCGCCGCGGCCGTGTCATCGCCGAGATCATGAAGGAGGGCACACCGTTCTTCACTATCCAAGCCCTGCTCCCCGTTGCCGAGAGTTTCGGCTTCGCAGATGAGATGCGCAAGCGCACCAGTGGCGCCGCGCAGCCACAGCTCATCTTTGCAGGCTTTGAAATCCTAGACGAGGACCCCTTCTGGGTACCCTTCACTGAGGACGATCTTGAGGATCTCGGTGAGCTGGCTGACAAGGAGAACGTGGCTAAGCGATACATGGATGGTGTGAGGAGGAAGAAGGGGTTGCTTGTGGAGGGAAGGAATGTGGCTACGGATGCTGAGAAGCAAAAGACATTGAAGAGGTAGAAGCATGATGAATGAAGTATAGGAAGGCAATGAATAAAAGCGTTTGTTTGTTTATTAATTGTATGGGTGATTAGAATTTACCTGTCATACAGGGTAGCACGGTGGCCTAGGATTGCATGCACTTAACACTCTGATTAAGTCACTCTCGAGGATGAAAGGAAGCAGTCTATGTAACTTGCCGAGAATTGCATATTGATATTATATCTCAATCCTACTGGAATTTTCAAGAAGCAACCTGAGCTGAGAGATAGGGCGCTGCCTCCACCACTTCCAGGAACAACAAACTCTTGGCCCATCAACAGGGGAAACACATCAAAGACCATCTTTTACGGATCAACAGTCCGTGAGAGTCAGCGTCCCCAATTCCATCTCCCGGGTAAAAATTCGATATCTGACAGGTCTAAACCCGAGTCTTGGAGCCGCGAGCCAATCACAGCGCAGCAGTCTCGACGTCAGGGTGAGACAGTCTTGGAGTTAGGAACAGCACCCGGTCTGCCGCTTGTCCCACTGGTTTAGTGCTGTTTTTGCCCTTTTCCAGGGACTTGGGTTCACTGCTACTGCGGCTCTAACGTTAGTTGTCAGCTGGTTCAGTTTTCTTGGAGACTCTGTTCTGCTGGTAGTGGAAGCTTTCTGTACAAAACTCAACAATGCCCAAGGTAGACAGATTAAGGCAATTTCTATTTGAAGGTAGAGAAATGTATTTAGTTTTCAGCTTTGGAATTGATCTATCAGAAATAAAAATAAGCGAGCTCTGAAAAGAAAATGTAGATTATCATATCTCACTTTTGGAGAGGACTAGTTCCACGGGTATGGCTAGTGGCCACAACCACTTCACCCAAGTCTCGGGCCACCAAGTCCAAAGAACTAACGTTTCTTTTTCACCCTGCCGCGAAACAGGATCCGTTACTCCGACCCTTCTAGTTCGGGGCAATACTCCGTGGGGATCATCGGCCGAGTCTCCCTCGACTCCGCCACGGCAGTTGCCCCGTTGCTAGCAGATGAAGCTATATCTCTCCCTTGAGAAGAAGGGTCCTCTAACATGGGGAAATGTCACTGTCACTGGCCTAAGAAAGAGGACTATTGTCAAGTGAAACAATATCGGAGGGAGATCTTCACAAGGTTTACAATATGAGGGATTCCTCTTATATAGCCGAGCATCCTTGAGAGGTCAGCTCTCTGGGTTCGCTCTTCTGTCAACTTTTTTCTCTAATGTTCAAGCTTGCCGCAGATGGACCTCGCTACATCTCATGATGATAAAGCGGCCGCCGCAATGGCCGCATTAAGGGCCTTCAACATTGAAGCTTTCACTCTCCTCGCTCTGGCATTGTTGATCACTGCTCTGAGGTCGTATGTGCGAATCAGCACCGTCGGCTTGAGGAATCTTTGGGCAGATGATTATCTAGTTCTTCTTGCGGCAGTGAGTTTTGAGAAGCTTGAAAGATTATGTGATTCACTGACAAAGTTAGGTTGTTTATTCTATAGAAACTGGCTTGGCATATTCTGTTGGCAACATTGCCAAGGGAATGGCAAACAACTCCATGACAGATGCCCAGCGGGCCGCCTTGCAGCCAGATGACACAGAGTACCAACTTCGGTGAGTCCAAGAAACTCGAATGCAATATTGATACTAATTTGGATAGAGTTCTAGGCTCTAAAATCCAGCTCGCCGGGTGGTCGACCTACTCGTTCCTCCTGTGGATCCTCAAGGGGGCCATGTGCACCTTTTACTACCGACTGACAAAGGATCTCGAGGGATACCGAACCCGGATTTTAGTTGGCTTCGCTCTCATCATTGTTACCTTTGTCGTGGTTCAGCTCAATCTGATACTGAGCTGCAATCCATTCTATCGCTGGTGGCAGATCTACCCTGATCCAGGGGTTTACTGTCACCCAGCCATCTCACCCAATCTTGTCTGGACGTACCTCTCCTTCAATGTTGCTACGGACCTTTACTTGATCATGATTCCCATGCCCATGCTGTGGAAGGCAGCCATGCCGTGGTTTCAGAAGGTCTGGCTTATAGCGCTGTTTAGCTGTGGTTTGTTCGTCACCATGGCCGCAATCCTCCGTGTCGTTCTACTCGTGTCGGTAAGTGAACAAAGGCCGTCTTTGGAATTTTCGATTATCTAATAGCTTTCAGGATCCTGTGAATGGTGCTCAGCTGGCTGGCTCTTGGGCAGTCCGCGAGACCTTTGTCGCAGTTCTGGTGACAAACTTGCCCATGCTCTTCCCACAGTTCAAGAAATGGGCCGTTCCGATAGTAGCCCGAGTCAGTTCTTCTCTAAGCGCATCTCGAAATCCGTCTAGTTCAAGGGCAGAGTCGAGATTCTCCAACATCACATCGCTCGACACATGGAGGCGAAAGAGCCGACGGTCATCTCGCCCGATATCTATCAATCCGCCACGCAACAACGAGAGCGAGGTTACAATCATCGACGAGGTACACCAACCCGAAACCGAGCTTCAGCCCACCATCAGCGAGGAAGATACTCATACAACAACAAAGGAGGACCCTACACCGCGCATCCAGCTTCATATCGAGGTCTCGGTGTTAGAAGAAACCGAAACCCATGATCGAAGGGCAAGCACAAGGAGTGGCAACTACGCAGTCAGCTGGTCAGATTCGCAGCCGAAAACGGAGAAGCCATAATCCATTCTCGAGCACGTACATCAAGGCGGCTCCAGCAACGCTACTATTTCTCGTTTTCTTTGTTCACATATCACAACTTTCTTTCTTTTCCAACTCATACTTTCAAAGACTACATTTATTTCCTACTAAATACGTACAATTATGATTAACATGGATATATACGGGATACGAAGGGTAGATACACGGAGGGGTCTGTAGAGTGCTGGAACATGCTCACTGCATGTCGTCCATGGCAGCTCAGGGATGCGCTGTATTGCTGTCGATAGGGAAGCTTCCTGATACACACATTCAGGGCAGAGAAATATAGTTATTCACTTTAAAGTGCAATACCAAATAGATTTAAATACAGTTATCTGCTGTCAATATTGAAAGGGGAGCCATTCACCAATTCCATTCACTTCCAGGCTTGATTCGATGCTGCAAGCCGTGAGACTAGGTTCAAAACCAATTGGGAAGAATGTCCCTTAGTTCAAGTCAGCACTTCTTTCTCTCGAGGTCTTGTTCGCCGTTGTTCGAGCGTACAAGGCTCTTTCAGTATCTCGTCTTTCGACGTGGTTACCTCATTCTGGAAACTCGAAACAAAGCATACGTGAGTTCGACAAACAAAGGCTCATCTCTCAGACATGCGCCGGTCTACCAGATACAAAAGGAACAGAACGTGTCCGAAAGGCTCAGACAAACTGGAACCGTTAATCAATCATCAACAAACATCAAACATTGACAAGATGGCTCTTATACAGTCCAGGGACCAGGAGGCTGAGGAAGCTGCCGTTGATCTCACATCGCCTATCTTGGAGTCCAGTTCACCCCTTTCTGAGCCCTACTCGCCCATCTCTGAGCCCAGCTCATCGTTGTCGGAGCCCAACTCGCCCAGTCTAGACTCAAACACCACGACATCTACTCTCAAGTCCAGAAAGAGATCCAGCCCAGAGGCTGAAGATTCGAAGCCCGCAAAGAAGATCAAGTCAGAGCGAAAGCCATTGGTCACATCTCCCCCAGAAACGTCCAAATGGCACACCAGCGATGACGGCCTAGACTTCAAGGAGGATGACCATTCCACTGTCAAATCATTCGGTCAGGATACCTTCATGAGTCAACGGGACGCCGATGAAGGGGAGGATATGCTAGAGTTTTACCTGGCGTATCCTCACAATCGCAACGCGACCCTCTGCGAGTGCCACTTCCTCCAGCTCTCAGAGAGATGGTACGAGCGACGCAAGCCAGCAGTTGAAAGTGCCCTCAAAAAGATGTTTGAGACGTCATTTGGCTGCAGGGATTCGCCCGACTTTTCACCGTTGGGGCTCCCAATCGATCAAGACACTTGGGATCTCAAGCCGTTGAACGAATTTATGGGGGATCTTTCGCGACAGATTGAGCAGGCCAAGGTTCGACTAGATGAGGAGCATGATCGAATCACCTTCACGACAGAGCATACACCTATATGTGAGGTTGGACCCAGGGATGAGCATCTGAGGTGCGCCCTGTGTCCAGAAGATTACCAGAAGCCCATCGCGGTTGAGCACATGAGTGATGTCCCTGAAGAGTGCGACGCTGCTATCGCCGAGTGGGCACAGGACAGAAGAGAACAGTGGGAACGAGACGTCCTCAAATGCGGCCACGCCACACCCATCATGATCCTGGGCGGCAAGGATCCAGATATTCTTGAATGCGAAAAGTGTGGCCACACTCAACCAGCCGAAAGCGACGCCTGCCCAGGAAAGTTCGAGCTGCGAATAGCCAACATTCGTATTCCTGTCAAAGTCTCACCCTCTCACATGCCCATGAACAGCCAGCTCGGTCACGGCGACGTTGGAGGCATACACTTTATCGTTGACACTTGCACCGGCAATACCCTGATCAAGTTCCGGTGAGTTTCTCTCAGAGATCTCTTAAAAAGCCGAACCTAATCTGGTGTTAGCTCAACTCGGTTCTCTCAAGCTCATGAGGCAGAGGGTCGCGGCGTTGGACGTGAGCATTGTATCGCGGCTGAGCTATGTGATGGTCTGGGGGCTTATGAGCCAACGGGATGCTCAGATTATTTTGCAAACTGTTCTTGCAATTGAAGGTTTCGGGAGAAGGGAGGCTTGTATTATTAGATTTGAGAGAGGTTGGTGGCTGGTAACACCAAAATAGATTTCGATACATCTGGTGTGTTTAAGTAGCGCTTGCTTAATCTTGCTTCCACCAACTGCCCTTTGTAAAAACACACCATCTTATAAACAGGCATAAACAAAAGTAAACCTTATAATTTGAAGGCCCTGACATATTATGTTAACTAGAAATTACAGCTTCAAGCAATGGACGTAGGGTAGACAAGTTATGTTGCATCCGGGAGTTATCCAAGCAGGCACCCGACCTGCGGCTGAAGGGGAAAGCCCCCACGTGCCTAACGTGCTAATGTGCCGTGTGCTCCACTTTCAACGCCTGGACCAGTCGCCTTGCTCGTACTGCGCAAACACGGCTTACAGGGCATTACCTGCCGAGTTTTAGTGGCAGGCCCGGCCTACCAGAAGCGACCTGCCAACTTCCTGCCTCCTGCCTGCGCTGCTGAGCTTTGCTGGGCCCGGCCTCCACTCCACTGGGTCGCACCTGCCCGCCCCCGGCCCCCCCAGAGGTCCAGCGGTCCTTCCCCCCCCGGCTGATGTAAGGCTTCATGCACCAAAAGGCAACCATGGCATGGATGCCGACTCCGACTCCGTACTTCGCCTCTAACTTGAACTCTGCAAACTAACAACCTGCCACGATGCGATACTGAAGGAGAACTTGACACGACACGAACCAACCACGCGCCCGCTATAACTCTGTATCTTCCTTGTATTACAACTCTGACTCTTTTCTATACATTCCTTCTTCTTTTTCTTTTCGCGTCTTCCTTCTATCCATTCATTTGTACCTTATCCTCTCTACTTTTAATCTGGTCCCGCCCGCTGCGCGACATTGCCGAGCGACACGCACGCCACCGCGAACCCCTCCATCCCTGACCCAACCCGGTCAGCCTGACACCCGTCATTGTCGCCCACGATACTCTTTTCTCTCACAAACACTGGCCTCCTGAAACCTCCACGATGCGTCTTTTTGGTGGAAAAAACAACAAGTTCAAGGCCGATCCTCCCAAGATCCGGATCGAAAAGGTGGTCGTCGACCGGCCGGCCACCAAGCCAAAGCCGAAGCCGAAGCCCGCCCTCAGCGGCTCAGCCTCCCGGTCCTCTTCCTCGCATCGACCTTCCCCGAAGCCTCTCGCACGCCAGGCTAGTCACTCGCCGTATCCCTCATCATCCGACGAGAAGCGGTTGGAGCGTAAGCGAAAGGCTCCCTCGGTGTCGCGTCGATCGCCGGCTAGCGACCGGATCGAGTTCGACAAGGATAGCGATGGCGAAGACGACGGATGGATGACCCTTGACAGCAATAAGAGACAGCGCAAGGGCACCGAAGACGGCTTCGTCGACACTAACCGTAAGCTGCGGAGCGTACGGGCCTTCAAAGACAGGCTAGACAGGAGGAGCTTCATTCATGCCGTCGATGTGGCCTCGCTCGAGCACAAATGTGTACCCGTGATGGGCGCACAAAAGGAGGATGTTGCCATCGAGCTGCAATATCCCAGCCTACAACCACGCGAGAAGTGAGTTTCCATGTTGAATCTGACTTGAAAGTTGCTAACACTATCTACAGATATGAGCTCGTCTGGGGCAAGGACAAGATTGATGCAGTTGAGGCTAGCATTAAGGTAGTTCGACATGTAGCCGAGACATATCTGACCGATGACGAGGCAGAGCCCTTCACAAACCCCAACGGGGGCATTATCCGTCGATTGGAGAAGGCATCCAATCGCAACATACAGGACCTCATGGGTTTCAAGACGGCTCTGCGCGAGTACAACGAGAAACTTCTAGCTCTGGTCGAGGATGGTATAATTTCCAAGAACCTCGACAACATGCACGAGCTCCCCCAGCACCTCGTGGCATTCATCCTCGACCAAATCTATGACCGGACCGTGGCGCCCAAAGTCGAACTTCTCTCCAAGTACGAGAACGGAACCGATTATGTCTATGGCGAACTCCTCCATCCCTTCATCTCCAAGATCCTTGTGGAACAAACCCAGATGACATCGGGGCAAGTCTTCGTGGACCTGGGTTCAGGCGTAGGAAATGTGGTTTTGCAGGCGGCCCTGGAGATTGGTTGCGAAAGCTGGGGCTGTGAGATAATGGAGAACGCATGCAATCTTGGCGAGGCTCAGAAGAAGGAGTTTGACGCTCGCTGCACTCTCTGGGGTATCAAGCCAGGCAAAGTGCACCTGGAACGTGGTGATTTCCGCCACAACCAGCGCATCCTTGAGGCACTTAGGCGTGCTGATGTGATCCTGGTGAACAACAAGGCTTTCACCTCGAGTCTCAACGACGCCCTTACGAGGCTGTTTCTTGATCTGAAGCCGGGTGCCAAGATTGTATCGCTCAAATCGTTCGTCGCGGAAAAGAACAACAACCACAACATCAACGACGTCGGTAGTAGGATTCTCGATGTTGAGGAATGCACATACCCCGAGGGTTATGTGAGCTGGACTAATGCAGGGGGATCGTACTTTATTTCGACACGAAAGCAGTAGACTATAGAGCTTCATCAGCATGGGAGCAGGAGCAAACAGGACAAGATTGGGTTGAGGGTTAAGCGATGGGTAAACAGCTGGGTTAAGAGCCGGGAATTACATCAGCGTTGTAAGAGGATTGTTCGGGCTTACAGGATACTCCATATAGTACTTGTTTTTGTGACTTGAGCGTTCGGTTCTTGAATTTTGCGTGTTGGGATGTCATGATTTGGTGGACGGTCGACTATCGTTCCTTTTCGAAGATGGGCTCGTTTGCGAGATTCATAGCATCAGCTTCCTGGGCTATCCTCTTCATCCACCGGTCGACAAGTTCTTTATTTTCCTTCTTGACCTTGTCCCGCTCCTTCTCGGCCATGGACATCTGAAGGTTGAGCGCTATCATCTCGTCTTGGACTTGCTGGCGGGGTATCAGCATGGCGCCTGGCTGTGGCGGTCAGACCGCTGCACCCACCTCGATCAACTTGCGCTTTTCCCGCAGCTCATACTCCCTATCCTTGAGTCTGGTGGTGAGATGGGTCTTGTCGGCCGTCAAGTCTCGGATCGATCTCGAATCGGATTTCGTTTTTGAGCGCAATTTTGTGAGCTCTTCTTCGGCGGTTCGTAGTCGAGATTCGGTGACACCCTTGGATCGTAGGGCTTCGGCGAGGTCTTGCTTTAGCTGGGCGACGCCGGGATCGTTGGTCGAGGGTTCGATGGGTTGTTGTTGCTTGGTGGGCTTGCCGCTGCTGGAGATGAGCGACTCCAATCCCGTCTTTTCAGCCTCCAGCGCGGATATTCGGTCCGCCATCTGCGAGCCTTGGGAGCATCGTCAGTTTCCTCCACCCGGCTCGTTTGATGTCGTGTCGCAGATGGAGTAGGTACAAGAGGGGTAGGTAGCAAGAGTGGGTGGGGTTTACGGACAGGTCTGGACGAGCTCCATGTTGACGGGGTTGCTGAGCTCTGCATCTTTTAAAGATGAGAGGTATTGGTCTCGCCAACTAGGCATGATGGAAGAGGGAGGGTGATGGATGTGTGACGGGCGGTTGGTTGATGTGGAAAGATAGTTACAGTAATAAAAAGGACTTGACTGATTGTCTGGGGGAGACGGAGTGATGGGACGGACGGGACCCTCGATTGACGTACCCGCTCATTCCTGTGGAACCTGAATGATGCAACTGGCGGGAACCTAAGTAACAGCAGGGGTGCCTATTTAGTTGGGCCGAGGAATAGCCATCCCTGGTACTGGTACCTCCTATGATGATGGGGGAAGCTCCAGCCTAGAATCCAAGCTCATTCATCATATCTGCTGGGGGGAATAGCTGACGCATAATTCCATCTTGACAGTGCTTGGCTTCCATTTCAGGAAGGACTTAAAACGTTGTTTCTGCTGTTAATCATGAGATAACGCGAGATGGACACGCTTCACGCGAGAGCCGATTGGGAGAGTGTCGGGGACAGGTGGTTCCGCAAGACACAGCAGTATACAGCTGTGTTTGACCAAGATCTGGACTTGGACAATTATATCGTTACTGGAGCTCCGTATGCGGGTGCACTAGGTAAGTATTTTGAGCTCGAGAGCTTCATCATTCTCGAATTTGGGTGGAAAACGCCTGTTTCGCGCCTTTGTTCGACACTCATGATGAACTCACCGAGAGCTCAACACGCTAACCTTGTTCTCAGCACTCTGGCGCGACGACACCAAACTTCTGGCTTACCAACCAGGAAGAACATCGAAGCCAGCAATAGACATTTACAGCCTTGCCGGAAAGAAGATTCGGAGCATTCCCTGGGATAAAGGCGCCATCAAGGGTCTTGGCTGGTCGGAGGATGAGACACTCCTTGTTGTCACAGCCGACGGCACCGTGCGTTGCTATGATCTGCAAGGAGATTTTACACAATTCTCTCTCGGACATGGCGCTGATAACTATGGCGTTGAATCATGCCGGTATGCTCCTTTCACTGCTCGTTGACTGGTTACGCCGGCTAACCATACACAGATTCTACGACCACGGCCTAGTGGCGCTTCTGGGAAACAACTCCTTAATCACAGTTTCTTCATACTCTGAGCCTCGACCCAAGGCGCTCGCGCAAACCCCCGAGGGTGAGATTCACTCTTGGTCCCTCATCTCGCCGAATCACACCTTGTCTAGATCAGTCGAGGTCCTGCTGAGTGTTGAAAAGACAGTCTATGTCGTCGATGCTACCGATTGCGAGGATCGATTCCTCGATATTGGCCCATTTAGCCATATCAGCGTCTCTCCGGACGGTCGTTACGTGAACTTGTACGGCGTGAACGGAAAGGCGCATGTCATCTCAAGTGACTTTCAGGAGCGGTTGTTTGAGCATGACTCTGACTCGCAGACGCCTCCTCTGTATGTTGAGTGGTGCGGCAGTGATGCGCTTATTGCCTGGGAGGATGAGGTGCATATCATTGGACCTGGCGATGTATCATCATCGTACATCTACGATAGCACTCGAGTGCATGTCGTTTCTGGTAAGACCTCCGCTTTAGCGTGAGATATCCTGCTTACCTGGTTTAGAACACGACGGCGCCCGACTCATCACAAATGACTTTTGCGAATTTTTGGAGAGAGTACCGCGAGACACCCTTGAAGTGTTTGGTCAGGCTTCGGATTCGTCACCAGCCTCGATTCTCCTGGACGCCGTAGGTCAGCTTGAGCTCCAGTCACCCAAGGCGGATGATTATATCCAGTTGATAAGGCCTAATCTCACGGGGGCCGTGGATACCTGCGTTAATGCCGCCGGCCGCGAGTTTGATACTCACTGGCAAAAGCGCCTGCTCAAAGCTGCCTCCTTTGGCAAGTCGGTGCTCGACATCTATAATAGCGACGATTTTGTCGACATGTGTGAGACTCTTCGGGTGCTCAATGCTGTACGGTTCTACGAGGTCGGCATACCGCTCTCTTTTGAACAGTACCATCGCTTGACGCCAGAGAGTCTTATCCGACGACTTCTCAGCCGCCATGAGTACCTCCTGGCCATCAAGATCGCGGGATACCTTAAACTTCCTACGGACCGCATTTACGTGCACTGGGCATCAAACAAAGTCCGTGTTGGAGGTGAAGATGACGACACCATCTGCCGATTGATCGTGGAACGGTTGTCTGGCAAGCCTGGCATTTCGTTCGAAGAAATTGCCCGAGCGGCATACCAAGAAGGACGTGGACGGCTTGCTACGGAGCTTCTCAACCACGAACCTCGTGGTGGCAGACAAGTTCCCCTTCTATTGAGCATGGAGGAGGATGAACTGGCTCTAGACAAGGCCATTGAGAGCGGAGATACAGACCTCATGCTCTCAGTTCTGCTACAATTGAAGCGGAAGTTGCCTCTTGCTGCATTCTTCCGTGTCATCAACGCACGACCGACTGCAACGGCCCTTGTGGAGTCATCTGCCATGGAAGAGGGCGATAATACGCTGCTCAAGGACCTATACTATCAGGATGACCGACGAGGAGACGGTGCGAACGTGTTCATTCGTGAATCACTCAAGCAGCCTGACGCTCGAACTGCGTCCGACAAGTTGGCTCTGGCAGCGAAGCTACTTGCTGACTCAAAAGAGTCTACGTTTGAGGTTCATGCCCTCAAGGAGGCCACAACTCTACTGAGGATGCAAGAGTCATTTGACCGGGATCTCACAGACACGTTTACGGGACTTAGTGTCAACGAGACCATGTTCAAGCTCATCCGGCTTGGCTACTCGGGACGGGCCAAGAAGATTCAGAGCGAGTTCAAGGTACCAGAGAAGGTGGCGTGGTGGATTCGGTAGGTGGACCTCTTCCCCCAGCCTAGCCCTGTCACCGGGAGGCTGAGGGACCGGCTTCCTTCAACGGCTAACATGTATGGTCCCGGCAGATTGCGAGCACTAGTAGCTAAGCGGGACTGGAACGGGATCGAAGAGATCTCAAAGACGAGGAGGAGCCCCATTGGATGGGAGGTGAGTTTGTCTATCGGCACCGCCGTCTACCCCGGAAGAGTTGCAACGGCTAACGGAACGGGGCCAGCCCTTCTTTAACCTTACCCTTCAGGCAGGCAACCCCAGACTGGCAGCCACGTTTGTGCCAAAGTGCACAGGGCTGGAGCCCGGGGAGACGATTACCATGTACGAGAAGTGCGGGATGCGGGTGAAGGCGGCGCAGGAGGCAGTGAGGCTCAAGGATGCCGAGGCGTGGGAGAGACTTTTGGAGGCGGCGGGTCAGGGGACGGCGGATGGCAGAGAGATTGAACGGCTTGGCCAGTCGGTGTTTAAGAAGTAGATTGCCGAGTTTAGCAGGTTGACTAGATGGGCTGGTGTTTTTGGCAGAAGTGTACATCATTAATCATCTACCCCTTGAAGTTTGCTCAACAAGTTCATCTGATGATCTAGGAGCTACTAGACGTTTGAAAGAACCGCGTTTGGCGCCGTGGCTCTAGGAACACAAGCCAATGGTCAAGTGGCTGCATTGGCTAGATGCAATGTGGGAAGTGATAGACGCCTCAGGGCATGAGGACATGAGGCGCGAGGCTTTGTTTCTGAGACGGGGCTGAATTCAATGACTGGAATGTGAAATGTCTGGCTGGCCGTTTCAGAACCTGACTCCTAACTCGTGATATAGTCTCGTGACAAGTCCGCGGACGGATCTGAAGAGTCATGTTTCTTGGCAGGTGAAGTTCTACGATCTTTTTGGGGAAGCGGCAGGTTGGCGCCAAGCTGGAATAGGAAAGGATGAGGAGCAGACGACCGGTTCCTGGAGCCTGTTGACAGGGCTGTTGGGTGACACGGGTTAGAACAACGAAGAAACGGTGGCAACAGACAAATTGAGGGGTGGAAGACCATCTGGAGGTTTCACGTGTAGCTCAAAGGGTCTGGATGAAAATCGGGGTCTCCCGAAGAGGCCGTCCCACGGATCGGACAATGCGTGCAGCAGCGAACAACGAGGGGGCAGATGATGTTCGCATGAGAGACGGCGGGTGGCATGACAGCTGAGGGAGGGTAGGGTGATGATATCATGGGTTGTGCTTGTCGCTATGCAGTTGCAGTTCCAGTGGGGCGATCTCGAGCACCTCGGCGGTTTGTTTTTGACCGGGGGAGCACAACAAGGAAACTCGAGGTGTTTTTTTTGTTTGAAGGGGGAGAAAGAGAGAGATGTTTGTGAAATCTACGGAATCTACGGAAACATAGATTGAGTTTCCATCATGAGTTGTTTCTTTTTCTTGACTCGAACTTGTTTTCTTTTTTTTTTGGCTCTGGCTGGACCGGTCGGTTGCCTCTTTAGGACATGGCCCATCCCTGAGTCTGGATTCTGGTCTGGAAGCGTCTACGGTGGCGGTCTCGATTTGGGCTGAAGAGGAGAAGGTGAGAAAAGGAGTTAAGGGAGGGGTGTGCTCTTCTCGAACCCGTTTGCAAAAAAGAAATCCACATTGAAAGAAACGGTCACGAATTGTGTAGAAAAATGGCGCAGAAGGGCGGTCGTCGTTATTGCTGGGTGGAGGAGGTATAGAGTAAAAACAACTAACATGGGCAGATGTTAAAAGAGGAGAAATATGACGAGAGGGAATTTCCTAGAAGCGAATTGTGGGAATGGGCATTATCAAAGTCGGGGACAATGCTGGTTGTTGGATAGGTATGAAAAAAGATGGAGAAAGAATATGTCATGATGGGGGACGGTCTTCTAGCGGAGATGGCCGTGGCGTCGACTTCAAAGTATACAGATAGATACTGTACATAACGTTATTACATGCAAGACGACTCGAGCAGTTCAGCATCTGCTTATGGAATTGCGATTGAGATATGACGAGTTGGTTACGCACTCGGATGTCAGTGACGAATTCATCAAATTGCCCCGGATCCGTTCAATGCCTGTCCCCTCGTCGGCCGCCCCTTTCCCATGGGATGGGTGATGGAAAAGAAAAGCAAGGTAACGCAAAGCAAAGGAAAAGAACCCTTGCGCACAACTCCACCAGGGATGTCATGTCTCACACGCTTCTGGAGAGCGGCCAGACCGAATCACGCACTGTCTGTTTGTCTGTCTGTCTGTCTGTCTGTCTGTCGTGCGTCCTGATCACTCAGTGATCACTTGAGCTCGTGCGTGCAGTGCAGTGCGGGCGTGGGTGTGGCTCGACCCGTGTGCCGTCTTGGTTGATACCTTATGGATCTATTTCATGGGGCCCGCCATCCTGGTACAGCTAAGCTAACTAGCTAGCAGCCATCCATCCACGCGCCTCGAAGACGACGACGCCGTCCTTTCCAAGAACCCATTTGGGGAACTAGGGAATCAAGTTTCCCATTGAGGGAGTGGAGGGCAAAGGCGAGATCTGGACAGGGGGTTAGATCACCTCGTGGATTGATATCAACCAAGCAGGGTCTTTTTTCTTTCTTATTTCTTTAACCAGCTGCTCGGGCAACCTGATTGCGTTTGTGTACATTGCAAAAGAAGGCTTTCCCATCCCATCTGTTCTCGTCTGCACAGTAAAGCACTGGGGTAAGGTTCCCTCCACTTCAAGACCTGTCCATCTCCCAATCACCCTCCATCATTCCCCCCCCTTGTCAAGAGGGCCCTACTGTACCCCCCCGGTCGCCGTCCCCGGTCTCCATCCTGTCGAAATACCGCCGCCACTGCTGTTGTCGCGACCATCGAATCGCCGTCGCCAAGCCGCATGGTAAATGAACTCGACTCGCCAACCTCCAATTCTTTCCCAAGGCCTTTTCTCTCTCTCCCCTGTCCTGCCATCTCTCTTCCCGTCCTGTCAATTTGATTCCTCCTCTCCTTCTTTTACTTCTGTCGCACAAAACGCCATATATCCCCAACTGCCCGCCTTGGCTCCCAGCTGACGTCGGTTCCCGAGACGAAAAGAAAGACCTTACCATCCTTCGCCCTCCCTTACAGAGCCTCCGGGGCCCCCTCTTCTACCACTCAAGGACGAGCACAAACCTCTGGAGCAAATAGCTGGGAGCGCCCATTAGCTGCAAGGCAAGCAAGCAAGCAGAGATATTGGTAGGAGGAACAAGGGGATATTCTCAACAATCAGCCATCGCCAATATCATCCTCCCCCCTTTCGTAGGCGATCGAATAGGCACAAACAAGACCAGTGGCAACTACCGCCATACGCGCGCGACCGTAAAAGGGCCTTAAGTCGCTCTTGTTTCCCTCGGACTCGCCTTGCCATTTCCCCCCTCCCCACACACAAAGCAATACAGGACTTGGATTGTCCTCGAGCTGCCTGTTTGTCTCAGTCCAGGTCTCAGCCTTTTTTTCTGTCTTCGTCACATCCATCGCCCGCGTGCAGCTGGACAGGGCAAGTAAACAAGGAGCAGCAGGCGAGCAAGGAGAGACAAGACAAAAAACCCCGGGTGTTTTCTTTGGTCGAGTTTAAGCTTCGACTTGTGTGTCCGGTTATCGCCGCATCCTTGGCTTTGCTTTGATTCCATCCCTCTTCTCCCTTTCCTTCTTGGACTCGACTCGAACTCGAATCGCTCTTCTTTTTGCTTTCGCCTCCAATTCCTCCCTGACGGTCCAGTCCTCGAAAAGAATATCTTGGCCTCATCCCACACATATTTTCCTTCTGTTCATCATTTTGTCAACCCCCCTCCTTCTCCCTCTCAAATGTTCACCCAACCGGTCGTATCGCCGCCGGCTGTAGCGCCGCCACAGTCATCCTCGACGTCAACTTCGCGGCCAAGCCGACTGCGAGGCCTCAGCTACCTGCGCAACTATACACAGAATCATTTGCTCTCGCGCGACAGCAGCAGCCATCACGGCGGCGCAAACGGAAGCGGAACAGGCTCTGGAACTGGCAGCCCAGGCGCAAGTGGGAGCACGTCCCCTAATCGACACGGCTCTAGCCTCACGCGATCCCTCAGCCATTCGCCTACCACTACGAGTGGACCACCCGCCGGAGCCCAGAACGCCAATAATACCAACCACTTGACCCTCGTCAGTTCGACCCCCGATCCCGTGAGGATTTTGACCACCACAACCTCGCTGCCTGTTGCTGCTGCTACTTCTGCCTCGCCTTCGGTCCCTGCTACTTCAGGAAGAGCACCCACTTCTGCTCCCGCTCCCGCTTCCGCTTCCACGCAGCAACCCGAGGCCCACGACCCCACCAACAACACCACCACTGTTGCAGATTCCTCCTCACCCGCAGACATCGCGACATCTTCTGCCCCCGAATCCGCTCAAGACCAGTCCGCCATGACGAGATCCAGAGCTGCCACCGGCGCCGATACTGGCTCCGCAACCCCCGATAATGCTCCATCAATCCGATTCTGTGCCTACTTCGATCCTCGATCCACCCGCCCGTCGCTCACTTTCCCCCCGATCTCCAGGACTCTGCCCACGGGCTCAGAGAGAATCCGTGTCGGTCGTTACTCGGAGCGTGACAGCCACTCCATGTCCAACATGCCCGGAAACCAGCCGTCGGCCGCCCCAGTTGGCTTTAAGAGCAAGGTCGTCAGCCGACGCCACTGCGAGTTTTGGTACGAGGATGGCAAATGGTACATCAAGGACGTCAAGAGTTCATCAGGAACCTTTTTGAACCACATCCGCCTAAGCCCACCTTCCCAGGAGAGCAAGGCTTTCCCGGTTAATGACGGCGATATTGTGCAACTGGGAATTGACTTTAAGGGTGGTGAGGAAATGATCTTTCGATGCGTTAAGATGCGGTTGGAGCTCAACCGGGGATGGCAAAACAAGCTCAACTCTTTCAAGTATGTTTTTGGTCCAGCTGATCTCGCTGATTTTCATATGCTGACATTTTCAACAGTATGGCAGCCCATAAGCGGTTGCAAACAATGGCTACAAGCGGCGGAGCGGCTGGTTCTAACTCTCAAGATTGCTCCATTTGCTTGAGTTCTATTGCAGTGAGTTTCGAACTGTCGTATTTTCTCCTGAGAATGCTGACTGACAATTTTGTAGCCATGCCAATCCTTGTTTGTGGCGCCCTGCTCTCACACCTGGCATTTCAAATGTGTGAGATCACTTCTTACATCACCACAGTATCCCATCTTCCTCTGCCCCAACTGTCGCGCCGGTGCCGATCTGGAAGCGGACGTGGATGAGCTGGCTGAAGAGTGGGAACAGATGAAAGAGGAGGCGGAAGCTGAAGCGGCTACACCAGCCAAGGCGGATACAGAGTCCGAGACAGAACAGGCACCCCCAGTTGCTACCCCGGGAAGGTCGACACCAGAACGGTCCAACACGTGTGACAGCGACCCGATGGACGTTACTGTTAACATAACCCCTGAGACACCTCAGCGACACGAAGTCTCTCATACCGTTTCCGAACCCCTACCCATCAGGAATGCAGCGTCGGGTGCGGGTCGCTCTGGACAGATACGGGATAGCCGAACACCATCACCACCTGGGATGACCAACGGCGCCGAGGGCCCGATTACTCCTAGAAACAATGTTGGGCCCTGGGTATTTGACGGAAGTGCCGGCCGGGCTGCGGCACCAACATCAGCCGAGATGACAAGTATAGACGCGGCTGCAGAAGTGGACTTGAGCGCAGATGACAAAGACTCGAACTCAAGATGAGAAAGCCTACATCGACGCCCGGAGTTTTAAAAAAATGCCGTATAGATAGACGACCCCAGATGGTACCCTTCCTCCCTACCTATTCATACCTGGTGCCCACGATCTTGATCTACAAATTACAAGGCGGCGTCCTTTCGTTTTCCCCTGGCTACCGTTACAGCACAGGCGTTGGAGGAGTTTTACAATCACTACTACTACCTGCTGTCGGAGACCGCAGCAGCTTTGCAAAGTCATTTTGCACATTTGGCGGCACAGCGATGCTATTTCTTCTGTTGAGCGAACAAGCAAACTTGCGAGAGAACTACCTAGATACGAGAGAGCATATATACTGCATGGAAAGGTTGGATTCAAGGACAGCCAAGACTTGGGCCCATGAGTAGGAGTTAATGGAATAGAACAAATTATAATATGCTTACTGTGATACTTGGTGATTGACATAACAGTTTATCGTGATGCCCTCAAAATGGCACATCTTATAAGAAGCCTCATATTACGAATTGCTACTTGCTGCCTCACCACGAAGCAGACCTGCATTTCCAATCATGATCCACCTCATGCTCGAACTGGCGGCATGATAAAAGCATTATGTCATCATATGCCGTTCACTCTTTCCGGCATCGGCACCGAGATGATCCGGCCTATCGCCGAGTGCGGGCGGACTTGCCGGGGTGTGGCTAAATTTCCACAGTGCCTTGGTCGCAAACTCGTCCCGTCGGCTCAAGAGCATTTGCATTTGCGTTGCTGGACAAGGGCAATCTATTTTTGAATTTCTCCAGCAAGCGCAACGACACAATGCTCCGACAGTTCAGCTCGCGCCTGCCGGCAAGGGCTCGGGCCTCATGCTCGAGAGCCCTGGGTCAGGCCTCGAGGTTCTCGTTGGTTCCGAGACGGTCTATGGCTACGGTCAAGGTGGAGGGTATTCCCAAGGTATGAAGCAGATATATATATATTCTTTTCTTTGACCTGTGCTCATATATACAGGAACCTACAGAACTTGACCAAATCACAACTCTCCCCAATGGCCTCCGAGTAGCTTCGGAAGCACTGCCCGGATCCTTCGCTGGCGTAGGCGTCTACATCGAAGGAGGCTCCCGGTTCGAGAATGACTCCCTCCGCGGCGTATCCCACATCATGGACCGCCTCGCCTTCAAGTCGACGTCGAAGCGGTCCGCCGACGAGATGCTCGAGCAGGTCGAGGCGCTCGGCGGAAACATCCAGTGTGCTTCCTCGCGAGAGAGCATGATGTACCAAGCCGCCACCTTCAACAACGCCGTGCCCCCGACCGTCGAGCTGCTCGCCGAGACGATCCGCGACCCCAAGATTACCGATTCCGAAGTTGCGGAGCAGATTGAGACGGCGCGGTATGAGATCCGTGAGATCTGGAGCAAGCCCGAGCTCATCCTTCCCGAGCTTGTGCACACGGCTGCGTTTAAGGATAATACGCTTGGAAACCCGTTGTTGTGCCCGGAGGAGCGACTCGCTACCATCGATAGAAATACTGTCATGACGTACCGGGATCTGTTTTACCAGCCTGAGCGCATTGTTGTGGCTTTTGCTGGTGTTGAGCACGGTGAGGCTGTTAGGTTGACGGAGAAGTTCTTTGGAGATATGAAGAAGAATGAGCTGCCGGTGTTGGAATCTACAGGCTCTGAGACGAGTGAGAGCGAGCTATCAGATAGCGAGGCTAGCTCAGCGTCACCTGCGTCTTCTGCTTCCTCATCACCACAGTCATCACCTCACCTCCTCTCTCGAATCCCCTTCTTCAAGAACATTTCTACTTCGGCACCTCAGCAAGCCACCGTCAACAACACTCCCCCCTCTCAAGCCGATATCCAACGACCCGCACACTACACAGGCGGCTTCCTCTCTCTTCCTCCTCAGCCTCCCACTCTCGGCGGCCTACCAACCTTTACACACATCCACCTCGCCTTTGAGGGTCTCCCCGTAGCTTCGGATGATATCTACGCCCTCGCTACCCTTCAGACGCTTCTTGGTGGAGGTGGCTCTTTCTCTGCCGGTGGACCCGGAAAGGGCATGTACTCGCGGCTCTACACCAACGTGCTCAACCAGCACGGTTGGGTTGAGTCGTGCGTTGCTTTTAACCATTCTTACACCGACTCTGGCCTCTTTGGTATCTCAGCTAGCTGCATTCCTGGCCGGACCGCAGCCATGCTCGACGTCATGTGCCAGGAGCTCCGCGCGCTGACCCTCACCACGGGTTTCTCCCGCCTCCAGGATATCGAGGTAGCCCGAGCTAAGAACCAACTCCGTTCTAGCCTGCTCATGAACCTCGAGAGCCGTATGGTGGAGCTTGAGGATCTCGGTCGCTCTATCCAGGTCCACGGCCGCAAGATTCCCGTCAGGGACATGTGCCGCCGCATTGAGAACCTGACCGTCAACGACCTTCGCCGTGTCGCAAGCATGATTGTCGGTGGAAAGGTCAAGAACCCCGGTGGTGGCAGCGGTGCTCCCACCGTTGTGTTGCAGGAGGCCCAGGCATATGGTGTGAGCAACCACACCATGACGTGGGACCAGATCCAGGACCGGATCGAGAGCTGGAAGCTGGGTAGCTCCTCTTAGGGAGTTGAGGCTTTGATTCAAGTGTGAATCCACGAGTACGATGTCAACGTCTGAGCTCTGTATGCTATCTCACGATGATGAAATGAGGGTGTATAATAGAGGGCTTTGTAAAGCATATACCGGGTTGTGTGGGCTGCAGCGGACATATAGGAGGGAGCATCATTCGCGAGTAAAGGAGACCATATGTACCAACACCGCTGGCAGAGATGAATCTAAACCAGCATGATTTCTCTACTAGACTCAAGTCAATATATATCAGTAAAATGAGGACTTGAAGAGGTGTTGAAAATCAGTAATAAATGTATATTGCGCTTTACGTCGTAATCGCTAAACTCCGAAATATCATCCGAGTTCCCAATCTATCTTTGTCTTTGCCTTTCCGTTCCGTGTTCCGTGTCGAGTAGATGGGTAGATAGAGTGCAGTAATCCACAAGTTTCTCCGTAGTGTTGAACATAGCAAATTCGCCCTTCTTGATTTTTCCCAATAGAGTTGCGTCATCATAGTTTAGATCTCACTGCCTCGAGTCGATACTTGACGTCCTTGAGGGCTTTGTTGGTAGGTTTCCAATCATCAAATTGCTTGAGCAGCTCATCTGATTCATTGCTCAGTTCTGTCCGAACAAAGTCCTCCTCGAGCAAGCCGCGCATGATCCACGGTAGAACATATGGGTTTGCAGATGTTAGAGGACCTTGACGCGCGCTCACGGTGCATGGTGGCGGTACTACACCAGTGGAGGCCGTCTCAAGAGCGTGAGAGACGGCAAGATCGTAGACGGCGTCGTCATAGTAGAGACGGGAGTGACCAGCACCGGAGTAGAGTGAACCAGCAAGAGGGATAGAGAGTTCACGGATCAGACCGTGATCTGAGACGCCAAGATTACGAAGCTTGAGAGCAAAGCCAACGAGGTGGGCGATAAAGTCAGGTGCATGAACACGCCCGTCGATGAAGACTGCTCGGTAGATGTAAGGATGATTGGCAGGAGAGTATACGGCGGACTATAAAGGGTTAACTTCTGAGCTAGGAACACCAAAAGAATCATGACTTACCTCCATCGGAACAAGCTGATCATCGATGCTGCCGATGAATGTAATGCGAGCGCCGTAGTCTACAACGCGTTTAAGAGCATTCTCAAACCGCTTCGAGTTGTCACTCTCTGGGTTACCAAACTCCCATAACTCAGCAGCAGAGCCCATGAGAAGACCAGACTTGTAGTCTGGGAAAGGACCCAAAGCAACACCAGCCATAGCACACACGCCGACCTTGGCATTGGTGATTACACCAAGGTCAATTAGTTTCTCAAGCAGCATAATGCTTACCGGGACTCCTTGTGAGTGGCAGGCGATCAAGATCAGATCAGCACTGCGGATGTGATCAATCCAGTTAAGCATTAGCTTCCACAGGTTATCCACCCGATCTCTGATCTTGCCTTCACCTTCGAGAGCAACCTTCTCGATCTCACAATCCCCACATCCATGGGCTTCAGCCCACCGCCGGATCGCTTCAGCGCCAAGACCTGCAAAACGAAGTGACGTGCCGGTGGGCTGCCCAATCATCGGACGGAGATACGTGGCAGGGAAGAGGCCATGCACACCGATCGCGATAGCCTTGTGGATCTTGGGAGGGTCTCGGATGCGGGAGACGTGGTTGGCGGGAGCTTGTTGTGTGCGAAGGAGAAATTGGGTGAGTTGCTTCAAGATGGATGGGTTCTCCTTCATCTGGTAAGTGCTGGCGAAAGACGGGAGGAGGAGGTTATTCGTCAGCTTGACCGATGCTTCTGACTCGGCTATGGATTGACCAGAAGATACCACCTTGGTCGGTGGTGTGCTGGATTTGTCCATATCATGTATCTGGGGCGTCGCGCTCCTTGGAGTTGAAGCACCAGAGAGTGATGGTGAGGGAGGGTCAAGATCCATCGACTGTGGCCGACCTCGCTTATTCTTCCGCCAACCTGATTTGACTTCTTTCACCTTTGGAGCATTCTTTGCGGGTTCCTTTGTTGGCGATACATCGCATTCGGCCATTGGCCTGGGGTGGGCCTCTGATCCTTCACCCATCACGGCCATCTCTCCAGCTTCTGGCGAGGTTGGCTTCTGTGGTGACTTTGGCGATTCTTTGGACCAGAAGGCCCATGTTGAGCCTGCTTTAGGGGGAGGCTCATGTTGATGCGGAGGAGCAGGAGGCGCATCCGTCATAGCTACGTCTTCCGCCTCCGGCACTGGTTCCGGTTCAGCATCAGGTTTATCATCTGTGACTTTAGGAGGCTCTGTAGAAGAGTACCAGAAGCCAAACCATGAGGCAGATGGAACTTTTTGGGCACTTGGTGGTGATGCGACCTCTGGAGGCGCTGTCTGTGCTGGTGGAGTTACCGGTCGAGCTTCCTCAGCTTCCTTTGTCGGCTCAGGGTCGGTCGCAGGAACTATAGCCTCGTCAGGCTTCGAGATGGTCTGGGTTTCCGTAAATGGTGTCCTCGACCACCAGCCAAGCCAACCAGATGACGTTGTCGGCCGTTGGGGCGATAACTGTGATGAAGGATCGTCCGGTCCTGCCTGAAGTTGAGGTTCGGCTTCTCTTTCAACTGTCTCGGCGCTGGGCTCAGGTGCCTTGGGCGTTTCTGGTCTCTCTAGGACCTTTGGTTGTTCTGCAGGAGGAGCGTCGGCTTCTGGGGTTTTCTTAGGGGCTCGGTCGGCGCGCTCTCTTCCGTCATCGTCACGTCGGACTTGTTCTCTGGAATCTTTGGCATTGCTTTGATGGTGCCAGCCGTGCTTCGCACGCTTGCTGTATCGTCGTTCTTCTTTGGATCAAATCGGCTGAGATCGGGGGTTTTGTTCGATTTGACTGTTCCTCCAAAAATGTTCTCCTTCGCTACCGAGGTAGATGCTGAAGCCTTGGGAGCCCGGGGCCAGGATCCGTACCAGCTCTTTGATTTCCGGACCTATACCTTGTTATTAGGCTACGAACATTAATAAATCAGCCAATAAACGCAAGACACACCTCTTTGCTCTTCTTCTGACCGGACGCGACAGCGTCACCCGCACTCTGCTGTCGTGCTGGTGGCATTGGGCCGTTGCTGGGTGCTTCCGATGCCGATGACGCCTCTGAAGCCTGTGATTGTGACGTAGCGCTCGCTATAGACGCGCTGACCGGGGTTATAGAGTCGGTTTTCTGGGCTGCTTCCGCCGGGTTAGGACGAGCCCTCTTTCGCGGAAGCATTTTAAGCTGTGGTGATGTGTGAGGAAGCACATCAACTTGAAAAAGTTGCAAGATGCAGGTTCATATTACGTGTTTTGAAAGTTGTTGAGAAGTAGGTTCTTGTGTTAATAGACGTGCCTGGAGTTGTAGGTACCTTATCGGTCGCCCCTCGCCCCGCAATTTCCAGAAGCGTCACCAGGTACAGAGTACATGACTACCGTGTGCAGGTGGAGTTGGCAGTCCAACATACGACTGAGACATCAACACCCACAACTTTTGCGCTGGGTGAGATATATAGTAAAAATCTGAAGAAAATTAGACTTTAAGGGTCAAGGTACCTTCTATTACTCATGAAGAATTTTTGAGATATTTTCTGAAACCTCAATCGCGTTGTACGTGAGCACTTCGAACCTAGACGCGCGTGAACATGTCTGCTCACCTGCCGTCTCCGGAAAAATGTCTTCCCGAGCCCCCACCGTTATCAGCTTATCGGACTGGCAAAGGAAAAAAAATCCAGACTCGAATTTCAGGTACTAAACCACTGCGAAGAGTGAGCAGTCGGTGTTGCGCCAGCACCTTTCACAATGAGCACCCTCAAGCGAAAGGATGCCCCTGGTGGCAATCCTCCTGCCAAATCGGCAAAGAACACAAAGGAAGCGAGACCTTCAAAAAACGAAGGCGGAAAGGATGCGAAATCCAGCAAGAAGTCCAAGAAGACCGATGAGGCTCCTGCTAAGGGCCCCGTCGTGTCGCTCTTGAAGGAGGAGGAGCCAATGTTCCCTCGAGGTGGTGGCAATGTCCTTACACCTCTGGAACAGAAGCAAATTCAGCTTGAGGCCAAGGCTGACGCTATGCGCGACGAAGAGTTCAACACTAGCGGCAAGGCGCTCAAGAAGAAGAAGCGGAAGACGGCGCTGAAGACCGACAAGAAGACGGAAAAGAAGAAGGAAGAGGAAGAGGACACTGTCAAGGTGGAGAGCTTGAGCTTCAAGGTAAGCTATGGGTTCGAGGACAATGCCGTTCTTCAACTGACACTGGGTACAGCGACTGGTCAAGGGCTCCCTCGTCCTCGGACAAGTAACGCAAATCAACAACCTCGATATCGAAGTCGCATTGCCGAACAACCTCATTGGTCACGTCTCTATTGTCGCCATCTCCGAACAACTGACAGAGCGCCTTGAGAAGGATGCTGCCGTGAAGGACGAGGACGAGGACGACAAGGATGAGGATAGCGAAGGGATTGACCTCGAGACCATGTTCTCCATTGGACAATACGTGAGGGCCTATGTGGTGTCTACTGTGGATGAATCCGGCACCGGCAAGAGCAAGCGACGCATCGAACTCTCGCTACGACCCAGTGAGGCCAACACCGGACTGGAGAAGGATGATGTTGTTGTCAACAGCACCGTTGCAGCGTCAATTGTCAGCGTTCAGGACCGCGGTTTCGTTATGGACACGGGTATCTCCAATCTGGGTGCCTTCCTGTCCCGAACCGAAATTGATTCGAGCTTCGATGAGCAGAGACTGCAGCCAGGTGCTGTCTTTTTGTGCCAGGTCATCAGCAAGGGCGCCAATGGCAAGATTGCGCAGCTGTCTCTGCAGCACAAGAAGCTGGGCAACCCCAAGAACGTCCCCGCCGACGCCACTACTATTAACACTTTCCTGCCTGGTACCATCGCCGACGTTCTCGTGTCCAACACTGACCGACGAGGCTTCGCTGGCAAGATCATGGGTCATCTCGATGTTACCGCCGACCTTATTCACTCTGGTGTCGGTCCTGCTGGTGTGAGCTTGGACTCTACCTACAAGATTGGTTCCAGAGTTAAGGCGAGGATTATCTGCAACTTCCCGGCTGCAAAGGAGCCCAAGCTGGGTATTTCTCTGCTCCCTCACATTACATCTCTCGAACAGAAGCGACCTACCAAGACGACCGACGCCAAGAAGCTTCCTACGACTGTCCTCCCCGTTTCGTCCTTAGTCGAGAAGTGCACAGTCCGCCATGTCGAAGGCGAGATCGGTCTTTTCGTCGACATCGGCATTCCCGGACTGAGCGGGTTTGTTCATATTTCGAGAGTCAAGGACGGCAAGGTGGAGGCGTTGTACGAATCAAGCGGCCCCTACAAGGTTGGCTCTGAGCACAAGGGCCGAGTTGTGGGCTATAACCAGGTCGATGGCCTTTTCCAAATATCTTTCGAGAAGTCGGTCCTGGAGCAACAATACCTGAGGCTCGAGGATGTCCCGATCGGTGCTGTCGTTACTGGCGAAGTCGAGAGGGTTATCGTTGACGAGAAGGGAGTTAGTGGGCTGATTCTCAAGATTGCGGAGGGCATTACTGGCCTCGTCCCTGAGCAGCACCTTTCTGACATCAAGTTGCAAAACCCTGAGAAGAAGTTCCGCCCGGGCATGAAGATCAAGGCTCGAGTTCTGTCAACCAACTTGGCCAAGAACCAAATGCGACTCACCTTGAAGAAGACCCTGGTCAACTCGGAAGCCCCCATCATCAAGTCATATGAGGACGCCAGCGTTGGGATGCAGGTTCCTGGTACCATTGTCAAGATTCAGTCCTCTGGTGCGCAGATTCAGTTCTTCGGCCCTGTCAGGGGCTTCCTACCCATCTCTGAGATGAGCGAGGCTTACATCAAGGATCCCCATGAGCACTTCCGTGTTGGCCAAGTTGTCAGCGTTCACGTCCTGGATGTTGAGCCTGAGTCGCAAAAGCTTATCGTGTCTTGCAAGGATCCTTCCGCCTTTGGCCTGGACAAGCAAAACGCCCTCAAGAAGCTCCAGGTGGGCGGTATTGTGTCGGGCAAGGTTTCTCAAAAGACCGAGGATCAGATCTTCATTGAGCTCGATGATGCCCAGCTGAAGGCTATACTCCCTGTTGGACAACTTACCGACAAGTCGGCATCAAAGAACCAATATGCTTGGAAGCGCATCTCTGCTGGCCAGACCATCTCCAACTTGATGGTTCTAGAGAAGAACGAGAAGCGACGTGTGATTATCCTGACCCAGAAGCCAAGCCTCATCAAGGCGTCTGAGAACCGAACCCTTCTCAAGACTTTCGAGGACGCCAAGGAAGGCAAGGTGGTTGCCGGCTTTGTGCAAAACATTACTCTTACTGCAGTCTTTGTGCAATTCGCTGGTGGTGTCAGGGCGTTGTTGCCCAAGTCCCGACTCCCTGCTGACGTCCAGGAGCAGTCCGACTTCGGTATGCACAAGTTCCAGTCCATCGAGGTCAAGATTGTCTCTGTGATCCCCGACCATCGCCGCATTGTGGTTGCCCCGGCCGACTTTGACGAGGAGGACGTGGTAAAGAAGGAGAAGGCTACCGACGCGGCTTCTGCCCCCTCGGATAACCTCGAATTCGGAACCGTGACCAAGGCTAAGATCACCTCCGTCAAGGATACACAGCTTAATGTGCAACTGGTCGGTAACGACGTACAAGGACGAATCGACGTTTCCCAACTCTTTGACACGTTTGAGGACATCCCCGACCCCAAGGATCCCCTTGACAAGTTCCACAAGAGGCAGACACTCACTGTCCGTGTGACGGGAGTGCACAACGCCAAGGACCATCGATTCCTACCTTTCTCGCACCGATCCGCCCACTCTGTGGTTGAACTGACTGCTAAGCCTAACGACATCAAGACGGATTCCCTGGAGCCCCTTCAGCTTTGCAAGCTCAAGGTTGGTGACACTCACGTTGCCTATGTCAACAACGCTAGCCCCCAATACCTTTGGGTCAACCTTTCGCCTTCGGTCCGTGGCCGCATCTCGGCCATGGAGGCGTCGGACGACCTGTCCCAGCTCAACGACCTGGAGGCCAACTTCCCCGTTGGATCCGCCCTGAAGGTTAGGGTGATTGCTGTTGATCCCAACAACAACAAACTCGACCTTTCAGCTCGCTCATCCAGCTCATCCGAGGCTGTCAGCTGGAGTGTTCTGAAGCAGAACATGGTTCTCCCTGGACGAATTACCAAGGTGAACGAGCGTCAGATCCTAGTCAAGCTTAGCGAGCTTGTGTCTGGTGCTGTGCATCTCCCTGATATGGCCGACAACTTTGACGATGTCAATACCCTCAAGCACAACAAGGGCGACCTCGTCCGCGTCTCTATCGTGGAGCTGGATACAAGCAACAAGAAGATTCGATTGTCTATCCGTCCTTCACGCATCATGAGCTCTACGTTGACAGTCAAGGACAAGGAAATCAGCAACATTTCTCATGTAAACCCTGGTGATCTTGTTCGAGGCTTTGTCAAGAATGTCTCGGATAAGGGACTGTTCATTCTCCTTGGTGGACAAGTTACTGGTCTTGTCAAGATCTCAAACCTGTCTGACCGATATTTGAAGGACTGGAAGGATAACTTCCAGGTTGACCAGCTTGTCAAGGCTCGAGTTATTGCTGTTGACAGGGAGGCCAAGCGTGTTGAGTTGAGCTTGAAGTCTTCTATTGTCGACCAAGACTACACCCCTCCTCTGACTTTTAACGACGTCAAGGAAGGCCAGGTCGTGACAGGCAAGGTTCGAAAGGTGGAGGATTTTGGTGCTTTCATCCTGATTGACAACTCTGATAATATCAGCGGTCTTTGCCACCGCAGTCAGATGGCTGAGAAGCCTGTGGCTGATGCTACCAAGCTCTACAAGGAGGGTGATGCCGTCAAGGCTCGCATTCTGGAGATCGATACCAAGAAGAGGCGAATCTCATTCGGCTTGAAGCCATCGTTCTTTGAGGATGAGGACACTGACATGGACGACTCAGACGAGGGCGCTAACCTTGATGCCGAGGACAGTGATGAGGATGTTGAGATGGGTGAGGGCGGTGTTGAGATTATCGGCGCAGACGCTAATGACTCGGAAGAGGATGACGATGACGATGATGAGGCGGACAGTGATGATGACGAGGAAGAGGAGGATGAGGATGAAGAGATGGAAGACAAGCCGGCCAAGAAGGGCAAGGGTCTTGGAGCAGGCAAGAAGTCGGAATGGTCGACCGATCCCTTTGACGACGCAGAGTCTGACTCTGAGGAGCAATCAAAAGACGAAGAGAAGTCAAAGAAGAAGAAGAAGCGAAGCCGGGACGAGATCCAGGTGGATCGAACCGCCGAGCTCGACGCCAACGGCCCCCAGACCTCAAGCGACTACGAGCGACTACTACTCGGTCAGCCCGACTCCTCAGAGCTCTGGATCGCCTACATGGCCTTCCAGATGCAGGTCTCGGAGCTTTCCAAGGCCCGCGAGGTGGCCGAGCGTGCCATCAAGTCCATCAACATCCGGGAAGAGACTGAGAAGCTCAACGTCTGGGTTGCCTACCTCAACTTGGAGGTTGCGTACGGTAGCAAGTCGACTGTGGAGGAGGTGTTTAAGAGGGCTTGCCAGTACAACGATGAGCAGGAGGTCTATGAGCGACTGGCCAGTATCTACATCCAGTCCGAGAAGCTCAAGGTGAGACACATCGATACATTTAACAAGGACCAAGCTGACCATAAGCAGGACGCTGATGACCTCTTTGAGGCCATGGTCAAGAAGTTTGGTGCCAAGGCACCCAACGTCTGGCTCAACTACGCCCACTTCTTGCACGTCACCCGCAACGATGCTGCCAGGGCACGCTCCCTTCTCCCCCGAGCTACTCAGCAGCTCGATAGCCGACACAGCCAGAACCTCGTCAGCAGGTTCGCGGCGCTCGAGTTCCGATCTCCCAACGGCGAGCCAGAGCGCGGACGAACCATGTTCGAGGGTCTCCTCGCTGCCTGGCCCAAGAAGGGTGACCTCTGGGGTCAACTCCTAGATCTCGAGTCAGGTCTCACCGAAGCTGACCCGACAGCTATTCGAGACGTGTTCGAGCGAAGGACACGGGTCAAGGGCTTGAAGCCTCAGCAGGCTGAGAAGTGGTTCAGACGATGGGCTACCTGGGAGGAGAAGCTGGACCCCAAGGGTAAGGACCGGGTCATGGCTAAGGCTCAAGAGTGGGCGGCTGCTTTCAAGGCTAAGAAGGAGGCTGAGGCTGCTGCTGCTGCTGCTGCTGAGGAGGATGAGATGGAGGAGTAGGTTGTGTCCTGTGGTTTGTTTTCGGATACCATTATACGGGAGTCAAAAGTTTCAAAGCATAGAAATCTGAATAACCAAAGTGTATGATTAATCAAAGGTCATGCGTACGAGGTGAACGCAAAGGTCAGCAATGAAATATGTCTTGCTGGTCAGCAAGAGTGACGTATCATAAGATTCAATACGGGCAGATGACGGCAGACCAAGATCACGCTGGATCTCTCTATAATAGGTCAAAACGATGGAAATCCTCAGCGCGAGGTATGCCCTCCAAAAGACGAAATAGCGGTCGGCAATTGCGAAGCGGTCACTAGGAGTGTCCTCGTTTGTGGAGCACGGCAGTGAGCATAGTGCAGATCTCTTCGTATCCTGGTAGTTTCAGATATGTAGAATAGCAACGTTGCAATGTCCTTTACCAAATCATCTTATTCTCATGAACAAAACAAAGACTTTTTTTTTTTTTTTTTCTTTCTCACGCACTCATTCAGCCTCATTGATGACATCTCCCCCGAGCTGCATACATTGTGACGTCTCATCCAAACAAGGCGCCACTCCCGTTTGCCACTTGGAGTGTGAGAAAATCGGACAAGTCGGAAGTTTAACAGACGACGATCGGCGGGGGGAGCCCCCGTCATGACGGATGCCACGGCTGGAGAAATACGAGGGGGATGATCCTATCGTGTCATTTAATATGCATATGCTGAAAATAGATGTCCAATAGATGTAAACATGGGGGAATTAAAAACAAGTATAAAGGGGATGATCCTGACGATAGTATACTCAACTCAACAACACTCATCAGTAACTTGACCATCAACTACAAGACTCTTACCAAAAAATCCTACTACGAGTATCTACATCTCCAGTCTACACCTTCATATCCGTCAAAATGCGCTTCTCCATCGCCCTCGCTGCCACCTCCCTCCTCGCCCTCACCGAGGCCCGAATCGTCGGCATCAGTGTCCCCAAGACCATCAAGCCCGGCGAGGACTTTGAGGCCATCATCATCAGCGAAAACTACATCCAGAGCGTCTACGACGTTGCCATCGCCTTTGGCTACTCCCCCGGCAAGGGCTTCCCTGGCTCTCTCGGTCAGGTTGCTGACTCTTTCTATCTCGGCCCTGGTAAGCCATGTTCTTGCTTCTTGACTTGTATGTGTAGCTAACGATATAATCAGACGAGTCCAACCAACTTCACAACTTCAACAAGACCATCAATATCCCCACGGATGCTACCAAGGGAGAAGGTCTTGTCACTGCCTCCCTCTTCAGTCTCTACGGCGCTGCCAAGGCTCCCACCCTCAGCAACTACAATGTCTCCGTCACCTTTGGAGACGAGACTAGCACCGAGTACAAGGCTAGCAACGAGTACACTCCCAGCCAGTAAAGGGGTACCGGACATGGAATAGGACAGAGGTTTACATAGCATCTCCTAGGAAGGAGT
The DNA here is from genome assembly GCA_003946985.1 of Fusarium duplospermum. Lineage (NCBI taxonomy): Eukaryota > Fungi > Ascomycota > Sordariomycetes > Hypocreales > Nectriaceae > Fusarium > Fusarium duplospermum. The sequence continues at coordinate 141,808 of NKCI01000004.1, forward strand.
TGAGTCGTCAGCGACAGCGTACATATCATAGCCTGCATCAACTTGCACATATTAGAGCTATAGAAATGGTTTATGAATAAGTATTATCTCTATCTAAGTAGGGTATCACTCTATGAAAAGACACAAGCGTGAAGATATTCCTAGCCCATCCATGCTCTACTTAACCCTGGGCTTTATGACCTTCATCCCGTTGGCGCTCCCCCATACGCTGTCGCTTACTTTGGCTGGAATCTTGCGACCACGGAGCCTCTGGTCAATCAGCCACATGCCAACGACAAACTCTGCTCGTCCAAGAATACCTCGTCCCTTGCGGTCGACGAGATCCCAGACTTCAGCCAACTCGTCTGCCGGCAGACGCGAACGCTTCCAAATCTCGCGAGCTATAACATTAACAACGTACTCTGAAGGGTCGTTATCCATGGCATCCAGGGGAGAATTTGGATAATCAAGTAGAAGCCCGCGGTTGGAAGCCCATACAGCTTCATATCGCTTCCGCTCACGGGGTGTAATCTCTTCTCGCCACTTCTTTCTCGATCCTTCATGATGAGAATGTTTCCCAGAAGAATGGAGTTTGTGCAGGGGCTTCTTCTTGTGACGATCCAAGTCTTCATCTGATGCTTTGGCTGGCTGGCGCAAAGTCTGCATCATGCGAGGTGACTTTTGTCGTCGAGGTAGTTGTGGAGCAAGACTACCTCCTGTGTTGTGAGGTGTAAGACGAGCTGATGCCAATGAACCTGCCACAATGGCACTTGTAAGAGATTCTAATGGAAGATTTGTAACTGATGAGCTTTGAGGGCGATGACGTCGAACCTCCCGAGATGGCGAAGATGGTGTACTAGCCGCAGTTCGCCTTTTCGGGGGCAGAGTTGGGGGAGTTAATCGTTCAGGAGACTGAACTGAAGAAGCAGATACAAAGGTGTCATTGGACGAGGCCGAGCCCGGTGTTGACGGCGGTTTCTCCGCAGGATCGGGTCTTGGACGAGAAAGCCTGGGGACCAGTTGGGGAGCTGAATGCCTTGGTGTAACAGTCCGCGGCTTCTGGACGAAACTCTGAGACTGTAGATTCGGCTTATTCGTTCCTCGAGGCTGCGGGGGCGTAGGCGGGCCTGATTTCTTCGTCTTGACTTTGCGTTTCTGGGGATCCGGTGACGCAGGTGATAGGACTTGAGTTGCCTGACGAGTGATGATTTGCGGCGGTGTCTTTGGCCTCAACACCGGCTTCGGGGGTCTGGTTGGCTTGGGTGATAACACCTCCGGAGCTCTTATAGTGGCAGTCAAAGGTGGCGGCGTCGCAGGGCGAGGCTTCGGTTTTAATTTCGGCTTGGGTTTTGGCTTGGCCGTTGGAGTATCGTCGAGATATGGCACTGGCTCCTCCGGAATGCTCTCGGCCGAGTCTCTAGGCGCTCTAATCGGAGATCTCCTTGGAGAAGCCCGCTTCACGGGGTCGCCCGTCCGAGCCTGCTCGAACATGGAGATGAGGTTGCCCGTAGGTGGAATAGACCCCGAGTCAACAACATCACCGCTGTGCGACGAGGCGCGCGTTCGTACCTTGGGGCTTGGACTGGCGCTTCGACTAGCCGCCAACGTGGCCGCGATGAAACTTGCGCTTCTAGCATCCGTCTTCCCAGCTGAACCCGGATGTAACTGAACCGGACTCGCCCCCAACTGCTTCAACCTCGCAGCAATCGTCGCTCCATTATGCTCAACGCCCGTAGCGCTCTCCCCCGTTGACTGTTCGGCGAGCGGCTTGACCGGGCTCCTCGGGCGTCCGGCTGACGGCGTCAGGGGGCCATTGCCTCTTCGCGTAGGCGGCGGCGCGGGCTTGTTCTTATTGAAGGCGAGCGTTGCGCCTTGGAGGGCGGCGGCGGCGGCATCGGAGGAGCCTGTGGTTTGGCTTGCGACGGGATTCATCGCCGTGAGGGCGACATTGGATGGGGGAGGGGGTTTTGTTTGGAGGATCACGAGGGCATTCGATGGATTGTAAGAGAGCGTCGGAGAGGGCGATGACGTAGGTAGGATAAGAAGAAAAAGTTGAGATTCGTCGGATGAGGAGTGAGATGCAAGATCTCAACGTTGGAGATCAATCGCGGGGAAAGTTGAAGAAGGAAGGTCGAAGTTTGGAATGAAGCTGGGATAAACGCGGCAGCTACGGAGGAGGAGCTGACATCAACCCGAAGGGACCTGCCACGACTTGACTTTCAGGGACCTCGGAGCGACAGTTTCCACTTGCGTAATGAAGACGCTAGAAGTTTTCTAGGTTTAGCGGCCGCTGTAAAACGCTTCCCTCTCCAATTTCCAGGGGTTCCGCCCCTGACTATTTTTGGAACCTTTTTTCCCGTTTTTGGTGGCTGCTTGTCATCCAGAGCTTGAGATTCGCGATTATTGATGCCAAGATGCCTTGTGAGTGACATCTTTGTATCCATCTTGTGGAACGTAATCACCTGGACGACAAGTCTCAATAAACAATGTCGGGTCAAAGATTGCTCAAGGGTTCTACTCCACTATGCTCCAGAGGTCATGATGGGAGCTGGAGGGGTCATGTCTCATGACGAGAGCGCCACTGAAATGATCAAGACACTACGGAAGTTTTCACTTTCATCCTCGGATTTCTTTGAGACGAGACATGATCGAGAACGTTCTCAATTTGAACGTTCAGGTAAGATATGCATGTAACCTTCGGCAGTCACACTAGCCAAGTGGCAAAACTCAAGTAAGCACTCAAAACAAAGCTTCTTTCTCATTTATTCATCACCAAAGCTTCCATCTTATCTAGCTACTTAATTCACCCTTGTCCAGATTACACAAGATCATTTGTACTCCACCTTATCTGGCAACTCATGTACCGCCACGGCATTTGAATCAGGAGCCTCGACCGCTCCAGGAACAGACGTCTGGATGGATGGCGATTGCTGAAATCCTTGGGGTGATGGTGTCTGGTGGAACCCTTGAGGTGAAGGTGACTGCTGGTATCCTTGAGGAGGGGGTGTTTGTTGCCATCCTTGATAATGCATTTGTTGTTGCTGGGCCATGACGGGATATTGCATCTGTTGCTGAGGAGGAGGCTGGACTTGTTGCACGGGTTGTGCCTTGTTCTTGTCTCGTCGGCGGATCAAGAAAATGGCCAGGATAACAAGCGCAATAACTGCAATACCTCCAACCACACCGCCAACAATAGCACCAATATTGGTCTTGCTGCCGCCACTCTTCTCATTACCATCATCCTCACTGGCATCTTTCTCGCCATCAGATTCGCTAGAGGCAGTCGGTCCAACCGTCACAGTCTTGGCCGCCTTGGGCTTTGTAGTCTCCGCATCAGTCTCTTCGTCATTCAACTCTTCAGCTGTGGACTCCTTGGTCGATTCGGAAGGCTTTGTCGTCGCGGCTTCATAAATGGTAACGTCCATGGTTGAAGTAGCAAAGTTGGCTGCTCCGTCGGGAAAGATCATGCTGCTGAAGCCGGCGGCCGAATGGCAAGGATACTTCTTGATGCCGTTGGGCATATAGATGGTGAAGCAGAACGGTCGACTGTCTTGAGTACTAAGACACAATCCGTGTTAGCAAAAGCTACAATTCCCCAGTCTCGATAAACTCACCAGAACTGAATGTTGGGATCTCGTCGGCAGTTATCGTCACACTTGTCATCGTCCGTGGCATCAGCCTGCCCCACACACGCCGTCTTAAAGTCCTCGATGCCGCAGAAAGCGAGGTTGTACTTGTTGTTCTCCCACATGCATGATGTGCCGGGCGAACAGGTGAAGCTGTAGATTGTGCTAGGAGTGTAGACTCCGCAGAGTGTGTCAGGGGCGACAGTGATGTCGAGAGTTTCCGTCACGGTTCCATCCTCGCGTCTGAAGAGACCTTGGAGAGGTCGAAGAGCGCGAATTCTTGCTGGTGCCGTGGGCTCTGGTCCTTGCGGTGGTACATCAGAGGCGTTGGTGTTGTCGAAGAGTGCACATGTTGCTACAGCCGCCACGGCAAGCCATCTCATTGAAGAACCCATGCTGAAGAATGATGAACAGAAATAATAGAGGATGAAAGAAGGTCAGTTCCAATCCCTCAAGAGAAATTCACTCCTCAGCCTTGAGAGCGGGCATGCAGTCATACCATCATGACCCATGTCGAATAACTAAGTCTAAAGATGTGCTTAGCTAGCTTCAAACGCGGTCGGGTCCCCTTGGTGCAGCGATGTGATGTCGAGGTGGCTTAGGAACGAATAAGCGCTTAGGTGCTTTGGGACGGGAATGCCACATTCTCATTTTAAGTGAAAAGAGGCTTGCTTTTCATGTTGCACTTGTAAAACTTGAGTTGTTGCAATATATCGCGCTGCCTCAGCTTGATGGTACGCCAACTGAGGTCAACACTTCTTGCCTCGATAATTCACCTCTTGGAATTATTTCTAGCGAGCATGTTGAGTCCAAGTCTAGACCGTGCTGAAGGAGCAGGGTTGCGTTGAGGCTGCATCAAATTTGAAGCCATCGACAGAGGAACAAGGGTATTGGCTGCTAACACCCTACCCCTGTCTCTCCAGCGTCGATCCTCGCAATTTCCTAATTGAACCGGCCTGATATCCATCCGAACTCAGCCCTGCCAGGCGTGTCGAGGCATGCAACTTTGGTTTCATACAAAGATCTCGGGGAGCAACATTCTGCTGGGGGTGGACGCGGATGGCTTCTCAGGGTGAACATCGATCAGAGCTCACGCCCACATCATGATTGAGGGCATCATGCAAAACCGGGTTGTAATCTCTTCCAACCGTGGAGTACAACTTGGTAGTTGACTAACAAACTAAGTTACTTGGTCTTCTTCCCGCCATAGTTCTTCAAGGTCCCGAATATCCATAGTGCTCCTCATTGGTCCGTATTATTGAGCCACTGAACAGTAATTCTAAACCTAGATCCAGGACCAGATTCACTTTTAACCATTCCAAATTACGCTCCAGATGTCTCGACTATATACCTATTCCGTATGTGTGTTGCCCATCAATACGAATACACAGACCTCGACGGATAGTCATGCGATAGAGATATCCACACTTGCCAACCTCTTTCAACCTTTGCGACATCTACACGGACAGCAATCGAAGAGTCAGGTGTAGGATGCAACCACATTCCTTCTCCCTGATTCCCCGCCCCTTCCTTGAAAAAATGGTCCCCCAGCGCCGCAGCCCAACTGGAAGCTACACTGGCCTTCCCAGTGTTGGCCAGCGCGTTTGACCAGTAGTGCCATTTGCTATCGACAATGTCATGTAGTAGGGTCGGGTTATCAGTGGCGGGGGGGATGAAGAGGGCCATGAGGGAATAGCGCTGGCCATTTCCCAGGCTCACATCTAGTTCTACCATACTCCGTTCCGTGCCCATGAGGGTCCCTATGTATGGGTCCCATTGTCTTCTTGGGCAGACGTTGCTTATCGTAATGGTGTCTAACGTGGACACATAGACCATGGGGGCCTGCTTGATGGCTACAACCCCCCGGGAAATGACGTTGATAGGCTCCAGGGGCAGCCATCTCCCGTCCAGCTCAGTTGGAAACAGCTGGGTAGTCTTGGCTCTAACGTAGCCGTCTGGTGTCTTCTCGAGAAAAATCCCCCCGGAGACATATGCCGTCGAGTCCGGGATTGTTTTGCCAAACAAGTTCAAGGGCATGAAAAGCCCTTGTCCCTTGACAACCATGAGTTCCATGTCGTCAAAGATGACGCCCCGATTCGACACGCGCACATCTCCAGAGCAAGGCTCGTAAACCAAGGTTACATAGGAAGCGTACGCAAACTCTTCTGGGCTACGTGCGAAAATGCCCCGGTGTTCTTCATCGGTGTCAGTTTTCCAGGCGAAGAGGGTCAAGTCATGGACTTGTTGACAGATCTCCTCTTGCAGTCTCAGAAAAGCTTTCGTTCCTTCTCCGTAGAGCATTGGCAGGTTGACGTCGAAGATACCAAAGAGACAATACGCGATATCCTCGGGTCTTGTTGTCTTCCTCCCCGCCGCCCATGACATGCGGTAGACGACGTTGACAGTGTTGATATCACATTCGCTCAGCAGAACGGCTTCTTGGATCCTTGTAATCCTCGAAATTATGTCACTAAGCTCGGTTTTCGATCCAAGGGCATCCCAATATCGATTATAAAAAGTAAGAGACGCAGGCGCGATAAGCTCCTGAAGCGTCCACCCGCGAGTGAACCACCTGCAGTTGGCAAAACGGCGGTCGATCGTGGTCTGGCGATAATCAGAGAGGTATGCGTAGCAGCGCTTGGCGCCCTTGTACCAGCGAAACATGGAGTTGATGGCCTCAGACAGCTCGGCGCTGCTGGACTTGTCGATGCAGCAGGTGTCGACCCAAGCGTACCGGTAGCCATGTTTCTTAGCGAGACGGCATGTCTTCTTGATCTTGCTAAATCCCTTCTTGGCTCTTGCAGATCTAAGGTCCTGGAACTCTTGGAATGAGACCTCTTCCTCCTCCCAGGTATGAGAGAGGATGGCATACTCGACGGTTTCGGGGTTGACCACAGACTCGAGCTTCAGCGTCTCGGTATTGATGAGCCACATGCTGAAAGACTTTGACGGTGTTGATGAGTTACAGGTTGCGTTTCGGTGTCGAGGAGTCAGTGATAAGAAGTATGTCGATGGTTGAAAAAGTCGAGAGATCGGGATCAGGCTGTGAGGGATGAGGCAGATTCATGTTGTGGCCATGCAGTCAGCCCGTCATTCAGCCTGGCCATATTGACGACCAGGCTGGCGCTTAACTAAGTAAATGTGCCCTCTCAGAGGCATTCCAGCCATTGGACAGATCACGGGGAGCATACAAAATTGAATATCTCCTTTTATATTCCTTGTCAAGCATTTTTTTTTTTTTTTGAAAGCCTACCATTTGAAAAGTCAATCCGTGTTGTTTATAGGCCACAGCATTGTTACCAGAGGTTAAAACCGTTCTGCTCAGTGCATATACTTATTTCTATATTTTACGACTCAACGCATCATGTACGTGCTGCTCAGACTATCCAACGCCGTCTTAAAATAGTATAGTCAACTGTGTATAAACTGGTCGCAGCTAACTCAACGCCTCCAAATATCGTTGCCTCCATCGTTATGTTCTAGCTACCCAACTACATATCTTCTTTAATATGAAAAAAAGATTGAAACCAGGCTGTGGGCAATAAGGCAAATTCCCGTTTATGGCCATGTGGTCAGCCCAACATCAGCCCAACGTTCAGCCCCCCCCCCCCATCTTGGTTGCCAGGCAGGCGTTTAACTAAATCTATTTGCGCATTCATAGTACTCATGCGATTAGGCGGCCTACGAGGTGATTTTTCTTGGTGGCACAGAAAATGCATACTTTCATATTCCCTCTTGCTTTTACAACCTCATTTTCTCTGGCGTGAAGCAGAAAACGGCTCTGACGAAATACTTTGTGTTGCTAATATGGGCTACACTATTGCTATAAGAGTTGCAATGGCTCTACCTAGTTAGCTATGTGTCTCTGCAGTTCACGACTAAGTGTACCAGATATATGTTGGCCCGACTATATATAGGTAAGATAGAATCCTTAGCAAACACGATACCAATAGAGTTTTCTTTTATGACGAAGTTATATGAACCATTTGTTCCCGTATCGCAAGTACGGGGGCCCCTACTTTTGGAGTACATGGTCCAATGCTCTTTTAGTCACATCTGTTCTATCATCTAGAACAGCGGGACTTGTATGTCGTTCTCTGCGCTTACTGTTAATTGCAGACCAGATTTCCGGAAACTAATTGCGAGTGCGTCAGGCTGTGAAGGAATATCTCAAACTAAACTTCCTCTCGGACGGTTGCTTTCTTGTTGCCGCAATGAGCCAGCACAAGTCCAAGAATAGATTCAAGCATATGCTACCTCGCAACTTTATTGAACATCACTAACTGCGTCCTCACATCTTATCCTCAATCTAAACAAGATTACCGTCGTACAAATCCTACCGAGAACCCATCCTCCCTCCTCAACCTCACCTCATACTCGCCAACACGCTTCTCAATGCCATCAGGCTCATCCAGACCCTTACCAGCCTGCAACCTCATCTCTTCATCAACTTCCATACAAACAGGCAAAAGAGGATCATCCTTCCATGGTCTCACGCCAATCTTCGCAGTCCGCACAATCTCGACAGCAAGATAGACCATGGAAGCAGCCACCATGACCGCTGGATATACGATCCACTCCCATCTCACCACAATAACAACTTGACCCGTGATGGCTGTACCCCAGTACCGTTCGTCCGTTGGTGGGTCAGTGCCGTTGATCCGCACAGCATTTGTCAGGCTGCTTGTGAGACGATCCATCCAATCGTGAATGTCATCAAAGGCGTTGAACAAGCCAAGGGCAAATTCTGTCTCCTCTTCTCTGCCGCCACCAAGGCTGCCTTCAAAGGTTGTTATTGCAAAGTTCCTTACATCTATAAGCACCTCTTCATGCACGGTAAAGTGGTCACCAGTGGCCGTGCCCATGGAGGATGGCACGTTCACGAACGTGACATTGGGGGATAAGAGTGCTTCGGTATCATGTGGTACTTCGCTCCAGGTTTCCAAGATATTGTCTCTCAACTCGTTCATTTCAACCCGAATTTCTCGTGTTTGAAGGCAATACCACAGCGCGCATTCGGCGGCAGCCCAGTCGTTGATAGTCGCACCCAGTTGTGTTGTCGGCCTGCTTCCCAGGACACCGACGGCACCAAACTCGGCAATCACATTAAACGCATTTCGTCTTGGCAGGTATGAGGATGAGGTTAACACGCGCCCAGAACCCGGTCCGACAGTGAAATACGTACTGTCGGGGCCGGGACCGAAGATGTTTGGAGGGCCGCATGCATTTGTTTCCAGTTTCGTGCCGTTGGATATCTCCAACACACACGTAGTCTTATTCACACGGCTGAAACGAAGTTCACCTGTAACATTCAGACATGTTCCACAAACGCCGACTGTCGGGATAATTGGCCATGTACAATTACCGGTCGAGCATTGCACTTGGGGTACGCTGATGCTGGGTGCCATGAAACCATTGTACATGGCAATCCTAGTGGCTTTTACTGTCCGGCAACTATCAGTATATGGAGATACAGCAAAGAACCAAGATTCCTTAGGGAAGGCCATGATAATGAAGATGGGAACTGACTCACCATATTCATCGGGCTCCTCGTCTTTGAGCCATGTCGTACGAGCAACTTGTCCGGTAGCCGTTGGAGAGCGAAGCTCGACCTGGTCCGTACGCAAAGTTACCAGCTGTTGCGAAAATAGACTGAGCGCCTGGGATAAGATCGACAGTGCTGCGCCAAAGCAGGCCACATGGCTGGAATCACCCGTTATCCTCTGCGGCGTCAATCATAGATAGACAGTTCTCACCTTCCCTTAAACCGGTACAGAAGTCGAGCACTTCCCCAACTTCCTCTTGAAGCCTCATCTAGCAACGCATAGTCTTTGAGGGGGGAGTAGTCCGTCCCACGACGACTCGAAAAGCGGTTCCACTTTGCCTGGGCGAGAAGGCTGCCCACCGTATACATCAACGATGTGCGGTATATCGTTGACAATGTAGCTATCAGGGCGTTGATTGTCAAGGCCTGGCTCGGCCAACTGTCTTGCGGTTTACCGTTATAGCGTGCAAGCACTCCAACCTGCGCCGCGAGGCTGGTTAGGGAAAGAAGGCAGCAGAGTATTTCCGGAAACCACCATCTGAGCGTCGGCGGGGGTTGAGGGAGTTTCGCATTTGTCGGCAATGCGTCTTCAATCGTGGGCGGCGCATTCTCCTGTCCCTGCATAGACTCTTCAAGGGAATCGCCCGCGAGGAGCAGTACACGTTGAGCGCCTATTTTGTCGGCAGCTTGAGCATCTGCATCCGGTAAGCATGATGTAGAATATTCAGCACAGCGCTTTTTGCAATAGCCTTGTATACCGGCTTCATTAGAACGTTGTAAGGGCTCTGGGGCCGACTTTGTGAGCGACACTAGTTGATAGTTGGTTGCACGAAACATCGTTGTGACCGAACTGCCCGTGTGAAGCTTGAGTTAGTCAAGGACCAGAAGAGCCGGAACATTCCCTTAAAAGACTTGACCATTCTGGTGCAGTCAAATGTTAGACTCGTTCCCCAGTGTGGGCGGTCGATCTGTGGCTGTACAACCAATTAGCACCCAAAGGCGTGCTTCCCGTGTCTTGCTTCCCGCGGCTTGCGTATGAGCGTGTGGAACTTCTGAATTGCTCAGCCTGCATGCAAGCGAGGCAGATTCACTTAGCCTTGATCTACATTGTGCAAAGGAAGGCGGAGCGAGGCCGCTCTGTTGTTATAAGTGTGTGATAGGGGCGTGCAATGGGCAAACCAAAACACGCGTCGATCTTGGAGATTGACTCAATTTTACACTATGACATTTTTCTAGTTCTTTCCCGAATCCTCCTTCAGTGATACAATACGGTTCAGCACGATCTTGTCGTCTGTGCTGTCCGAGTCCATGGCCTGCAAGCACGTTAGTTAATTTACTTTTACCAGGGCAACAAACACTCACGAAGTAAGCAACACGCATGGCCTGGAATCGGACCGTTTCCGGTCCGCTATCTTCACTCGTTTCACCGGCGGTAACGGGCCAGGGAGCCTTCTGGCGAACCTCGTTGAATCCCTCCTCGATCAAAGCATCAGTGTAGACAACCTCGCTGTTGGGGTTGATGTCGTTCAGGAAGCCACCCTCAACGCTAGTTGGATCCTCCGACTTGAAGAGAGGGCTATGCACTCGAACTTCCAGCTTGATGGATCCATCAGGCACCCACTGGATGTATGTCTTGGGCTTGCTCTCCTTGTCGAACACAGCCTTGATGCTGGTAACCTTGCCTGACTCGTCCTTCTCAAAGGATGTGGCCTTGATCGGGTGAGGAGCGTTGAGGAGACCGACAGTCTTGCCAGGGGCCAACCGGAAGTAACCCTTGATATCCTCCTCACGGAAATCGGATCGGTCGATGTAGACAGTCTTTGTCAGGCGGACCTTGTGGTTGCCGAACTTGGGGTCCTTGGGGGAGTAAGGAACATCGAGCTCCTGGGTCTCCTCAAGGTCTTCGATGGTGACAGCGACAGGATCCAGGACGAGCATCAGACGGGGCACCGTGTTTTCAAGGTAACGGCGAACGCTCTGCTCAAATCGGGTGATCTGAATGACGGTCTTGGCAGTGGTGACACCAAGCTCGTTGACAAAGGACAAGAGGGCACCAGGGGGGATACCTCTACGTCGAATGGCAATCAAAGTGTAGAGGCGAGGGTCGTCCCAACCTCGGACAATGCCACCCTCAACCAACTTCTTCAGTGCTCGCTTGCTCATGATGGTTCCGCTAACGTTGAGTCGGCCTATAAGATTTCATGTTAGAGTAACCAACCAATTCAGCGGACGTAATTCGCCTTACCAAACTCGCGCTGCATAGGCTCGTACACCTCAAGAGTCTTGTTCAACCACTCGTAGCTCTCTCGGGACAGAATGAACTCTGTAGTGCAGAGACTGTGAGTGATGCCCTCGAAACTGTCGCAAAGGCAGTGTGTGAAGTCATAGGTAGGGAAGATCTTCCACTCGGGAGCTCGGTGGTGAGGCTTCTGCTTCTTGGGTATCCGGTACGCGGCAAGATCCCACATCTGAGGGTTTCCACTAGTGATGTCCTGCTTCATGCGGAGGAAGGCGGCCATGGGCTCGTATTTTCCGTCGTGCATGTCCTGGAACTTCTGAAGGTTCGTCTCGACGTCCTGCTCGGCATGCTTGCATCGGTATCGAGGGCCCTCCTTGCCATCCTTTCCTCCACGCTGGAGCTTAATCTCAGCCTCATTGCAGTGGCACACATAAGCCTTCTCCTTCTTGATGAGCTCCTTGGCAAGGTCGAACAGCTTCTGGAAGTTGTCGCTCGAGTAGGTGATGTCGGCGGGGGTGAAGCCTTGCAAAATTCGCATTAGATTCGGGCTTCAACCAGCTGACGCCAGAGACTCACCCAGCCACTTGATGATCTTCAGAATCCATTCAAAGTAGACTTCCTCCTCTTCGTCGGGGTTCGTGTCGTCGTATCTTGGCCTTCGTCAATCGTAGCTCTCACCCTTCGACACCTGTAACGTACCTAAGAATCTGGCCGCTATTAGTATCATGTTTCAGCTACACATCAGGGTCGTTTGAGCTTACCGTCTTGCCGCCATGGAAGCGCGCAAAGCCAAAATCAATGGCAATGGCCTTAGCATGTCCCAGATGAAGATATCCGTTCGGCTCGGGAGGGAATCGGGTAACGACAGGCTTGACAGGTCGCTCCTTGTAGACGTCGGAGAGGAAGCCCTGCTTGAACATGGCATCAGGATCCAGCTGGGTGGGCTCCTGGGCCTTGGGTTTGGGGGCAGCGGCGGGCTTGGGATCCTTCGCCTTCTGCTCCCGCGCGGCCTGGGCAGCTGCCTTCTTGGCTCGCTTCTGGGTGCGCTTCTTCAGCTCATTCCTCGTGACCTGCTCTCCCGTCACCTCGTCAAGGACCAGCTTGACGGTGCCCTCGGTCACCTCAGCGACAGGGTCCGACATGATGAGAATGGGTTTCGAGGTCGATCGATCGGTATTTCTATCGTCGTCTGCTCTCGCAGTGTCGGTACTCGTGGAGGTAGCTCAGGTTTGTTTGATCTTTGAAGTCGTGGTGGGGTTATTTTCTAGCGGTGGAAACTTACCATCGGAAGATGCTTGGTGGGGGAGGGGCGATGCGCACAGTCATACGCCGCAATTGGATGGGATTGACTCATACAGATAAGCGATAAGCAAGACAGCGGTGCCTGAGGTACAGCAAGCTGAGAATGCGTTGTTGATGTAACTCCAATATGTGCCTAAAATTGAATTGGAATTTGTTATGGTATCCAATTATAAGACCGTTGAACCCTGCTGGTTGTAGAAGATGGTGATTCAGTCCTCTGCGTACCTAGCCAACGACCCGATCTCAAGCTGGCGGATAGACTTCTTAGCCATTAAGTGAAAGTTCCTAGTCTAGTGTGAATTATTCGCCCAAGGAATCCACAGGACTTCAACGGACTTAATATCATAGGGATTCTAGCCGGATGTTGAGACTTTGGCAGTGTCTGATTGGTAACGGAAACAGTTGAGATGTCACGAATGACATGGATACATTCCTCTCCAAGTCAGAAGTCAAATATTTTTCCATAATTATACCCATGTCAAAATACAAGTCCAGGTCCATACTTAGGGGGTTGCATAATTAAATTTTAAGAATGTGAAACGGCAGGTTCACATAGGCGGCGGTGGTTGCGTGAGTATCTGGCTATCTACCCTACGCCGAGGACCCGAACGTATTTGAACCCAGATATAAACTTGGAACATCACAGAATGTTTTTAGACCTCACAAGAAGGCCGGGCCTATTTTTGACTGCCGGAAAATACACCAAGCGGGACTGTCAACTAGTTCTTCATGTCATTGACGCCTCTTGACATTGTCGACCCACAAGATAGACCGTCACCGGAGCGGAGTTCTCGTCGTCCTCGCCCGGGAGTCCAGTATATAATTGTCCACTGGGACTGAAAATGGTTCAAAGATTTCGAATTCGAATGCCCAAGATCCCGAGCTAAAGCCTCACAATGTCTACTACTACGACAGCCGTGGAGCTCTGCGAGCCTATAGAACGGACTTCTTGTGGTCCATACATGACCGACACCAAGCCCGAAGCAGACTCATCAACAGACGAAATCCTAAAAGCCTCCCGGTTGGCCGACTCTACTGTCCCGGATGGCGGATACGGCTGGGTCATTGTTGGGAGCGGTGCCGTGATGCTCTGGTGGGCTCTCGGAACGACATATGCATGGGGCGTGATGCAGAGGGCGCTCGTCGAGGATGGCTTATCAACGCCCGCAACGCTCTCGTTTATCGGGTCGCTGGATGCGGCGTTGATGTCGGCCCTCGCGATTATAAACTCGAGGTTGATGCGGGCGATCGGGATGCGAAATACGGCAGTGCTTGGAGTAATCGTGATGGGTGGGAGTGAGATTCTGAGCTCATTCGCCGTCAAGAACCTAGGTGCTCTATTCTTTACCTCTGGAGTGTTGATGGGCACTGGTGTTAGGTAAGTTGATATGCTCGCCTTTGCTCATGGAATACGATCTAACAGAAGTCCAGTCTGTGTTCAGTGGTCAGTTTCATGTCTACCCAAGGAGGGTGACACCAAGTTAACATGCGTCAACAGGTTGCCTTCGCAGTGATTGCGCAATGGTTCAGCACCAAGCGTGGTCTTGCCAATGGCCTCATGTTCGCCGGAGCAGGATTTGGAGGTGCCACGTTGAGTTTTGCAGTCGATGCTCTTATCCAGAAGCTCAACATCTCGTGGGCGTACCGGATTCTCGGCCTCCTTACTCTAGCCACCGGCCTCCCGGCGGCCTGGGCTATCAGAGAGCGAGCTCCAACACATACTCCAGGATTCATCGAATGGTGAGCGACAGGACGGACTTGCAGTGTTGCCAGATCTGGTTTGCTGACATATCCAGGCAATTGTTCAAGTCATTCACCTTTGATCTAGTCTTCTTAGCCAGCGCGGTGGGAACGTTCCCGTTGTTTGTACCACCCTTCTTTCTTCCGTTGTACACAAAGTCACTCGGGTTCTCGTCGACCACCGGAGCAGGGTTGGTGGCAGGCTTCAATCTTGCGTCGGCCTTTGGGCGGATAGCCTGTGGACTGGCTTGCGATAAGCTGGGATCCCTTAACACGCTGTTCCTTTCGCTCATCTTGGCGGCGATTAGCATGTTGGCGATATGGCCCGCATCAACAACTCTGGCGCCCATGATCGCCTTCGTCTTGATCAACGGAGTGTCGAATGGCGGATTCTTTTCCACAATGCCGACCGTGGTGGGTAACGTTTTTGGCAGCGCACGGGTCGCCATGGCCATGAGCATGATCCTCACGGGTTGGGCTGGCGGATATTTGATGGTAAGTTGGGTCGGGGCGGACGAAATGAATGACGAGAGATCCGGCTGACGCTCGTCATCGCAGGGTGCGCCCATCGCAGGTTACCTCCTCGAGGCGTATGGAGGTGCCGAAGCTGGGCTGCAAGCATACCGTCCAGCCATGTTTTACGCGGGATCTTTGGCTCTTGGGTCCGCGGGGATGGTTGCAACAGTTCGATTGCGCAAGAACAAGTCGCCTTGGGCCAGACTCTGAAAAGATGGCTGCTTGCGTGAGAACAAGTGTCTCCATGGTGTATTGCGTGTAACGGATGGGATGCGAGTGATGGTGGTTGTCGAAAAAAACAGTGGTTATGACGAAGGAGAGACAGGGTGGGGGTCACCCGCGATGCGTTTGGATGAAATTTGGGATGAGCCAAAGATTTCAATGGCTTTACGTATCCTTTACAAGGAATATGAATGGTCGAGACGCTGCGTGAAATAGACTCCAAGGCAAAGCCCCCATTTCCGACATCCGAACCCCCCGTCGAGGCGTGGGATTTCTCAATCCGCAGCACAAATCGTCATCCCCAATGTCAATGTCGTGATATGCCTGGCAGGTGTTGCAAGCGGTTCCGGTGGAGTATCAGCCCACATAGCGCCCGCTGGCAGTGGCTGGTGCTCACCTGGGGTGCTCATACTCCCCGAGAAAAGCCTGTGGCACAAACCCACCTTGGCCGGCGACCCGGTCTCGCGGAGGGAGAGCTAGTCGTCAACGGCCCCTCGGCAGCCTTAGGCCACCCTGAGCCCTCGCACGCCATCGGCTGCTCGCCATGGGCAATTGGCAACATCACTAAAGACCTCGCGAGGTCCTCCCGACAAGCGACTCTTGAGCGTCAATCGTATCGCCATGGGCTGCCGAGTTTGTCGCGCGAGAAAGGTGTGTTTTCCCTGCCCTCCTGGTCGAGTCCGACTGCCGAGATGTGATGTTCTGACTTATCTGTGTGTACTTGGTGTAGGTCAAATGCGACGGCCGACCCAACGGGTGCCGCAATTGCGAGCGCCTCCAGCTTGAATGTGTCGACGATGATGGATCCAAGTCTGGCCGTCGTTCAGTTCCCGTCTCTCTGCGAAAGATCCGGACATACCGGTCCTGTACCAGCTGTCGCGTCTCCAAGACAAAATGCGACGGCGACCGCCCGAGATGCTCGCGATGTTGCGCGAGGGACCTCGAGTGCCAGTACGACGGCGGCTCGGCTCCTCGCTGGGCTCGCCACCTGAGCAAAGCGCCCACCTCGGCTTCGACCGAGGAGGATTTGAACTCTTCTCAGGATGCTTCGTCCATCGCTGGAGAAAGTACCACGTCGCGGAGTTTGATCCAGTCCCGAGAGACCGACGACGCGCCATCCAAATCGCAGAGATCCATCACTCGAGAAACGAGCAACGCCGCCCCTCCGATTGATTTTTCCGACGACACCGAATTATCTATTCATTCATGGTAAATATTTTAAACGGTCTACCCATGGAGTTAGTATATACAAGTCTGACATTTATAGGCTCGTGTCACCGGATCTTCCGTCCGGAAACAATATCCGTACCGTAGTTGACCACTACTTTGCAAACATCCACCCCCTCCGATGCTTCGCTTTTGTACATAGGCCATCTTTTACTCGGCAGCTCGATAAAGGTCTTGAAAATGATGATGAAAAGGCCTTGCTATATACTGTCTGTGCACAAGGAGCCAAGTATGACCTCTCCCACCCTGCTCTCGGACACATTACTGATAAGCTAGGTTCTATGCTTTGAGCCTCGAAGTAGAAGATCAGGATGCCAAGGCGAGCCTGATCCGTGCCGCGGGGAACCTTTGGGCACAGAAAGCTGAGCTTCTGGTCCTTACCAACTTTGGCAAGATTTCCATCCAAAGGCTCATGGTACGTCTCACCAGAACCTCGCTTCAAGTAATAAACTGACATATGCCTCCATCAGACATGCGTTCTACTCTACGACTTTCATTTCCGCTTAGGAGAATACACACAAGCTCTCATGCTGAGTGGTCTCGCCGTCCGGATGGCCCACGCCTTGCAGCTCAACGTTGAATACTCCCCTGACATCCTCTGCGCCGAAGCAAACGAATCTGCGCCGCCAGCGGTCGAAAAAGAAAGCCGCAGAAGACTTATGTGGGCTTGTTACATCTTGGATGCCTGGACGGGTAGCGGCGTTGACCAGTTGACCCTGCTCCGGGAAGCAGATATCAAGATCCAGTTGCCGTGCAATGAACGTAATTTCAGGCTTCGGATTCCTTGTGTAACTGAAACCCTTGGCGTGGGACACGTTTTACAGTTTCTGCCTCCTGCCATTGTTCCACGAAGGCCGGCTGCCAACATGGGTATCATGGCTTACTACATCCGAATTGTCACGCTGTGGAAGCGGGTTGTCAGGTTTGTTTGAATCTTTGAAGTTGCCGAAAGAGATTTCAGATTTCTAACCCTTGCCACAGATATGTCAAGCACTTGAATACGAGCCCGCCTCCCTGGCTTCCCGAATCTGACTTTGCTGCTCTTGATGCCGACTTGAGGTCATGGGGTCGGCATCTCCCCGAGTTTATCTCATACTCCACCGATACCATCTACGCTCGCCTGGAGTCGGATCAGCTGGGTTCACTTGTCCTACTTCATTGCACATACCATCATAATCTCCTAGACCTGTACAGGATATCCATGCCAGATCTGTTCAAGTTGATAAAACCCTTTTACTTCCCACCCAACCAGCAGGAGTTCCTACAGTCCTTGCAAGCCGACTGCTTTTATCACGCTCAGCAGATTGCGAGCATTCTTTCCGAAGCTGTTCGCCATGGACCACGGTATCTGGCTGATAGTCTGCTTCCCTGTTTTGCTTATGATAGCAGTCGGGTAATGCTGTACTATATCGCTCGGTTGCTCGATCTGAGCAGACCGGATGCCGAGACCATTGTTGCAGATGCCATCAACGCCGTTGAAAGCAATAGCAAGATCCTGAGGACTATGGCTGCTTTGTTTCCCCTGGCTGATTCTCTGGTAAGTGAAATCTATTTGCAACAGTCACGCGGAACTCGCTAACCATGAATTTAGGCCACTACAACGGAGAGATGGCTGGCCAAGATTCGGAAGAGCTTCGCGCAAGATGAGCATATGAGTGACATGCCTCGACAAGACGATCAGGATAGGTGAGTTTTTAGAACTATAGTTCTAACAAAATCGCTAACATGGCGGTTTAGATCACCAGTGCTTCCTGAAAGCTCCTCTCAGAGCAGCCCTGACGATACCCTCGGAGCGCTCGGGTTAACTCGCTTAGCCCGTGGTGAGGTTCGGGACACTAAACATGGGGAGAACGACCCCTGGCATAGGGGCAGTGGAAGTGTCAGCCCAACCATGAGTAGGGCTGGACTTGGAAGCAATTCAGGATCAGTCTCGGGTCGGCGACCAGCCAGCCAGCTCGAGGAGACGCCGGCACGATCAAAACTCCAACATGAACAGCCGGTGGCTTTGAGAACACCACCAGGAACATTGACCTCGCATATGGACAACCAAGCAGTCGACCTGAGCGACTTGCAAAACTACTTGTCTTGGGACATGTATGGCATCATGGAAATGAGCGAAGCGGGCCTGAAGGCTGGCATTGAAGGCAACGCTCTACCATCCTGGACAGGCGCGATGTAACCCGGAAGCCACTTTTCGAAGCAAGATATGATATGGCCCAGAAAACCGAGTCACTGGGCTACCATTTCGGTGCTTGGCAAAGCGATTTTGTCATCTCAGATGAGAGTTACACCCCGCTCACGATGCGCTCCGGGCCGTCGGCTCGGACCATCGCTCGCTGACAGAGTCACACAACACACAACAGTCACGCGATGAACGGCGTCGGGCTTGGTCGCTTCAACGATACATGCCTGGGTATTATCCATCGTGCTCTGGGCTGTCATTTTGAGACTTGGGAGCCAATTGCCTCGGATTCGTGGCATATGCCACACAGGCTCCTTGAACACTACGCCTACGTCACTGGCGATCGCCCTGGACGCTGGCAGACTATCCATTGGATCACTGCAGAGGTCAATGATCTTCGCGGAGTTTGCATGACGGTTGGCCTGGAGAATAGGAACCTTTCTTCACACCCAAGGTGGAAGTCGGACTGCCAGTGACAGGGGCCGATACATTGCACGGGATGACAGAACGAGCCGAAGGAACTGCGAGAGCCCCCACAAAGCCGACCGAGTCCCAACCGCGAAACAGGCTGTTGTTTTGACAAAGCTGTATCCCAATCCTCGCCCCATGCTCAAAGCTGGACAGGGCTCAGGAATGTGGATGACAACGATGCCGGGCTGAAAGATCGTGGCTTTATCCAGACGAGGACGAGATCACCTAGTTCTTACACGTCTTCACGAGGCGTGCGAGAAGTTTGTCATTGCGGATCAAGGCATCGGTGCTATGGTGCAATAGGTGTGGAGGGTCCCGGGCTGGCTGACGATACGCGGTACTATTCCCAAGTGAGAAACCCAACCACCTCAGATTCTGTCGTCAACCGGAACGGCCACTTATATGCCAGCACGTGTTGACCGCGTTTTCTCTACTGGGATGCTCCGACCCTCAATTCGGTTGATGGGGCCTTTTGATGTGGCCTGGAAGAAGATTTGGACAAGATGTACAGCTTGGCAGATGCGCCAAGTATATCACTGTGAGGCGGTTGAAGATGGCGGGCCTCGTTGGAGGCGTGACAGAAAGAGACGGAAGGTTTGTGGCTTGGAGACATGAGGCGGCAGAAAGGGTCCGCCGATGAGTAAGAGAATGAAAGAATGAGAGATGAAAGAGTCTCGCACCTAAGTACTTCGGCACAAAGAGACTGTCAATCAGGTAGCGCATGAAAAGAGAACGATGATGGCGTTATGACAAGAACCTGTATCGCATTGTCAATGCGATCTGATGCATTCCCATGATCCGACGAACGAACCAAGGCCAGAAGTTGAGGGGCAGCAGAGATCCATGGATGAATTGGTTGTCGTGTTGCATTGTTTACATGCATGTTCCACGCGAGTGTGCGAGATAGAGGCAACCGACATATGTCGGGTGCAACGGCCAACAGGTCACCTGCAGCAGTGATGGAAGTCAATCGCCAATTGGATGTTTTGAAGCAGCCATTGTTTACATGGATGGATGCAACAAGGATGGATACCCGGTAGTTGAGGTGCGCAACATAGACTCCAGCCATAGCCGCGGCAGGGTAAAAAAAAACAAGCTCTGGTTGCGGAGGTTAATGCCTCCATCTGTGATCCAGACAAACATGATCCGGTTTGTTTTTATACTGCTTCCGGTCAATTGATTCGCTCGATACCAACGCCGGTCTGGTTCGCTTCTGCACATGCAAGTCAGAGAAGACGCAAGGAGTCTAGGCGCTAAGGTACATGCACTGCACAGTCAAGGTCCTCTGCGGGTTCATGACCTTTTCTGTAGCCAGTCGAGATATGGTTTCTGCAGGAGGCGATGTAAGACCGCAAAACAAGGAAGACAGAGGCCGATCGTGGAGGAGCATGGGGCACGACAGCTTGTTATATGCTACGAGGCTATAGTCGTTCGATCTTAACTTGACAAAGTGGAAAGCCATCCTTGAAAGGCCATCAATTCCCGGTTCACATGAGATGGGCGGGCCATCGGTTGCCCTTGGAAGTGAGGACGGAAAGCTGCGCCAGACCAATGACGGGCGTTAGCGGACCAAGCTCTGGAACAACGGTTGATCAGTAGCGCTTCGGAGCAAGCTTTCAGTGGGCTCACAGTGGGCAGCACCCCTGCCAAAAGCGTGCGACAGCGGGGTAGCGGTGCTGAAACACGGACCCATGGACCGCCCCGAAATAGCCCGCCAATGGCTGGAAGTCTCTCGGGATGGAGTTGCCATGGCAACTTGCTGCCCTCATCCCGGTTCCACTGCCCGTGAATACTTCGCTACAATTCACTCTACTCTCCCACTCCGAACGCACACTCTTGTCTCAGCCATTTCTCGTCTCTCTTTCAACTCCAACCCTTCCTTCAGAAATCCGCAACGGCGGTGCATGGCTATCGACCGCTCATTGCGCATAGGATGCTATTCCCGCCTCAACGATTTCGCAACTGCTCGATGACCAACTGGGAGAGAAAGTAAACAACCGTACTAGGGACACGACTGCACCACACCGAGACGACGATATACGTTATACCTCCTCTTTCTTGATATCACACACCTCCCACGCCCTCATCACCGACCTTCTTCTCCTCCCCGGCTTCATAGCATTGTTATCGCACACTCCTTTCTCGCACAACGGTCCACACATCTGAACACAATGGTGGACACCAGCTATCTGGCCCAGCAGGTCAACAACAGCATTGGCCAGCTGCATGGTCTCTTTGATGAGATCGGTGTTCCTGATCATGAGCGTGAAGCTCGCGAGTCCGAGGTACGTTTGGTTCACGGCCAGGAGGTGACCGGCTCGCTAACTTGAGTGCAGCTCTTCTCGGCTCTATCCGAGGCCCTCAACAGCCAGGTCCGACTCGTCACTTCTGAGAAGAAGGAGATGATCGACGAGGCAAAGAGGATTATTACTATTATCCGCCAGATGGAGTCTTCTCTCGACGACTCGAAACGTCGCCGTGACTATGAAGAGGACGATGACCTGGCCATCACATATCCCTTGATGCGATGCTTGCAGGTGCTCAAGGAGAAGCATATCCAGATTAGCCGACTCCACAAGGAGCGGTTCGAGCAAGTCAAGAGTGAGTTTCCTCACAATTTACCCCTTACCGGTATTTCGCTAACCATTTGCAGAGCTCGTCCAAGCTCTCGAGTCTTACTCGTCTCACCTTGAGCCCACATTCGTCCAGATCGCACTCCCTCCCACAGGACCGAACCAATCCATCCCCCCGAGCTTTGATCTTTCCCCTTCTTATGTCGACAAGCTCGATAGCGAGTTTACGCGAGTATATGAGGAGTATTCTCGTCGCATAGCCACCGTTCAAGCCCTCGCCGACCAGATCATTGGACTTTGGGCCGAGCTCGGTGTCCCCCAAGCGCAACAGGACGGCGCCATCGTCAAGTACTACCGCGACGCGCCCGAGCAGCTCGGCCTGCACGAGGAGGACATTGGGCGACTGCGCACCAAGCGCGACAGACTCTCGGAGGAGAAGAAGAACCGAGAGAGGAAGCTGAAGGAGCTTCGATCTGCTGTCGAAGCACTCTGGATCAAGCTTGGCGTTGATGAGAGTGAGACCAAGCCTTTCCTCAACTCAAACCGTGGCTGCGGCGTCAGGCAGATCAACGAGTTTGAGGATGAGTTGGCACGGTTGAACGAACTGAAGCGCCAGAACCTCCATCTCTTTGTTGAAGACACTCGCATCAAGCTTCAAGAGCTGTGGGATGCATTGTACTTCAGCGAGGATGAGATGCTCGAGTTCACGCCGGCCTTTTCCGATGTCTATAGTGATGCTCTTCTGGAGGCCCATGAGCGTGAGGTCGCCCGTCTTGAAGCTCTCAAGGAGGAGCGCGCACCTACACTTTCTCTGGTTGACAGGCACAAGAGTTTGATCAAGGAACGAGACGACCTCGCGACGTCAAGCCAGGATGCGTCCCGATTGATGGCTCGAGGTCAAAAGGGCGAGAAGAGAGATCCCGGCAAGCTGCTTCGCGAGGAGAAGATGCGCAAGCGCATTGCCAAGGAGCTACCCAAGGTCACGGCTGATTTGCGCAAGATGCTCGCCAGGTGGGAGGATGAGTATGGACGACCATTCCTTGTGTTTGGCGAGAGATACTTGGATGAGTTGGAGGCTGCCGACGGGCCGAGGAAGAACAACATCCCACCAAACCGCGCCAAGACACCATCCGGACATCCTCCCTCAGCCATCAAGGCACCCAAGTCGGTTCCCGCACGTGCTCCTCCCAAGACTATTCCTCCTAGGTCCATGACCAAGACTCCCACAGCTGGTGCTACTGCCACCAAGCGCCCTCAAGCCCCCGCTTCCTCTACCATCAAGGGTAGCCCATCACGGAGCCCTTCCCGAATCCCTGCACGTGTCCCTCTCTCCAACTTGAAGCATGGAAACAACTCTCCTGAGCGACCCCGGCCAGAGTCGAGAGCCGATTCTTTCCGACAAGCTCCTCCATTGATGAGAGCTCCTCCTCCTAAGATGCGAGATCTTGTGCCTCTGCCCGAGTTTGAGGCTCCCGCGAACCCTTACAAATCAGTTGGCCTAGCATCAAGCATCGTTCGACATGTTGAGCCTGAGGATGTTTATGACGACCGGCCGCGAACGGAGCGTTCCAACTCTGGTCAGTCACAGTATAGCCAGTCTCAGTACAGTCATCCCAGCTACAGCGAGAGCCATCCCAGCTATAGCGAGGATAGCTATGACGAGCGATTTTCCACCATTCGATCACAGACATACCGTCAACCTGTTCAACCGCCACGACAAATTTCTGGCAACTCGATGGCCTCGACAAACATCTCAGGGTCTGAGAACTGGGAGACGTATGACGATAACAGCGAACCTGAACCAGACGCATCTGATGCTTACTATGCCAAGCTACGGGCAGCTCACAGCAAGCGATTCACACCCGAGCAAGGTCATCGGCCAGGAAGCAGTCAATCCAAGCGCATCCGAGGAATCCCCCCATCGGCATCGTATGGCGGTCCGGTGATGATTGACCAGGATGGTAACCGCATCATCTCTGGAAGTGAATGGACTGATGAAGACGCCTACTGAGCGTCATGATATGAGTCGGTTTCTCCGACAATCCAATCTTGCAAAACGAATGATGCAGAAGAATGGCGTCACGTTCTAGATGATCGATGATGGATTCACGCAAGCTTTTCATGATGATGCGGGCATCTCGCGACGGCCTTGGGTGAGCTTAAAAGAGCACCACGAGGACAACACAAACAAAGCCTGTCTTGTTGCGGCGTTGGCGCATAAAAGGACATTTCGCCTGCGACTATTCCAGTCAAGACAGGCGTATTATCATCTCTCCTTTGGACATGTTTGCTCAATACCTCTTTTCCGTTCTGACTTTTTATTCTTTTCTACCTGTTCATGTTACATTTCGTCGGCCCGACGCCAGGTTCTGTATTCTTTTCTTCTTTTTTTTCTCGAGAGCCTGTCTTTTTTGCAGCCTCCCCGCTACGAGAGCGAGGCTTTGCTGATAGGAATACTCGGCTGTGTGCCCCAGGTTAATGAGGGATGTGCATCGAAAGGGGGTGAGGGCTATGAAGGGAAGGGTAGGGAAGGGGGATGGATGGATGGATGGAAGGCGTCCCGGATGGTTGGCGTTTAGTGTATATATGGATGGAGTGAGGTCGAGCTCCTAAGCTAGGTTCTTCAGCGATGCCAATTTCCTTGTTGCTACTTTTGACTTGTGTCTGTGACTTTTGGGATAGCTTGCGAGAGTGACACGGTGTCTTACGGGCATAAACGAGCTGATGGGCTTTGAGCGTCCTACGTTATAAGGAGGCTCATAAAGGCTTGGGCCAGAAACCGTTGTGCATTGTTTTACAGTATGTCGAAAAGACTCGGCACCCGTAGATCTATCACCGAACGGTTGGGTTTGTCTCGGTGATCCTGTGTCTCCCACTTTTATGAAGCTCTGGGTGAGACGTGTGGGATTGCCTATTTAGGTAGCCTAGCGACACGCCGTTGGATGAATTCTCCGAAAGGGCTGTCTCGCGAATCAAGTGGGTGGAAGCCGAGGTCTCTTGGCTCTTGGCCTGATGGACCTCGCTGGATCTACCCTATATTCGGTAGTATTTATTCTGTCACTAATCGTTTGAAACGATGTAATGTTTGATACCGGGGTTAATATTGTGTCTATAGCGAGGCTCTGTTAAAGGCGTAACCTGCTGTGTTTGTTATACCCTGGACCTGGTTGATCGCAACTCGGGCCATTAAGAGGAAGGATAATTGATGGTAAGCTCGACGTTAGGTGTAAGCATGACCACATGGCAGTTGACCATGGACTGGTCTATGCATGTATAAAGGTCTGACCCTGTACAACGTAGAAGTGGTGTATATCGAGTACGGAGTTGAGCTACGGTGATAACTGAACGCGGTCGGCGAGGACACTGAAACAGTCCATGACAATAGCAGCTATTCTTGGGTACAGACTTGCCTGACAAGACGTCAACGTCGCTTTCACACAAGTCATGTGTTTATCTCCGATAGGACACTAGAAGAAACATCCAGCTGATATATAAGTCGGAGCGTTCCAGAATCCGGTGAGAGTGTCTCGCCCGAGTCCCGGCTTGGCGAGATGATCCCCCCCGGAGATGTGGGGCCGCTGAAGATCGGATCTCGCCCACTTCCCTGAAGCGAGGCCATTCATTATCTACTTTAGAAGCGAACAATAGCTCGCATTTCGGGATATTCTTGCGACCATGCCAGCTGAAGTTCAATTTGTTTCAGGATCCGCTCACACTGCTAGTCAGTTCTTTTCTTTTTTTCCCCCTTCAGCTCATTTCACCGTTAATAGAACCAAAAGGCTAGCCTTACCAGAGTCGGCAACGCTTGTTTTGGTCCAAGTCCAATTTTTTCTGTCCCGTTTCTAAAGGACGACGCCACAACTGGGTTTGGCACAGGGGTTTTTTTTCCGTGCAACGGCTCAGGAGGGAGGTTACGTTTTCTGCTCATTACTTTTGAGGGGTTTGTGATTGGGTGATGAAGAGGTTGGGTGGGAAAAGGAGAGAGTTAGGGGGGGAGTTTGACATGTTGTGACGTTGAAGAGTTCTCTATTAGATGCTGTCAGCGACATTTCGGGCTGTCCTACTTCACGTAGTGGCTGAGTGCCTCATTAACGTTAAAAAACGCGCAAGTCGTTTCCTTTGCTCACCTGGCGTAATGTAACGCCAACACGGTCAACGTCAGCTGTGCTGCTGTAGGGCAACCCAGACTCTTCCCGCTTTTTCAATATTGACCAGGGTCCAAGTGAAGAACCACCGCCTGGGGTCCAGCACTTGCAGGCCGATCCTCCGGAATTTGAGACTTGGCGTCACGGGCGCTTGACTTTGAATAGCACTTGGGTTCGTGTGCTGTCCAATGGGATGTTTACAATTCCAAATCGGTTATCCTGTTGGGCGGTGATGGCTTCGTTGATGCTGATACGACATTACATGCAGACGCGGCACGACATGACCAGGCTTTCTCCCTGAAGGAATATGTCGTCAGTTTCTACGTGTTAATTGTCTATGGAGAGAGAATATGCTGCTGGCTTTACTGACTTGATCTTAATGGTGATACTCAACATGGGCTCAACCTCATGCAATGAACTCGGCAGTTCTCAACTTCACCATCACCTGAAGTTTCTCTCAGAGTAATCAGGCCAGACCGGTCATGATGGGCTCACCAGACACCAAGCTAAGGTCGTTGGTAAAAGATGGACGGAGGCGTCAAACGCCTGGCGCCTCGACCGCACTATCGGGGCTCCACAGCCGTCTACCTACCAGCTCAGTTTGAGCAGGTTGTGCTAAACCACTTTGGCAGCTTCAAGGACCTTGTGCGCACCAAAGATAGTCCCCATGGTCAGGGGTCGAGAGACACATGGCGTCCGGGCACCCATGTTCGTTTCGTTTCTTCGCTTCGGCCGCGATCGAAGGGGGACAAGGGGCATGGAAGTGCCGTGCCGAGAGTTCTCGGCGTCCGGGCTGCGGATGAAGGTCCAGATGTTTGTGTATATATCAATTACTTCCTCTTCGTCGAGTGTTGGGGAGATTCACTTGGAACTCACACTTTTCTTTCTCCATCTATTCTTTTCTACATCTTTTATTAGTATCATTCTACACTCGCTATACACCTTATCAAGGACCCTTTATACATACCATCGTTTACATCAACACTCGCTCATATCTCAACTTACATTCCTATTCTACACTACATTTACAAAAGACTTTCTTTTACACATCAACACTATGAAGCTTTCTACCATTGCGGTAGCCGCCCTTGCGGCCGCCCCTATCTCAGAGGTTGCTGCTCACCCAGGAATGGGAGATACCATCAAGGAGATCAAGCGTATTGCCGCTCGCACTTCGTGGGGTAGCAGCAATACTCAGAACAACAAATGGGGCAGCTCGAGCAATGGCGGAAGCAGCTGGAACGGCGGAGGAAGCCAGAGCAGTGGAGGTAACAGCTGGCCTAGTAGTGGTGGCAGCAGCAGCTCATCTGGCAACGGCTGGTCCAGCGATAGCTTCAACTCCAACCAGCTCCTCGGCGACCTCCGCACACTCAGCGACAAATCCCTCACCCGAGTCGGCAGCGACATCAAGAAGATCCTCCAAGGTAGCGGAAACCCCGAGAGCAGGGACCGCTACCTTGGCGTTCCCCCCATGAACACTCCCCGATGCAAGCGGGATACTTGCTGCGTTTGGAAGTACATTTCTGATGAGCTGCACACACTCTTCCAGGGAGACTCTGGTCGTTGTAGCAAGTGGGCTCGCTACGCTGTTCGAATGGGCTTCCACGATGCTGGTACATGGTCCACCAAGACAGCAGCCCAAGGGGGTGGTGCTGATGGCTCCATCATCTTAGCCGGTGAGCTTGGCCGTGGTGAGAACCTCGGTCTTCAAGACATGGGAAAGAAGTATCAGGAGGTGTACACAAAGTACCATGACAACCTCGGCTTCGCCCAAGTCACCTACGCCGATCTCATCCAGATGGGAGCCAACATCGCCGCCGTGACATGCCCCCTCGGTCCCCGCGTGCGTTCCTTCGTCGGTCGCCAGGACAGCAAGAAGGCCAACCCCAACAACCTCCTCCCCAACGTCAACGGAAACGCTCTATACCTGATCAACCTCTTCAAGGACAAGACCATCGGACCAGATGATCTCGTCGCCCTCATCGGCGCGCACACCACTTCTCAGCAGAACCACGTCAACACTGACCGTGCTGGTGATCCCCAGGACAGCACCCCCGGTGTGTGGGATGTTCTCTTCTACAAGGAGACCATCGGAAATGCTCCTGATCGCGTCTACAAGCTTCAGAGTGATATTGCCCTCTCCAAGCATCCCTTGACCCAGCCCGCCTTTGAAGCCTTTGCTGGTGGAAACGGAGCCCAGCGTGCTTGGAACGTGGTAAGTTTAACTCTTCCTTTTCCTCAATAACATACACTGAATTTTTATAGGACTACGCCCGCGCCTACGTCCGCCTCAGTCTTCTAGGCGTCAACAACATCAACGACCTAACAGAGTGCACAAAGGTTCTTCCTCAGCCCATCGACGGTTACAAGCACCGCGACGGCAGCCGATTCAGCAAGTGGCTCCAGAGCGACGACAACTCTTGGGATTCGAAGAAGATCTCTCAGGAGGTTGAGAATGGATACACCATTTCCACGCCTGATAACAAGATTCCTACTAAGCGTGGACCTTGGCGTAAGTGGTGGTGATCTACAAGTTGACAATTGGATCCATCATGATGTGAGGCTTGGCGTTTGGGTAGCGAGAGCAGGACAAGGGATACGGGACTTGGGCTTATACATGCCACTTCAAGGCACAATTAATACATTTATTTAATTCTCTCTAATTAAAGGTTATCCGATACTTGTTTAGTGAACCAAGAGTCATGCGTGGAGAGTGAGGGAGTGATTGAACTGATTCTCAGGGCACCGTGATTGGTGGCCGCTTCGCAATCCATCGTCCGAAATATATCATACTTCCAGACCTTTCCCTGTCCCTCTCGGTTATACTGACCGCGTCCCAGGGTTTCTCGCTTGCATCTTGGAGCATCAGCTCATCGACCGTCGCCGTCACTAGGATATAGGGCACATCGACAATGACCCTGCCTCCCCTGGGTGGTAAGACTTCCTCTGTATCAATGGGGAAGAAACTGTCATCTTTGAATCTGATTCTCCATCCTTTAATCGGAACTGGTTCGTTCGTCATGTTGCACAAGTGTACCTTGTGAGGCTGGGCCACATCATCGTCCACCTCGCCGAACTCCAGGGCCACGATGGCAATTCGAGGTATGAGTGCCAGATCCGGATTATCAGGGAGGATCTCGGTTGGACCTTCAACAGGGATCCTACCATGAACTTCCATGTGATGCGTGAGGCTGCCTCCACGTTCATAGCCTCCCTCTGTTGATGATATCGACTGGCCTAGAAAGGCCATCAACAGCACGTCCCAGCTGCCGTCGGGGTACTCGATAAAGATGCCGCCGTCCGCTCCCCTTCCATTCTCGATTCTCCACGGTCCTACGCTTCCTTGGTTTCTGTGTATGTTGCGTAGCCGGCCTTGGTCGGATTGTCCAAAGATGTAGACTGTGGCATCACATTCTCTCGCCCTGTCGACAAGATGGCTGATGTATTCATCCAGGGTATGGTCCATTGGAACGACCTCGCCGACCTCGGGATTGGCAATGACTCCGCCAAACAAGTTAGGTCCAAGGCCGGTTTCTGTCCTGATGGGGTTCTAGCCCGGTGTGACGCCTTCCAAGAGGTCCCGTACCGTGGGGTGACAGTCTTGGTGTAGCCAGAAAATAAGACCCGACTCGGGGTGGGGGCCTGATTTGTTGTTGATGATTGCCTCGTAAATTCCCGTCTTGTCGCCTTGGTCGAGCAATAAGTAGATGTGGGTGTCCAGCCTACGTGGGGATGACGTGAGGTCGGCGAGCTTGCCTTTCCAAACCCCAAAGTTCCTGATAGGCATGGTTGATGCTGGAAGTTTGATGTTGTTTTATGGATGACTGGATGTGTGTGCGTTATTTGTTATGGGATGACTAAATGTGTGTGAGCGCGGTGATGCTGTAAGTATCGTGTTGATGGTGCGTTGATGTTGATGTAGATGAGAGGTTCTAGTCTGCATCGGTGCGAGGGCAAGCATGTATGTCTGTATGTCGTTCACTCTTTCCACTACCCATCAACGCTGGGGGGCCACTACACTTGGTCAAGATCTGATTGGATGTCATTGACCGACTGGGAATTGGCTCTGCACTATAGAAGTCTCGGCAGAAGGGACACTGTCAAGAGTGATGTACAATTAGGTACTCGAATTGTAAACGCCGTTTCCTAACCGAACATGTGGAAGTGCCTAGGCAGGTTAATTTAAGAGATTCAGCTCTAGTTTACGCCAAAGCAAGCCCAAAACATCACCCCTCGGCTGCCCCATTAACCTGTCCCTGTCTCTCCCCTCTAACTAACAAAGCAATGCTCGTTCCTTCTCTCGTTCTACATACACCCGCCCCAACAGCCGCCTGAATCGCTCTGATTGCGTACGAATGCACCGTCAAAGAAAGAAACTGGCTGTCTCTAGCTTCTTCAAAGATCTCCTCCAACGCCCGATGCTTCCTCTCAACATGTTCCTCCCTAGTCTCTGGTCCACTCCGCTTTCTAAACCCGTCATCCTCGGTGAATCCCTCTTCGATCTTGTAGTTGGGATAGCTCTCTGCTATCCAGGTGCGTGGTCTTCGGAAGTCGCATGTGTGCATGGTGATGCGCTCTCGGAGCAGTTCTTTCACCATAGGCCGGAATGTTGCAGAGTGAGATGACATGAGTGAGGAAAATACGAGGGATGTTGTCTGTAAGCAGCGAGCTAGTGGGCTTGTGTAAAGGATCTCGGGGAGAGGTGCGCCGTCGATGTCGATGAGGTTGGTCCAGAAGGTGTTGAGTTCAGCTGCTTGTTGAATGCCCACTTCGGTGAGAAATGCATCGAACCAAGTCTCCTTGTCGTTTCCATCCTGAAATGACACTTTACTCTACTTTATCATCAGTATTTGGACCTGAAAGACACGGGTCAACTCACGTTCCAGGCTTCACTCCCCACCTCTGCGTGGACCTTGTTATGTACTCCAGTTCCATGGCGCGTTAGGTACAGCAGCTTGTAGGAGACATTCTCAGGGCACGTCTCATTAAGCCATCTCACATAAGCCGCAAGTCGAGCCCAATCCCGCTGATCTGAAGCGTTGGGATCATCAGAGGGATATTTCTGACCCGGGATAAGCCCCAGGCTGGGCTGAGTAGTAACCTTCCCTTGAGGATACTGATGGGCGATATCCGCAATCTCAACAAAGATGCCGGGCTCGGCCTTGAAAGTCCACCTGGTGGTCATGCCTTGGACGGGCAGTATCTCGACTGGTGTGTTGATTCAGGTGAGTTTATGGCTGGAATGTCTTGGTGTTTGACTCAGATAATGACGTAGTTGTTCCGGCAAAATTGTCATCAGATTCGGACCCGGAGTGACTCCGCAAATGCGGGGCTTCCGAGCCGAGCGGCATCGGAGCTCCGGTTTGCTTCGGGGCCGGGAGTTTGTATAAATGAATGTCTTGTTTGTTGAGATATGAAACGCCTAACAAAGGAAATCCAGTCTATGTACGAAGTAGTTTCCATCCAACACGTCCGTCCTCTCCCGTCCTCTCTTGGCATTCTATCCGAAATCCCCAAATCCCGTTATTCATACGCCGACTTCTCAAAGACTCAAAAGCCAAACTGCCTGACAAAGTAACACATAGCACAACTCCCAGTACAATATTCCCATCAAACTTAACACCCTACCAGGTCTAATTTCCCCCTTAGTTCATTGACTGAAGCTGATTCTCAGAATCCGTGTTGTAGATGCGTTGCATGCTCTGCTTGTTGATAATAGCAGACGGATGAAACACATTAAAGATGACCGAGACGATCAGCATAAGCGTCGCATCAAAGACATAGATATATGCCTCCTTGGCCATGAGCTCTCCGTCCTCACCCATGATATACTCGATGACCCTAAAGATGGACCGAACCATGATGAGTGCGCTAGACACGTAAAGGGCGATGAGGAGCTTCTTCCACGGCGAGTGGATCTTGAGGCTCGCAGATGTTGGTTCGTTGTGGATTCGACGGTGGAAGACGATGGCGACGATCCCGAAGACGCCGAAGAAGATGAGTTGAACAAAGAGACCGACGATGATGATTGTCTGGCCCCTATCCCGAGCTGCCGAATCCTTGGCTCCTGCGAGCATACCACCACCTATACCAATGTTAACCTTTTTTTTCTCTACCAAGTTATTCGTCTCGACTCGCCCATGCCCTGGGCGACGATAGAGGCGATATCGCCAAACAGAAAGATCTTGGTCAGCCATTTAAGTCTGACCATGGAGTATTTATCGGCTTCGAGAAGTCGGATGAGTCGACCGAGGACCATGTAAATCGAAGCGGCGTAGAAAGGGGGACCTAGAAGCAAAAGAAGGGCTTGAATGATGTAGGGACCCTTGGTCCATTCTCCAGAGTCTTCGCTCGCGTTGATTGCTCTTCCTCCATATCCGATCGCCTCGACTGCAACATATAATGTTAGTTTACTTGTCATGTTTAGAGGGGGCGTTTTTGAGGTTCGTACCAGCACAACCGACGACAAAAGGAATAAAGTACCAGGACCTCAGGCGTGCGACCTGATAAGCGTGGTAGAAACCGGATAGACCAAAAGCGATGATGAAGATGATGGCAGCAGCCAAAGACGGGTCATACTTGTAACGGTCGTTTTCGCCAGCCATGTTGTTGACTCAAGTTTCGATTTCCTGCGATTGGTTTGTTGCTGTTTTTCTTGAGACAGAATCAAAAGCTAATGGTTTGAAAAGTGATTGTTTGTTCAAGGGGAAGATGGTCCTTGACTTAAATGCTTTCAACTCAACATCTTGACATTGACATCTCGCGAATAAAGGAGAGAAGCGAAAACGAGCATTCATCATCGTCATCACTTGACGTAAGCAACACGAGCAAGAATGTCACCAGAAAAGCAACCTTAATCACTTGTAATTTCAAAAAATATGCATATCGTTTATCAAAGATTTGTCTATAGAAAGACACGATCTAACTCTGTTTCAGCTAGATAATCATAAAGTAAAAAAAAGCTTAGTAGGCTCAGCCTTGAAAATGGGGTTGCCTCGTTATCGGAAGTTGATGCGATTGAACGAAAACAAGCTTAATCTTGGTCGAGACTTGAAGGAGTTGTGCACGGTTGGCCCTCCACAGTAACCGCGCTCCGAGCTCGTTATCGCATTTTGATGCTATTGGTCAACTTTTAAAGCAAAGGGCAATACGTCGCATCTGGCTTAGTAACACTCGCATCTCGTCTCGCCGGATTTATCGGGAGTTGCCCGTTTGCAGAGGCCGACAACAACGATTCCGCCGCGTCATCAACTGTGGCTTTCTTGCTGTGTGACGAGTGTACTCTGAGGCTATGGAGAAGGGGGGGAAATGTCCAAAGAACCTTTTTTTGACTCTGTAGCCAAGATATGGTTAGACTTGCATACGCCCACTCTTTTTTTGTTTTGAACATCACTTTTGCGAATCCGATCAACAATGAAGCGGCTCGGGTATAAGAAATCCCGTAAGGGTTGTCTAAGGTGTAAACAGCGAAGAGTAAAGGTTGGTCCCCCTCAAGTCAGCAGTAAGTGTCACACTCATTCTTTCTCAGTGTGACGAAAAGGTCCCCTGCACTGCATGTTGCAGACACGGCGTGCCCTGCAGCCTCGAGGGGTCAGGCTCCGTTACCCCTGAGGTCCCATCGGGTCGAGACCGTGTGCCGGCTAGACAGGTGGGTTAGATGGCTCCCTTTTCCATTGCAGCTCTTGAGTAATAACGTGTCAGCAGCAACCGTCTTCTTCTAGGTCTTCTTCTGAGAGGAGTAAAGAGCAGAATACACCGCCTACATCGGACTTGTTTTCATGCTTTTCACACTTTCAATTCGAGGCTGCCAATAATCCTCAAGATCCAGGTTGGATCTCTGATATTGAACTCACACATCACTACACGGCCAATGCCCATCGGACTCTGTACTCACCATGCTGTCATGCATACAACGCTCTCCAAAACGATGTCCCAAGGGAAGGTTTCTCTCATCCCTTTCTCCTCCATCAACTCCTCGCCTTCTCCGCTCTCCACATAGCCTACCTTAAACCAGAATCTCGCAACAGATATCTCATCCAGGCTTCGCAGCACCAAGGCGTAGCCATCAGCACCATGAACTCGCTCTTGGCAAAGCCTCTACCGTCGAGTGAATTCCACGCCATGTACGCAACTTCGATATTCGTCGCCATAAGCGCTTTCGGCACCTATCCCAGCTGCGACAGATATCAAGAGTCATTCCGTGCCATCGATGGTCTGGTCGATATATTCATCCTCATCCGCGGCATGAACATTCTCCTCCGCTCATCTGACGAGGAGTTACGAAACGGACCCTTGAAGGGTTTACTGAGTGGGTGTGATTGTCCACCTTTTGAGAACCTTGGTCGCCTTAAGACGGTGGCTTCCAAGCTAGGAGATCTCTTACCAGCTGTACAAGATCAATTACCCCTGCTCGACACTGAAGATGGACAGCTCTGTGTAGACACCATCGCCGGGTTCATCGAAACCATCACTCGGATCACCAGTACCCCCAGGTCAGCGCCAACACCCGAGCTGAGGGTAGTCTTTGCCTGGCCCATGGGATTCTCAAACACCTTTCTATCCCTCCTGAGGAACTGCGAGCCACTGGCCTTGGTGATCCTGTCTTACTACTGTGTGCTGCTGCACTCGCGAGAACCAAAGTATTGGTTTCTCCAGGGATGGACGAATGCGTTGATGAAGGTCGTGGTGGCAAAGATTGTTGGTACACGGTGGGAGAGACTGATACAATGGCCATTGCAAGTGATGAGAGAAAATGAGACGGAGACGGTGACGGAAGAGGAGACCCCGGAGTCTCGTGCCGCCCAAGAGGTGACGTATCCGATGTCTTGACTAGGAGTATATGCTTCTGCTTTGAAGATAAGAGAGTTTGTTACTGCAGATAATGCCTCATCGAATTCTCAATTTCAATACTTTTCCACCACGGAGAAGACTTTTCTTGTAGACTTGGCACTATCGGACAACACTGGAACTTTGATTTCTTCTTCAAAGCCACCAACCAACAAAGTGCCCAATGTCTGCGTAGCGATATGGTCAAGAAAAAAAAGAGACGGTCATGGCCGTTCTTAACGTACGGTGTAGCATGGAGATTTAATGCTGTCATATGTCAATCATTGTTTTATTTTATCTTGTGCCCGATGACTCTTCTTGGAGATGTCATTGAGGTCAATAACAGGCCACTGTGTTGGCATTGCGATGTGATGCTATGATGTGCTGATATTGTTTTTTTTATACAGTTGTAGACCAGCCCTTGATGGGATAACTGAAATAGAAGATAGATACCAACTACAATGGCCCTTACATGTCGCCATGTTCCGATCAATCATGCTGGGGATCAAGGGAGTGAATACTCCTTTGGTGGATCGGGGGAGAAGAGTAAGTTGGTGAAGCCTGATGGTATCTGGAAAAGACTTTATAAAGTGTATTATTCTTTACAATTGCAATGTTAAGATCGTAGTAATCCTACGAAAGCGAAACTTTTTTTTCTGAGCATAAGATAAACCAAAGGTAAAACTCAAGGCTCCGAGGGAAAGGCAAAGTATTATTCTACTCTTCAGAGTGATATCCTCGAGCTTTTCTATGTCACATAACCTATCCTAGGCCGCCTGGTATGGGATTAAATCCCAAATTCAGGCTTCGGTCGTTGCTTTTGGTGGCCGGACTTTAAACATTTGTGCTTGGAAAATCTAATGAGATGGAATCTATATTGCGATGATTCATAGGGCACCGTATATTTATCTTGGAAGAATGGTGTGTTATTGGCATCGATGCCATACAGAGTTCTCTAAGCACTAGGAAATACAATCAAGTTCTTGGTTCTATCGCTCGTGTAGTATAGGTGAAAATCCCCGAGCTTCCAAGACTTGATTTGAAATCAAGTCACTTTCTATTTGGAATTACTGACGTCAAGAATGATCTTGCTTATTTCCAAGATGGTATCTCATATCGTGGCGTGTCCATATTTTATATTCGATATTGTGGAGGCGCGGATCGGGTCAAGATGCTTCGGCCGACCGGTTCACCGGACCATCCGATCAACAACCACAACAAAGGGGCCTACGTCTTTTGTGACCTCATTACATGTTATATTGCGTGGCTTTTAACAAGCATGGTCGATGGATATATAAACCCAAGCAGTCCCTCAAACAATTCAATCATCAATCCATCACTTCACTCAACATTCAAACTTACACAACCACAACAACTACCATCATGCCTTCCTACGCCATCACTGGAGCCTCCAAGGGCATCGGCTCCGAATTCGTCCGTCAACTCTCCCAAGACCCTTCAAACACCGTCTTCGCCATCGTCCGCGACCCAGAACTCCCCAAGCTCAAGTCCCTCGCCGAGCCTGCCAACGTCCACCTCATCAAAGGAGACGTCACAGACCCTTCTTCCATCCTCGAAGCTGCATCTCGTGTCTCGGAGCTCAGCGGTGGAAAGCTTGATGTGCTTATTCACAACTCCAACGCTAATGATATGGAGACGATTGCGTATTCGCCATCTCAAGTCCCCTTTGACGTTGACGCCACAAAGAAATTCTTCGATCTTTCTTTTCACACTGCCATCTATGGTGGTCTCTGGACTACGAATGCCTTTCTTCCTCTCATTGAGAAGGGAGTTGAGAAGAAGATTATCCACATCTCGAGCGGCATGGCTGATGTCGACCTCATCCGAAAGGCAGGCATCAGCCATTCACTTGCTTACGCGGTTGCCAAGGCCGGCATGAACGTTCAGATCGCCAAGTACGCCGCTGAGCTTGCTCCCAAGGGAATCAAGACGCTTGCTCTTAGCCCCGGATGGGTAGACACATATGATGGACCCCGTAAGTCCCCTCTACCAGTATATGAGTAAATCACTGATCTGACTCCTTTTTTTAGTACCAAAGCCTGCAGAGTGGATTCAGATGATTGAGGCCTTGAAGGCTCAGTTTATCAAGGCTGCTCCAGAGTTCAATGGGCAGATCACTCCCGAGGAGAGTGTTACGAAGCAGCTTCAGGTCATTGCCAACTTGAACGAGGAGACGAGCGGCTCGTTCATGAGCCACCGAGGGCTGGTGGGTCAATATTAGAAGCGCATGTACATTAAGATCGTGTAAGGCCTGAATCATAGGGATCAGTTTGGGTCCCTCTATAGACAGAGGAACTTGAAGAATATTAGTATGATTGTTCGATAGTGCATAAAGATATACATACACTCATTGTGCCCCCTCATATCTTCCAAACCCATTCATAACATCGTTCCACCAAAGCTCATCAAAGATCTGACCATGAGTAAGAAGCGGAACATCAGCCATTTCTTGTCTCAAGTCAACAACACCCCCCTCCCACATGTTATCGCTCTGCTCAACCACCACATCCTCGCCCACCTCCCACGGGTCAACACCTGTAGCGTCCTTGACGCGCTTCTCGTAGCACTTGGCAAATAGTTTGACTCTAGAGTGAAACACGTTGAACAGCTCCAACTCCTTGTCCGTCTCGGGAACGTTCCTCGCCGTCTTCTCCAGTCTATTCCTAACCTCTGAGATGAGCTTGAGAAAGTTTGCCTCAGCAAGGATACCTAGTACTGCAGCTTGGTTAACCGGCTGATCCTTTTCGCCTAGAAGAGACTGGGTAAGAGCCCAAGTGGACTTGGCCAGAATCTCAAATGTCGTCCAAACCCGGTCCAACGTGACAAACGTGGTTTGTCGAACCTCTGCCTCTGGAGTATTGATCAAGTTCTCGATTATGGATCTGCTCAGTTTGAGGGCTCGCCATAGCATCGTGCTTCTTCTAACAGCTGTGCTTTCGGAAACCCAGAGACTATCTACGAGGCAAAATCGCAGGGTAGATAACTCGGCGCATTCGATTTCCATTTGCAAGAGCCGCTCTATACAGTATTAGCATATTTGAAGGAACGAATCGGAATTGTCAACTTACCAACTGGTTTGGGACAACCAACAAGAGCTCTAGTTGCTGAACTCTTCAACTCCTCGAGCTCACGAGTATATCTAATGCTTAGGACCTGGGTAAGAACCTCAGCCCCGGCTGATTGATACACGGTCTTGTCATCATCCACTTTACTCATAAATGACTGAAACTGAGCAAGATACCCAGCCCACGGGTCACTCAGGCATGCGGTTGAAGCTGCCAGCTCTCGAGAACAATTATCCACCTGTTTGCTATGCGGGAGACCAACTGGCTTGTTCAACATCAACCTCAAGCTTTACACATGATGAGTTAGTCAATCCTTTGATCGTATAACCGGACGTGCACTAACCTTCCAGAAAGCCAAAATGTCCCGAGCACAGCATGTTGCTCTTCTACCGTCAACCCCGTCTTCTTGTCCAGATCCAAGTCATACACCAGAGTTGTGCACAACTGAACAAACATGACAGCCTCCCTCTTGCCGATATGTAGAGGATGACGATACCAAGCAGCATATACAAGAAGGCCCTGTAGAAGATCCAAACTCATCTCAGCATCGCGGATGATCCTTGAGGTGATCTGGTCCATGATCTCGTTGTATAAGCGTTTGCGAAGAGGATGAAGAAAGTCCATGGTGACTCCAAGAATGCAAAGGCAGAGAAAGGGGCTTTGGGCATGAATATCGACAGCCGACTTTTCAAGTGGAATGACAACAAATGGGAACTTTGGCGTCCAGTTGGACTTGAAGTCGCTTATAAGAGATTCTGCCTCATTCGTGCCCACCAACTCATGTAGCACGGAAACTGGTGCTTCATAAGAGGTAGCATCTTGAGTATCCGCCACAAGTTCATCCAAAGAATAATCCTCAACTCTATCACCCGACGAAACAGTAGAAGTCGAAGCAGTGCTAGTTTGAGGATCATTCTGTTTAGTCAAGTGTGAGATCTGAGCCATGAGACCATCAATCTTGCTCTCGAGAGCTTCAACCCGTCTGACGCCCAAGTCAGCCATACCCATATCAATCATGTGACGAAAAAAAACAACATACCCTGTAACTCTTTGCTTTCTTCTCCTTTCGGGCATATTTTGATACTCGCAGTGCTTACCCAAACGGGAGCATCGCTCACACCTGCCGTTGACGTGAGGTGTGCATTTCAGCTTAGCCGATGTGCATGACACGCAAGCGCGACGCTTGGCGATCGAATCAGGAGCCATTGGGTCTCTCTATTTCTGGTAAAGTAACAAAATGTGAGGCTGAAGTTGTGTCCGTCGGCCGATCGAGGTAATGAAGGGGTCGGGTCGGTCGTTGGAGGATCCGACCCGAGTTTTGGTTGATATGTCAGCGTCTACATTCTCATAATTGGTCAGATTTGTTGCCGACCCAATGTAATCAGGCTGCATCGGCTCGTCGGAGCGTCCGAAGGCCGATACGGATCCGTGGACTTGATCGCAACAAAGGCGTAGAGATATTTGTCATCTAAATAATTTTTGTTTTGAGATTGTAAGAATACTAATGAATATGTCGCTTTATAATATTCCAAAGGCAAACTTGTAACTCCTTCCCGCGATTTCACGCGGACTCACCCTGCTCCTACACCAAGTTCCTGTCAATCGAAACGAAATACCAGCCACTAAGCAAGCTCGACAGGCTCCTTCTTGGGTTCATTATTGGCAAGCTCCTGAGGTTTATCCTTGACCTCAGCCTCATAGATGGCAGTGGCCCCATTTGTCGGAGTGTCAGAGTATGGCGCGCCAGGCGGCTGTTGACCAGGCTGCAAGGCTTCCTTGTTGCTGTTGCCATTGTCGTTGCTAGGAGTCGGTTCGTACTCGGGAGGGCTCTCCTGACCCTTCTTCTTTCTCCTCATTCGAAGGAAGAGAAGACCCGCCACTGCAAAGAGGGCTATGGCACCGACACCTCCGACAACACCACCGACGATGGCACCGGTGTTTGTACCCGAACCGCCACCGCCGGAATCCTTGTCCTCGGTGGCAGCCGGGGCAGAACCCTTGGTAGCTGTGCTATCACCCGTCTCGGTCGCCATTGCGGTCCCGTCCAGGTCCTGGAAGAGAGCGCTGACTTGCTCATCGTTCAGGGTAAGGAATTCCCTGTTCTTTTGTCCCTTGTACGTGAGACCCACGCTCATTGTAGTCGAGATGTCGACGTCGCCGCACGAGTAATCGACCGTGCCCCCTTCCCACGAAACGGTGTGGCAGTATGGCCAGTCAGTACCTGTGCTGTGTCTTGTTAGTCTCGACCATCATTGACTCTCGTGTGTGAGCGCCTTACCATTTCAGAATGTAGTTGTCAACCTCGCAGCCGTCTGTACACTTCCTTGAAGTAAAGTACTCCTCAAAGTTGTAGCACGTCGACCACCACTCGCATGCTCCGTCGCCGCAGCAGACGGCTCGGTCGTGCTGTGGTACCTGCTGAGAAGCCGGCGGGAAGAAGTAGCAATAGGACCCAGGTGTACAGGCAAAGGTGGCACCAGGACGCTCAGAGATGAATCCGCAGATCTCGTCCGGTGCCCTGGTGACGGTAATCTTATCATCTTCTCGCCGGTGAAGATCGTCCGGTGAGGGAGCAGGAGTCTCCATTGAGCCATAGTTGTGTATGAAGCCCATGATGCTGGTCGATGTGATGGTAGGAATTGAGTTGCACAAATTGTTGAGATTGAGTCACAAGTCGTCAAGATGAAGTAGAACCAGGTGTCAGATATCCAGACAATCCTGTTGCGAGGGCGAGGAGCTCAAGAGATGATGGGGATAATATTGACTGCTGAGGGTGTAAGACAAATTGTGGACGAACCACACAAACTCGCAAGAAAAGAAAGAATCAGACCCTCATCAGCACCACAGAAAATCCAGCAGCAAGACGAGAAAAGAGGGCAGAAAAAAGAGTATAAAAAGGTTTTGAGAAATATGAGCAGTCCCATCCACCTGGTCAGCACAGCCCGCCACTCCCTGAACCACAGCATCCTTAACCTCGCAGAAAACCAGGCCACCCCCATGCAGCATAGCCCTATAAGGCTCCAGAGAGGCAGACTTGATACGGCGACATGTCGGAGCTGAGCAGGCATGCCTCCATCGCGACGCCCGAACCCTTGCTGTTGTGATTTCCGTTTTAGGTTGAATTCTGCGCTCAGGATCAGCCCAGCGTGAGCCAACCCACGAATCAGCTTTGAGGATGCAGGGTGTAAGGCAGGACGTTGCTTCAAACAATTGGACGCGGTGAGATATTCTTTTGCTCCAGATAAACTTGGTGCTTATGCTTGGCATGCCATCCTCTCGTGTTGTTCTAGAGCTGAAAAACTGTTTGACCATCAATGCTCGCAAAAGTTCCACTCATGGCGTCGTACTTCGCCCTCCACTTGTCTTTGGATCACACTCCGCTCAGCCATGAGATCCTCCCGGATCTTCTTGGCATCTGCCAGGGTGATGGGGAAGTCCATGTTATTAATCACCATCTCGGTTACCTCTGGTGGCAGCTTGCCTAGTCTGTCCCGGGGTAGAGTCTTTTCGCTCCACCAGTGCTGCTGCTGAGGCGGCACATTGGCTGTCGAGATGATGGGCATGGCAGGGTCGATAAGGAATAGAGCCAAGATCTTGCGGTGGCCCGGACGCGTCTTGTCAGCTAACTCAAAGGGGCTGACGTGGTGCTGGTACACATTGGGGAAGAAGAGCATCCGATCCTGGCGTGTTAGGACGCTTCCAATGTTTTGCACCGTATCTCCCGCCGAGTCAATGTCAAAAGTGCGATCGATAGAGGTATAGTCACCCTGTTCGTAGCCGAGCTCCATCATAAGGTCCTCCTTGTTGGCAATCGTGCGAAAGTCGAGTTGACAATTGGTGATGTTGTCGCAGTCATAGTAGTAGAGAGCAGTTGCGCAGATGCGCTCATTCAGCTGGCCCTCAATGTGCCACGAACCACCGTCGTACTTGGGCTTCTCGGGGGTTAGATGAATGTTGGCAAGCTTGACAATGACTTGAACGCGAGATGCGTCGAAAAAGAAGCCAGATGTTTTTACATCGCTGGGCTTGAGCTTGAAGAGATCATCCAAATCCTTCTTGGGCTCTGGTTGGAAGATGGGATGAGTAGAGTTGAACCATTCTTTGTCAAGCTTCTCACGGTCTGAATCTCCATACCACGGTTCGTATTCTTCGTACTCTTCCCGAGCCTGCTCGCCTTCGTTCACCGGCCGGTTCAGAGGGGAGCAATACGTATCATCGCATGCGTCGGTCTCGCAGATCATGCGGGCGCTGTAAGCCTCGACACGTTGAACTTGATATTCCTGATACCATCTATGGATGACGTCCCAGGCAGGTAGAGACTTGGCAATGATTTTCTCTATGATGGGGTAGAGAGCGGCATGCTGAACGGGGTGTAGGTTGTTGATGTAGCTGTCAATACGCGGGTGCTCGCCAGTCAAGTCAATGTCGCAAGGAAGCCATTGAAAGCGAGTTGAAGAGACGGCGTCCGGATGATGGGAGGACCGGTAGTTGCGTTCGGCCCCTTCGTTCTTCTGAGGCAACGCGGGGAGCACATCGCCCATGCCACAATGCTCGAGACAATTCTCGACATTGATGCGCTTGTTGGGGAGGACGTGTGAGCGTCCATAGACGAGAGGCCAAAGCGAGGGATGAACCAGGTCAAGGACCTTTTCATCACTTCCAGGATGCCAGTCCTTGTGCTTATCGGGGACATTTTCGAGAGGAGCTACAGCAGCTTTGAGAGCCTCTCGGAGTTCCTCAGGGACGAGCTTATCAGACTTGATGGCGGCTGAGCTGTAGTCCATGACGGGAATGAGGCCCGTCTCTTGATAGAGCTTGGCCTTTTCGCGCAGCTCCAGGATACACTGTCAAAATTGTTAGTCATGTCTGCCTCCCTTCAATATCAAGATCAACACTTACAGCATCAGCCATTGACTCAGAAAAATTGCCATACTGATGAAACTCGGTCCAAGGCATCTCAAGGACCTCTCTGGCCCATCTTGCAGAAATCTCAGGGTCCTGGACCTTGACCCACCACTCTGGCTTGTTGGTGATGTCCTCAATGAACTTGAGCATGCATCTCTCACGGATAGTAAGAGTAACCGCAGTCCAAGGCTCGTAATCCACAAGAGATGGAAAGACATCCTTACCTGGAGGTCTATAGTTCTGAGGCAGGCCCAGGCCAATAACGGCAATCTTCTTGTCGTTGGACATGATGAAAATGTGACAATGGGAAGTCAATTGAAGGTTTTTGATTGAATTAATCAGAGAAGAATTGACCAGCAAAGGGGTCTTTATACAAACTTTAGAGATGTCATTAAGAGGTACTGAAACGCGGTGAGAGATGTAGGATTCCGACCAACAAGGCACCAGCGTCCACTCAGAGTTCAGCTCAAGCCCCCATGCCTGGCTATGAGGCCCACCGGGCTTACTCGGCGCTTGCCAGAAGCAGGAGCGGCGTCGTCATGAAGTTAAGGAGAAATTAGGCATGCGGAGCGCGACGGGAGTTCACGGCCAGGGCGAAGACGCGATGGGGTCGTCACGCGAATTACACGAGGTCACGTTACCATCGCTTCTGCCTCTAGGGCAAGGCAGCAACTCGGCTCTCTCGTCTCCATGGGTACTAGATGACTCGGCTC
Organism: Fusarium duplospermum; assembly: GCA_003946985.1. Classification (NCBI taxonomy): domain Eukaryota; kingdom Fungi; phylum Ascomycota; class Sordariomycetes; order Hypocreales; family Nectriaceae; genus Fusarium; species Fusarium duplospermum. The sequence goes on from NKCI01000004.1 coordinate 185,105, forward strand.
AGGGACTCAAAGATGGGGAAAGCTTCAGCTTGCTATGGCAATGTCGGTGAACAACCTCAATACCCATGCATATTTCGCTCAGCGAACAACTAATTTCTGGCTTCATCACGGTATATTGTTCCTCCGACCCGCCAAAACAGGTGAGCAGATGGGGAGATGGACAAATAGGACGAGATCAAATGCATCATTACCTTGCCTCGGGATCTTTGCGTGACCCCGTGTTGGTCGTCATGTCACAATGTGTTGGCTCTCGCTTCCCTTCCCCAGGTTTTTTTTTTTTTACTCCTCGCGGCTCTTGACACGGGAATGAGATGAGATACAGCGAGCGAGCTGTGATGTGGGCCCGAGGCTCAAGGAGTGTTTTCCGGGGGACGTGTCGGACAATCATCATATGTTGAGCTCTTGCCCTTTGTGGTGATTTCAATGAGAGGCTTCTTTTTTTTTTCTTTCTTTTTTACTCGGGACTGAATTCCGATAATGAGAGTCCCTGAATCTTTTAGATCTTGTCTCTGTTGTTTATATAAATCTTATGTGAATGGCTTCCTCTCCTCAACAAACTCATCATTTAAACAGCCGGGAAATCTTCGTCCAAAAGGGTATAAACATCATTCCCTCCCCCTTCCCTTGAGTAACTGCCTTTCCCCCTTGTACCGAGGTTTCTGCCCTGGCTCAATCTCATTCTCCTCGTCTCCGACCTTGCACCCCACGCGCGAACGAATCATATCCACAAGCCTACCGAGGCATGGCGCGGCTTTTTCTCTTTTCTCTCTCGTAAAGTCACAGTGTCCGTTCCCGGACCGGGGTTCTTTTCACCTGCGGCCTCGGCCACTTCAGCGAGATCTTTTTTATCAGCTCTCCCGCTATCAATCAGTGGGTGAGGTCAGTATCCCATCCACCCCCCACGACCTTCAAGTTTAGTGCTGCGGGCCGGTTCAAGTACATGTACTGTACCAAGCCAGGTTCTTGGGACCACTAGCACTGCTACTGTCGAAACAATTACGGATTTATTTTTTTTTGTATGAGGCCATTGATTCCTCCTTGAACCCTATTGTGTCATTTTCCTTCTTTCTTACCCTCCTTTCATTCCCCCTTCCACCTTCGATGCTCACCGTGAGCTTCTCCTTTCCAAACCACCCGCCGCCATGACCGAGACCGCCGTCGAGTCCCCCGCCGAGGCCATCACCGTTGCTTCGGCGGAGCCCGTTGTCGCCGATGCACCTCCGGTAGCCGATCCCGTCGTCGAGAAGAAGGCAAACGGTAAAGCCACAACAGCAGCAGCAGCAGCCAAAACCGTCACCTCGAGCCGTCTCGCCGCGACACCCTCTGCCCTCGACGATGTTATACGCCATATCCATCGCTGCATCCGCACACGCGGTGGCACCGACTGCGTCCTTCTCTTCACCACCTACTCTGCACGTCTAGTCGGCGCCCTTCTGAACCTCCTCGGTCGGACTACTCTCCGCCACTCGGCCCGTAAGCTGGTCGAGCTGGCCTTCAAGCTTCCACCCTCGAGCACCGTCGTCCTGTCCACCGCGACCGCGCCGCCGCTGGCCACCTTTGCGCTCAACCTCTCCAAGCGCATCCAGGGTTTCACCGACATGTTGGGAGAATGGCGTACCATGAACCGTCTATGGGGTATCTTTGCTACATACCTGGGGCTTAGAGACCTAATCCTACGCATTCGAGGCAAGAAGTTTGACGAGAACGGTGAAAAGGTGCCTCCTCCCAGTCGATTCAACACCATTATCGAGCTTATACAGTACACCCTCCTCATCGGATACCACTTCGGCGAGGCCACCTGGCTACTCACCGCCAAGGGCGCGACCAACCTATCACAAAAGACGGGAGGCAAGCTCGCCATCTGGGGCGCGCGTTCGTGGAGCGCCTGGGTCTTCCTGGAGCTGTTCCGTTTGCTGGTCGAACGCGCGCGCAGGACTCCCACCGGCGACGTCGCCGCCGAGGAGGAGTGGCAGACCAACTGGAAGGCCGACTTTGTGGGCACTCTACCCTGGGCTCCCCTGTCGGTTCATTGGGGTAGCGAGGGCGGTCTGCTCCCCGAGCTTGCCATTGCCGCTCTCGCGACTTGGCCCGCGACCGTCAACATTAAGAACCTGTGGCGCCAGACTGCTTAAGTAGGCTGTTCGAAAGTTGCGAATAACATGGTGGCATCACGGATACACAAACGAGGACAAAGCGCTGGCACGGTGGTGTGCCATGAAAGAGAAGGATCGCCGCACTAAATTTGACTTTTGGAGCTGGGGAAATTGTCGGCTTCAACGCTTCAGGAGTAGCAACAGAGAGCACTCGAAGGGACCGGTTGGCTTCTCGACTGGGAAAATGGCGATGATACATGCCGCCATTGAATCATGACGCGATACTAGGGGTCATATGGAGGGTATTATATATATATATAAATGGGCGCTTAGAGATACCTCCTCGGTAGAATAAACCTATGCTTTCGTGTATTTGTGAGTTGAGCAGCCAAAACATCAAGACATGCCCTCCAGAAATCTCCCGCTCACATGGGTAACCTCATAACCTCCTCCTTTGTCCAATACCTCCTCATGTTCTCCGCTCCCAGCGTCTTTACCTCCTCATCCAGATGCTTCCACAACACCTCTCCCCACCCCTCCATCTTCTCCTTGAGCACATCCATCTCAAAGTCGACCTCGCCAGCCCTACATTGCCGCAGGTATTCTGCAAAGACGTCAAGACCGGCGTGGATCTGCTTGTGCTGGCGTAGTAGCTCGGCCCGCCCGCCACGGAACTCGGGCATCTTCTTGGCTAGTACGGGGAACACGTACGTCTCCTCGATGCCGTGATGCGCCGTGAGATGATCAGCGAATTGGATACCCTCGAGGAGGAACTGCTTAAGCGACATTCCCTGCGGCCGCTTGTTGGTTGTGCAGGCTGTCCAGAGGAGATTCCATGAGCGACGGAAGTGGTCATGCTATGAGTTGTTAGTGTTAATTCAGCATGTTTAGAAACTCCTCTCACAAAATAATCCATCTTCTCAGCTAGACGGTTATAAATCTTAAAGTCCCGATCCGACAGAGGCGGCAGCTCTTCTACAACTGTCTCCGTCTTCTCCTCGACAGGCTTTGCCGGCTCCTCGGGGGTGGGATTTGATGTCGACATTGTTGCTTGTTGATATGTTCGTAATGACGAAGAAGGTATAAAAAATCTCGTCTTGGCCGGTGTAACAAATTTCGATAGAGCAAAAGAAATAGCTAGCCTTCCTGTTTGTCTTTTAAATATGCTCTCGTAGATTGGTCTTATACGATATCGCGGCAGCATCAGCCTCATTGCCGACCCAACTTTGCGAGGAAAAACTCGAGAGAGAAAAAAAGAGACCCAGATCTCACTAAAAAGGACCCCAGGCAAAGACTCCGCAACGCCCTCCCTCTCAAAGAACCGTGATCTCCCCGGACCCTTTACCCCCTTGGGCCACTCAGGAGCCGCCCATTATCATTTCAAATAGCTTACTGATGAGCTTGAGCCCGACTACCCGCGCGCCAACTGAGTAATCTTCGGGTCGTCGCCCGCGCGGGACGCTCGTCTCGGCGTGCTTGGCAAAGTCCGAGATGCGAATCTTCGGGGAGTTTTCAGATGGACGGGGCATTCCAGTTCCTGTCTAATGTGCCCAGGCATATATCTGACTCGTAGGGCTGCCGGTACTTACTTATACATATCGTCGTCCGTGCACTACTGCAGCGGCGTGGCATTTCCGAGTACTCGGCAAGAAGACCGACCTCATCTCGCTCTTCATTTCCAAGTCAGGATCGAATCCAGCAAGATTAGACGCGCTTATCTTGTTTTAAGCTTTGTAATAGCCGCTGTGTGTCCATTACTAGCTGGGATCATGGCATGTTGACGGTGGAGTGTCATGGATGATCATCTTCTTGATCAACCAAGTCTCTACCAACTACTGACGTTAGAAGCAAAGTCAACACCATCTCACAGAGACCTGCTTATGTTTTACTTTATATCGTTTGTATTCTTTAATCTTAAGAGGGTGCCAAGACCCAGTCCACTCTTTGCACTCAAGAGGCTGGCCCAACTCACAACTTTGATGTCTCCAGCCTGCATAACTGTAGACAAGTCGTATCATGCCACACTCAGCCTTACACAGCTCAGAACATCTTTCACAACAAAGCAGCATCTCACATCAACCCGATGCTATTCAGTTCATGGCATTGTTGCCTACACACTATCTCTCTTCCACCCAATCTCAAATGGTTCGATAGTCCCGCCAACTTTTCACAACATACATAGCACAAGCATGAGACTGACTGACGAGTTCTATGGATCCTTATTCCGTTTCGTTTCGACCTAATGACACGTAGCGAGTGCTCCCGCATCCTCGCCCCTTTTCATTAAAAGCAACCCATCCCATGCAAAATGCAAACGATCAAGACGCCTCATCTCGTTCATTCTTCCCATCTTAACCTCGGACAGCCGCACCCAGCGCGCCACCCGTGAACTGCGTTCCACCAGCTTGTCGCTGCGTGTTGCCGCCTGCCCGTGCTCCTCCTCGGCCCTGTCGTTGTCCTGTCCTCTGTCCTCCTCGGCCTCGGCCGCCTTGTCGCTCAAAGGCGTTTGAGGTGCCCTGTGTTCGCTGCTCCAGAGTTCGCTCGTTGGTCTCGATGAGTGCGCTGGCCTTGTCTGACAGGGCAAGAGCCAGGGACTGGAGACGGCTGAGCTCGACACCCTTGCGGAAGATGACAGTAGAGGTGACCTGGTCGAGGGAGGCAGAAAGCTCCTCGTGGCTGATCATCTTGCTGACAACGGCCGAAATCTTGGTAACATCAAGCTCAAACATGGTGCTGAGGGTCTCGATGGAGAGGGTGTCGTAGAAGGGGGCGTAGGTGAAGAGGTAGGTTCGCAGACCCTCCTCCTGGATCTGCTTGGAGAGCATAGCCTTGATCTCCTCGGCGCTGGGCATGAGGTCCCAGATCTTGATGCTGTGGATGAAGGTGATTGACTTCTTCCACTCACCAGCAGCCAGAGCCTTGGACGCCTGCATCACATGGTCTCGTGTGTTCTCGGGGGGACCAGTAAAGATTTGCCTCTCGTGGTACTCGAGCATGCGGCGGTACGTCTTGCTGATGACTCGCTTCTTAACATCGGGTGAAGAGCCGGTCTGGGCAAGCAGAGGAATCTCGAGAAGCATACTGCAGGTGAGGTAGACACACTCGAGGAGCTCAAGGTTGATGTGCATGTGGAAGGGCAGCTGTCGCTGCTTCTCAAGGCGCTCCTGCTCGGGGGACACCTGGTTGTATCGCTGCATCATGACACCCTGGGCGAGCAACTCCTTCTGACGGCCACTGCCGCAGATTTCTTGCAAAGTGTTCTGGGCATCATAGACAAGACCCTTGCGGAAAGCGCAGAGACCAACTTGGACCAGAGTTCGGTTGTACAGAATCTGGCTCTGGACGTCAAAGTTGGGAATGTTCTCCTGCAGATGCGACATCAACATCATGTCACGGGCCTTGTAGTACTCGCCGTGGAGGGCGAGGAAGTAAACCTGGCACAGCATGGCTCGGGCACGAATAATACCGTCGCTGTTGCTGAACAGGTAGTTGCAGAGAACATTGACGAGGTTGCCAGCGTTCTGGGCCTGGTCGCGGGGAGTGATGACAGACTCGACAGAGTCGCCAACAGTCTTCCAGCAGTTCTCCTCGAAAGTCTTGACAACCTGGGCGGGCTAATAGAGAGTCAGCAAAGAATCAAGACAGTGGCCATAAGTTTACATACCTTGAAGTAAACGTGTTCCAATCGGCGCATCACAATTCGGTTCACGCTATCTTGAGGAGTTTCCAGGGAGTCGTCCTTTCGGATGTACTCATAGTAGAGGAGGCCGCGGAAGATGATGTTGTAGAGGGCACCCTCGTCTTGCAACCGCTCGATGTACTCGGAGGTGTGGGGGTCGATGCTCTGGAGGGATCGAACGAGCTCATCGTCAAGTCGCTCAATGTAGGAGACGATGCTGCCGGGAACCTTGATGTGCTTCTCACCAGCCTGGAGAGTAGGAGGCTTCTCGTCATCATCCCACTCCTCGGCGTTCTCAACGACAACGTAGTCACGGTTCTCCTCGAGGACCTGGAGGAGGCTCGAGAGTTCCTTCTCGGCAGCCTTCCAGTGCTCGAGAGGCATGGCAGAGGCACCGCCAGAGCCAAGATCGAACCGGGCAGAGACAAGAGTGAGGAGGAGGCGGATCTTCTGGTAAGGAGTGTTGGAGATCTCGTGCAGCTTCTCCATGACCTTGATCTGCTCTGTTCGGTCGGTGTTCTTCTTGCCTCGGGACTCCATGATGGTTCGGAGGTGCTTGAAGATGCTCTCGGGAGTGTACTGGAGTGTGCGGCCACCCTTGCCGACAGTAGCAAAACCCTCATCATCAGCCTCCTCAGTAGGCGCAGCCTCGACCTGGAGAGAAACCTTCTTGGCCTTGACGGGGGCAGCCACAACCTCCTCCTCGGATGACTCCATAAAGCCATCCTTGTCCTGTCGGTAAGAGTCAATCTGGCTCTGGTACTCCTTGTTGGTCTTCTTGATCTTTTGCTTGACGGCGTTGAGGGCTCGGGCCTGGGTGGCGTTCATCTTCTTGGGGGTGACCTTCGCCTTGGCCAGTGACTCATTCATAAAGTCCTCGAGCTCAGCGAGAATTCGGATGTAGGGCTTGGGGGGTTTGCTGCCGGGCAGCTTGGTAACCTGGCGGTTGAGCTTGTCATATTCTGTGTTTTGGTGTCAGTATTTATGTTTTCGAGATGGGTTCGATGATTTCTCGTCATGTCGTACCGGCAGAGATGAGGGTCCAGTCGCCGTTCTTTTGGCCGTTCTCGATCTGCTTGATGGATGCCTCCAGCTCGTCCAGGCGCTTGTCCTTGGCACTCTTGACCTTGCCTCGCTGCTCTTCATCGCTATCATCACTATCCGAGTCGGATTGTCCGACCAGGAAAGCACTGGCACCCGTCTTCTTCACGCCGCCATCGTCGGAATCATCGCTGTCGCTGTCTTCTTGGGAGGATTCCTCCTGGGAGTCCTCCTGCTCCTCCTCCTCTTCCTCCTCCTCGGAGTAGAGCTCCTCCTCGTCGCTGGAGCTGTCGGTGGAGCTGTCGTCGCCGCCGCGGAAGAATCGAGACATTTTGGGCGAGTTTCTTTGACGCTGAGCCTTGTCTGGTGAGGGTCAGGTTCGCGAGGTGCGTGCGCGGGGTTGTTTCGACGGAACGAAAATTGTTGATTGTGGGAGGTGGGGGCGTGCACCGGGGCTTAACGATATGGTGACTCGCGAGTCACAGGCCTATCTGTTATCGATAAGCGGACGGAAAAATCAGATGATTATGTCAGCGCAGCCCACAACTTGAGAGATCGAGTCATTGCAGAGTCATAGGGGGCGATAGTGAGTCTTCAGGGTCTTTCAGGGCATTACAGCACCTACGAGTCACTGAAGGTGCCCTGAGGCAGACCTTTTACCCGCGGCCGGAATACGATCGGCTACCGAAGTACGTACATTTCTTTCCCGAACTGGTGGCCGCGCCTTGCCTCGTCGAACCGGCGTGCCCTTCTTCGGTCCCCGGCTCCGTAGCAAGAAATTCAAGGTCCGGCAAACCAGTGAGTGCTTCGGCTTCTCGCATTTCTCAGCAAGCATCCACTACCACCACCTCGACCGCCACCATCTGCACCCACCTTCGAACCTACAACTCTCTACAAGCCGTCGCCATGGCTTCCCTTCACTGCGCGAATGCGCCATCCGCCGCTAGATCTTTTATCCAGCTTGCACGACGCAGCTATTCCACTGCCGCTTCTCAATCCTCGACACCCCTCGAGTTCCTCGTCCCGCGATGTGCACCCTCTCCGCTCCGAGTCACCGAGGTTTCGACCACTGCTTCAAGAGTACATGTCCACACACGCAATTCCAATAGTCCCAGGTGGCTTTGGCGTTCCAACCTGCATGCTCCAACTGTGCGAGCGTTTTCCACTTCTGCCGCTCGACAGCAAACACGAGCGATCCTGAACCCGCAGCAAGACGAGGATGGTAATGAAATGATGCTGGAAATTACCGAAAGGGCTGCAAAGGTATGTTGTGTCAACGGAATACTTCTCGCCAACTCAGACTAACATTGAGAAGCGCCTCAACAAGATTATGGAAAAGGACGGCAACCCGAACCTCGCACTACGAATCCAAGTCGAAAGCGGCGGCTGCCACGGCTTCCAATACCTCATGAGTCTCATAACTCTACCACCAAAGGACAGCTCGGAATGGTCAAACATTGTCAACGAGGACGACACCATCTTTCAATACATCCCAGAGGACGCCGACCCGGCCACGGCTTCGGAGGAGGGTCCGAAGGTCGTGCTCGATGAACCATCTCTCGATCTCCTTAAGGGCAGCAAGGTGGACTTTACAATGGAATTGATCGGCTCTCAATTCAAGATTGTCGATAACCCATTTGCTACTAGCAGTTGTGGGTGTGGCACAAGCTTCGACATCAAGATGTAGAATCCCAACAGGTTTGGACATGGAGGTTAAAGAACTGGATGACATAGACATAGACAATTGTTCTCCACATGTAGACTAGGATTATTAATACCCCTCTTCAAACAAGATCGTTCCGAGGTCGCTTCACGGGACTCAGGGACAGGGCAATTCCGCACAGCATCAGTCACAATTCACATCACTTGGCCATCAGGGTCATCACAAATGTTTGAAATCTCGGGTGTCATTCATCAAGGTATCAATTGCCAAATCCCTGTCGTGATATGAACGCCGAGCAGCCATGCAAATCTTTTTTGAATCCGTTAAGGTCCTAACAACCATTTCCCATTTAACCATTTTCCGAGAGTAACCATCTTAGTTCATCTGGCGGACGAGGGCGTTGATAGCCTCCTCACGGTTGCCAAGGTCACCACCCTCAATGAAGTGCTTGAACTTGCGGGGGCGGAAGCCACCGTTGGGGTTGGACAGCTTGAAGGGCCAGAGGAAGTTGGAGGCCTGCTTGAAGTTGGGGCCGACGGTGTAGATCTCGTGGATGAGATCTTCAACGCAGACAATGCCGTACTTGCCGAGAGACTCCTCGACAATGGCGTTGTCAGTGAGGGCAATGCGCTGCTTGTTGACCTTTCCGTAGCCACGCTTGTAGACGAGCTCCTTGACGGTCTTCAGGTTGGGGTAACCGTAGGCGATCCAGGGCTCGACGACCTTGAGCATCTCGGTGGTGGCCTTGGTGACCTTGATGAAGACACCGTTGTTGATCTGGAGGAGACGGAGAAGCTGGAGGATCTTGCGGGGCTTGGGGGGCATCTTGTTGATACCCTTGATGCGGACGACGAAGATGAGCTTGGCCTCAGCGGGGATGTAGGCAGAGTCCTCGCTCTTGGCGACGCGGTGAAGACGGATCTTCTCACGCTCAGCATCGCGGTACTCCTTGACGTACTTCTCAGCACGCTTGAAGATGACGCCACGCTTCTCCTTGTTGGCCTATTGTACTTGTCAGTCACAGATCTTTGAACAAGTATGCAACAATCATGTGTTTCAATCAGGCATTGTCAGACCCGAAAGAAGGTTAACTATCAACAGCATCGAGTGTGTCTAGTTGATGTGTATGTTTTCCATCATATGCCAAAGGGGACGGTAGGGTTGTACTCACAGCCTTCTGCTTCTGGATGGCGTCGGCGCGCTCAGCGCGGGCCTTCTCCTGAGACTTGCGCTTCTTGAGAAGGGTCTCGGGGACCAGGATCTGGTCGTTGGTAGGGACGCTATTGATGAGATTAGTTCGAAGTCCGAATACCACAGGTGTGGTATGGAACAGAGCGCCGGTGCGAGAACTGTTGCAAGCAGCATTCTCCGCCTTGGCTAACTCGAAAGATGATTTTGATCGGTGAGCTGAGAGGTCCTCGACACGTTGTGTCTACAGGTGGTGCCATCTCGTATCCACTCATCCAACAACACTTCAGACAGTACGTCCGAAAGAAGTAGTCAAGGAATGGGATTGCAGTGCGTATTTCAGCAGACCGCAAGCATCCAGTGACAATGATTTTAGGAAAGAAGAATTTGCATCTTCATCTCCAACACCCCAAGCAACATCTCTCAACACACAAGCCATGTTCCAGACCTGGGCAATTGAGGGAGAAACCCGAGAAAGATCGAGCTGGCAGGCCAGCGAATCTTGATAAGTCAAGAATCGCGGCTTTCCAGCGAGAGGACCACGATTAATCCGCAAGCGAGAGAGAACTCGGGAGACCGGGGCATCTGCCCATATCGTCCACGTCTTCAGGAAGGAAGCACATACGTAGCACCCATTTTGTCGGCGACGGCTGTTAGGATGGTCGGGTTAGTGGTTGTCGGTTTGGGGAGGCTGTAAAGAGAAGAAGAGAAGGGGGAAGCTTCTTTTTCTGGGGGGGAATTACAATGAGTGGATCCCCTCGCGAAAAAAAAAAAGCTCCCCTGCTAGGGCTTGGACCTTTTTTTCCCCCGCGCACCATAATTTGCTCTCAGTTTTCTGCCGCACCCCACCGCTCGAGCGGGCAAATCCACCACCACCAAACTGTGCACCTCGCGAGAAATCAGTTTGGAGAACCTCATTCTCAACCGCCCCAAGTGACGAGTAACCAGAAGTCGCCTCATTTCAAAATGCCCCCCAAGAAGGTCGCCCGTGCTCCCCAGGAGAACATCTCCCTGGGCCCCTCCGTCCGCGATGGTATGCGCCCACGTCGATTCGAGCGAGAGAAAATGGAAAAAGGACTAACAGTTTTTCTGTGTAGGCGAGCTCGTCTTCGGTGTCGCCCGTATCTTCGCCTCCTTCAACGATACCTTCGTCCACGTCACCGATCTGAGGTTCGTCAACCCGTGAATAAGGAAGAGAGCTGGTTGCGGCTATGAAAAATTATACGGTTCATTGTGGCTAACTTGGGTGATTCCAGTGGCCGTGAGACCATCTGCCGTGTTACTGGTGGTATGAAGGTCAAGGCCGACCGCGACGAGTCCTCCCCCTACGCTGCCATGTTGGCTGCTCAGGACGTCGCTGCCCGCTGCAAGGAGCTTGGCATCAACGCTCTTCACATCAAGATCCGTGCCACTGGTGGTAAGTTCCGACTTGACTAGGCTCATCCGACTTCGTACTAATTCACCCCTCCAGGTAACGGTACCAAGACCCCCGGTCCCGGTGCCCAGTCCGCTCTCCGCGCTCTGGCTCGTGCTGGCATGAAGATCGGTCGCATTGAGGACGTCACTCCCACTCCTTCCGACTCTACCCGCAGAAAGGGCGGTCGCCGTGGTCGCCGTCTCTGAGCTGCTCACAATTGGGTGGCTTGGATCGGACAGGAGATTCGCTATCTGGTTTCTCTGTGGCGTTGAGAATCACGAGGAGAACGGCCAATGCGCCTGGTCTCCAGTCTATCCTGCTATGCCTGGTCCGGTTATGGGTTAGGACGCAGTAGACAGTTATGAATTCGCCCGAAGAAGGCCTATGAATCATCCTCCTTGTCAGACCAACTCTCCTTCGTGAGACTTTGATTTATGATGCAACATGGACATAGTTTCTCGTTGGCCATGATGATGAGCAAGAAAAAAAAAGCATATGAATTTGTTAAGCCGTCGTCTCTATTACATGTGATCTTGTAGTATCCGAACGCCTCGCCTGATAAGCAACCAATCGACTCATGAATCCCCTCCAGGATTCCACCTTCAGCTTCAACCTCTCCATTACTTCACTCCCGGCTTCAATGTCCAGATTCCTCTGCCCGTGCTACCAGACTTGTTGAGCACAGCAACTCTATCCAAGGCAGCCTTGAACTCGTCGCTCTGTTTCTTGTTTGGACAGTACGGGTTGAAATGGTCGACAAGCATCTTGCTGGGAACTCGGCCGCCTTGGCTGTTGATGAAGGTTTTGATCATCGCCACGAAGTCTTTGGCCTTGAGATTCCTGTCCGAGGCTGGGGTACCAGATCTTGAACTGCTTCCACTTCCACCACCGAGACCTTGACGATCAGCCAGGTTACTAATAATGCCTGTCGAGCCAGGTCCCCCACGGCGACGGTTACCTCCTGGGCGACCAGCCTGTCCAACCTCTCCGGTCCATGTGACAGTGCCGATAGGGACTCTGCGTGCCTCTAAGCCAGCCTGACGAAGATGTGCCGCGGCTTGGCGAGCGACCTGGTTCGCCTCATGCCGAAGGACAGACATGTCCGCCTTGGCTTTCTGGGGTCCGTTGACGATTTGCTCATGATCGAAGGCGCTGTTGACGGACTTTGCAAAGATGCCCTCCAGCATGCGCCTCTCATCATGAGCAGACTTGTCTTCTTTAAACTCCTCCATAGCAGCCACCAGATCCATCTGCTGGAGTTCTCTACCCTCAGCGTCATTGGTGTCACGTCCAATGCTGTTGATAGGTTGTACATCCTGGCCTTCGCCCTCTCCTCCGCCAGTATTAGCCAAGTCAACTTCAGCCCCCTTGAAGACTTCACTTCGTTGGGCTCCCGCCTCTCCCACTGGGTTGAAACTGAAGAGATCGTACAGATCAGACAGATCATAGCTGCTTCGCTGTTTTGGATCCTTCAGCACCTTGTTGGTCATGAACTGCTTGAAGATCTGACGATGGTAAATCTTCTCCTCGATCGTTCCCTCAGTCATCAAGCGGTAAATCTTTACTGGCTTCTTCTGGCCCAGCCTCCATGCTCTTTCTCTAGCCTGGAGATCAGTCGACGGGTTCCAGTCTGGGTCAAAGATGATGATCCGATCGGCGCCCGTCAAATTCGTTCCCAGTCCTCCAGTTCTCGTTGTCATGAGGAACACGTGGATGTCTGGATCTTCGTTGAACTTGTCAATCATGGGCTGGCGTTGATCAACGGGGGTTTCGCCATCCATTCGAACATAGCTGATATTGCATTCTCTCATACATTTCTCGATGATGTTGAGCATTAGCTTTCCTTGAGAAAACAGGAGGGTCTTGTGGCCATTTGGGATCATGACCTTCTGCAGCAGATCTTTGGTCAGCTGGAGCTTGGCAGAAAGTTTGGGGTTGCCAAAGTTGTATCCATCTTTGCTCGCAAGGCTCTTGTCCAGCAGATCGGGATGGTTGCAGATCTTGCGGAGCGTATCGATCCCAAAGAGAGACTGTCGCGTTCGAGACAAGATGGACGAGACCGCGTCAGATTTAAGAAATGTCTCATAGGCCTTGCGTTGCCCATCTGTCAGCTTGCAAAACAAGACCTGTTCCGTCTTCTCGGGGAGATCAGCCGCAACGTCGACTTTCAACCGCTGGAGCAGGTACTCGCTGATGGTCTCCTTCAGGGCCTCGGCGCATTTCTCCGCAGTCATAACTTGCAAGTTGGAGGCATTGGCATAGCCGCCTTGCCGAATTGGGATCTCGAATTGTGTTCTGAAGTTGACAAGCGTTCCCAGGCGCATGGGGTAGATGAAGTCAAACAGAGACCAAAGCTCGGTCAGGTTGTTTTGAATTGGTGTTCCTGACAGAATGACACGGTTGGGGGTGTTGAGCTCCTTGCAGGTAACTGTGATCTCAGCATTCGGGTTACGAATCTTGTGTCCTTCGTCAAGAACAGCATAGTCCCAGTGAACTGGCAGCAGAGTGTCTGCGTATGTCTGAAGGCCGGTATAGGTCGTCACCAGAACATGGCCATTCTTGACAACTCCGTTGACGATCCTTCTTGCAGCCTTCTCTGACTTAGTCGCGAGAGGCTTGAAATGTTCCAAGTCGTACTCGTCTTCGGCTTTGGGGTCCATCATGCCGCTACCAGAAGCATGGAGGATTGCCACGCGAAGGGGTGGCCACCAACGATGAAACTCGCTTACCCATTGTCGTAGGAGGGTGGCTGGAGCAACAACAATGACAGGGCGTGTGAGCTTTTTGCTGTAATGAAGAGCCGCGAGGAATGCAATCAGTTGCACAGTCTTGCCCAATCCCATCTCATCACTCACGATGCCTCCCACATTTTGCTTGTAGAGTTCCGCAAGCCATTGGACACCAGTCTTCTGGTATCCGAAAAGGGAGGGATGAATGTCTCCAGGGAGTTTGAGTCCGTCCCCAAAATGGTGATCTGGAAAGTCTGGAGCAGGCTTGAACCATTCCTCTTCCTCTTCGTCGCTCTGCTCGGCGTCGCCGCCAGCCTCAGTTCCCTGTCTGCGTGCTCGTCTAGCGCGACTTCTTCGGGCGACCCAATTGTTCAGTCTCTTCTTGTAGTGCGCCGCGTTTCCGTCATCGATCTTGCTAAGATCAATCTCGTTTTCCTCAACGAGTTTAGCCTTGGCCTTGGCCTTGCGGCGTTGTTCCCGGACGATATCATCCTCGGTTTCCTGCTGCCAAACAGCATCATCTCCTGATTCAGAAACAGGGGTTCCTTCAGGCTCAAAATCGGCAGAGGGGCTCCGATCCCTCTGAACACGTCTCTTCTTCCTTGGTCGGAGAGAAAACTCAGTCTCAACTGCAGTGGTCTCTGGCTTGGTCACCGGCTTAGTCGCTTCAAGCTCGAACTCGTCAGCAAAGCCAGGGCGCCGAAGGCGTTGGTGAGAGGTCGGGCCTGCGAACTCCTCGTCTAACTGCTCTGCCGCAGCCTCTTCCTCTGCGTCTAAAATCGTGTCCGCGAGCTGTCCCTCAATGCCAGCTGGTCGTGGTCCACCAATCTTGGCGAAAGGCGTAATCTTGCCAGTTCGGATGAGAAACTCGCGATTGCTTTCACCTGGAAGCTTCTTGGATTTGGCTTGCTTTGAATCATCGACAGGGTTCTCCTGATGTCGCTTCTCGATACGTGCTTGAAAATCCGAGATGTCGCTACTGACTTGTTGGATCTCGTCGTCTAGCTTGGCAATTTCCTTCTGAATATTCCGGGACTGGTAAATGTTTGTGCCTACTCTCTCGAGGCGCTTCTTCTCCTTGTCTAGCTGAAGTTGGAGTCGATGCTTGGTCGCTTGTAGCTTGTCGATACGATTCTGGTCCTTCTTGTCATCGGCTTCCATCAACGCAGCGTTTGCTTGGAGAGTGATATCTCTTTCAAGTTCATTCTGATCCCTGACAGCACCGGTCAAGTTCCGAAGCGCATCTTCTTCGTTCAGGCCCTCTGTCGTGGGCTGTTCCTCGTTATCATCTTGGGAAACACCTGCTTGCGCGGCAGCGAGCATTTGATCGCGGAGTGCGGCTCGATCAACCGCTTGGTTTTCTGAGTTTGCATCTTCTGACGCCATGATGAAAGACGGGTTTCAGTGCACAGAAGAACAGTGCAGGCGCAGATGATCTTGAAAGAAAAGTGAGAGAGAGGAGCAGCTCAGTTCGTTCCCGGAAGCAGATGGATCAGCGTGAACAGTGAGTCACGGTCAGGTTATTGGCATCTTCTTGAGTGGAAAGATGGCGGATATATGTGGCAAAAAGGAAAGGGCCTTGGGGGCAAAGCGTGAACGAGATGGTGAGTGTTGCTCTTGATGTTGACACCGTTAGGCACCATGTGCAACCCGGATGGCTCTTTCCCGCAGGACCTCCTCCACAAATGTGGCGTTAAGAGAATAAGAGAAGAAAAAAGAGAAAATTCCTGGTGTGTAGACACAACTTTCAGTTATGAATAGATCAAGTTGAAGCCATTGTTCACTATTGCAATGACGCACAGGAGTTGAGTGCGACTAAGCCGGAGGAATTTAGATGACACGCGCGCGCTGATTGGTGCACTTGAAATTTCTAGGCACCAGGCGGGTGTGGATTTCTACTCTAACACCCGGCGTTCGGGATTCGGGAAGAGGTATTTCTCTCGTAGAAGCTCTCCAAATTCCAACAGGCAAAGGAGAGAGGTTTATGAGCAACCAAATAAAGCTATTTAATTCTATGTGCTCAAATACTAGATGTTTTTAAAATCATTCTATATATCGAGCCAAACATAACTGCCCTTTCAATCCATCTGTGGCTGCCTACATCCGTATTCCGCACCCGCCTGATGCCTGCTTCCGAGCTGATACAGTGTATTTACTAACCCGACTACGCCAATTAACACTGTACCACCAACTCCACAGCCCCAGCATTCATCTCAGATCACCAGCCTCATTTCAACCTCACCTGAAGTACGATGCCAATATCACACGGCATTCGTCTCGATTTCCGCAACCTACTTTGTTAGTTTGAGTGCATTTTCACTCCTACCCAACTCCTCGTTTCCAATACTTCATTGTAAGCACTTTCCGGCTCTCCTCACGCCATCGGTCGCCCAGGGGGTCATTCAAGCCTCCTTAGCAGAGCATTATACCACGAAGACGATACGCTCGCTCTATAGCGTTACCAAACATGAGGCCGCTCCTATCTGGATCAAGCTCATCTCTTCGTCTCAAGACTTCTAGCTATCAACGCCCAATACGGCTCTCATCAATCAGGATGTACTCCCAAAGACCTCCGTGGCTCGAAGCCTTCCACAATGATTCGAGTCGACCCCCAAAGTTGTTTGCCTGGAAGCCTTCAAATCTCAATTGTGATCCCAACTTTGGTACTTCTTCGAGCGCTTCGACTTCAAGTGACTCAGAACAGCGCATATATGTCCTAGGAATTGGCAATCTGGGTCGTCTTTTCGCAAGCTCTCTAGCACAAGCACCCGAAAGGCCTCCTATCACACTCGTTGTGCACAGAAAGGAGCTATTGACACAATGGATGGAAGGCCAAGGCATCGAACTATTACGCTCAGGTACACTTGAGAGGAACAAGGACTTTGACATTGAGTGGTGGACAGAGTCCAGGCCAGAAACTGGCCCGGTCAGCGAGGTTGCTCAAGGGGGAAAGCTGAAGAATCTAATCATCACCACCAAAGCCTCTGCGGCATTGCCACAAGTTGATCGGGTTCGAGGATATCTGGATCGAAACAGCACCGTCGCCTTTGCCCAGAATGGAATGTCCAAACTCTGGCCGCCTCATGGGCCGGCATATGTCAACCATCGGTTTCCACCTGGCGACGCACCTAATTTCTTGGCCTGCGTGACAACACACGGTGTTACCTCTCAGGGACCGTTCAGAAGTCTGCACGCTTCTCAGGCGGACGTCACAGTTGGGTCCATCCTCCCAAATGAGTCATCGAGTGAGCAAAGTGCATACTTGATGAAGCAGATGCTCCAGGCACCTCACCTCAACGCCAGATCAGTGTCTAGAGGAGAGCTTTGGATTCTCCAGTTGGAGAAGCTGGTTGTAAATGCCATTATCAACCCTTTGACAGCCATTCTAAGGTGCAAGAATGGGGACTTGTTCACAGAGCCTGATGGAGTTATCGCAGGCATCATCGATCAACTACTAAGCGAAGCAAGCCACGTTCTGCAGCTTCTCGTTGCTCACGAAAGCAGTGCAGAAGTCATCGGACAGTTGTCCAACCAGGATGAGACAGCAGCAATGCAGGCAGACACGAGACTTGACCTGTCCCCAAGCAGGCTGCACGAGAGATTCTCTCAGCCACACTTGAAGGAGATGGTGTACCGAGTGGGTCACAAGGTGAAGGACAACACCAGCTCCATGCTGCAAGACGTGCGCTCCGGCAGATCAACCGAGATCAGGGACTTCAACGGCTGGCTAGTCGAGACAGCTGCCTTCCTGGACGGGAGCTTGGACGTGGCAGGCCATGCTGCAATGGTGGACCTGGTAGAGGGAGGCCAGACCCTGGATGTGGATCGTCTCGGAGCGCGTCTCAACGGTTCCGGCGCAGGCGCCAGAAAATACCGTACCTAGACAAGAAGGAGAATTAAATGAGGGATCCCGGAAGGTGCCCTATCACAAGTTGAGATCAATCCCGAATCCTCCTCCCTCCGCAAGCTTGGAGAGATGGATGGATGGGAAGCATGGGTCATGGGGGGTCTGAGAGAGAGACAGAGAGAGGCCTTCAAGGACGGACCTTGACCAAGACCTAGACCTTAGAAACTAACTTAGTCCGACTAGGGTCAGCCGCGATCGGCTCCGGGCCAACCTCGACGACGACTGTTACTCCATTATTCTCTTCTCGTCGTCGTCGAGGGCTCACTCGCGTTCCCGTTTAGGAAACCGACCCTTCGTACCGCCGAAAGAAAGAAAAAAAAACTTGGCTTTGGACAAGGTCCCGGTCAATACTTGGCAATTCCCGCAAGTGGCGTGTTTTGTTTCGTTTTCCTCCTTCTGTCCCTGTCCGTTTCGTCAACCTTCCGGCTTCTCTCTCTCTCGTTTGCCAGGGGGTGGGTTGAGTGGGTGGTGGTCGAGCCAAAAGAGACTTATAACATCCGTGATATAGGGCCATAAGACAGGCGAGTATCGACTCGCGCTAGCCACCACAAATCGAATGCCCTGCCAACCGCAGCCAAACGAAACATTCGTTTTAGGGGCCCTTTACTTCTTTCTCTTTTTTGCCCGTGGGGCAAGGGCAAAAAAAAAAGGGGACAAGGGGGGGTCTTGTCTTCTTTTGTTTCTTTAACCCATATCCAAAGAAACAGCGTCGTACTGCATCACCACCCACCAAAAGCCCGGTGTCGCGCCTCTCTCTCCTCAAAAAGAGGGCGGCCGATGCTACCTCGGGACCCGGCCATTATAGCCCCAGGGATCTTGTTGACGAGAGGGAGAAAAAAAAAACAGCCTTTGCTTTGCTGCCTTGCCAGCCGCCGCCAGCCAGTGAGGTGAGGTGTGAGGTGACAAATCCATGACGAAGCCTCTTTTGTCCTCCTCTGTCTCCCTCGTTGCCCCGTCCAGCCTGCCCGAGACACACATCGCTAGTTACTGTATGTACCGTTACCTGTCCCCGTAGCCCCTCCGGGGATGGGGGACGGGGACGGAGACGGGGACGCGAGACAGGCCGTACGATCCAGTTTCAAGCTTGATTCTGACAGATCGGGCTGGGTTTGGTCTGGAGCAGAGACAAGACCACCAACCACCCACGGCCCTTCGCTTAGAAACTGCGCGTCGGAGATTTCTCACGACATGTTTCAGCGGGCTAACCTTCTTGTCTGCTTGCCTTGCTTGCTTGCTTGCTGCTTGCTCCATAGCATGCACACACACGGACACACACACACACACACATACATGCCATGCCATGCCGGGGCTAGACTAGGCCAGGCCATGTCATGTTCCATGTCCCTTTCCCCATGCCATCCATCGGGTGCTTCTCTACCGGACCACCTCTCAAACCCTCCCTTGTCAGGCTCCTCCCGACGTGACACTCCCCGGAATGCTCAACAGATGCTCGATGGGACCCGACATGATGCCCATCTTGCATCATCACCCAGTCAGTCCGCCTTGCTACTCCCAGTTCTTCTCCAGCCTCCCTTTCTTCACCGTAACCACGTCACCATGAAACACGCGCGGCTCACCGCAAAGAGTGTGTTTTGAGTCCCCCTTCACATTCACCGTCCTCGAATGTTCTAGGCTCTCTCTTTCTATCTCTCACTCACCAACAAGTGTCTTCCCTCCCCCCCTTCTTCCGTTTAGCGCCCTGCGAGTCGCATGCCATGCCATGCCATGCGATGTGATAGCCCTTCGTCGTGCGGGGCGCCAAAAAGCCCAGCCGACCAACCAAGCAGAATAGACTGACAAGAAGGAGACTTGGGAGAGAGACGAGAGAGTGAGATCGGGCCTTTTGTTTTTCTTGTCTCGCTCGCTCGCCTTTCTTAGACCACCGTCAAGGTATCACGAGGCTTCTCGGAGTCAAGGCTCAAAGGCGTTCAAAGCCCCGGGGCGACACAAAGAGACGAGAGGCTGTCTATACTCGTTTCATCGGTTCGATCCGCTCGGCGAACGAAACAAACAGACGCCAGTGGGAGCTTCCACCAGTCGGCAAGTACGGCGATCGGGCCGCCGGCTGCTGTACTGTACCGTACCTACGTGGCAAGGTCCCGCCCTCCCTATATCACCGTTTACCGTAGCTCTTATATCCCAAGGGCCTAAGCCCAAGCCCAAGGCCCAAGGGGGAGGGGGGAGGACGAAGCGCGGAGTGGCAGGGGATGGGGATGGATGCTTCGCTGTCAACTGTTGTTAGAGCATAAACGTTACCTTTTGCCTCCAGGTCAAATGTGGAGAGTGATCCGGTGAAGCAAAGCGGCCGGGGGGTTAGGGTATTAGTTAGTTTGTTAGCTCAGGCAGCTCTCCAGATCCGAGAGGAACTTTGGACGCGTCTTGAGGACAGACGGACGGACGTATATCGCAATTCTCAACCTCAACTATAGGGCCAAAACGCAGAGGGTATAGGGATCCATTTTTTTCGCTATCGTAGTGCCGCTGGCATGAAACTCAACAGGAGCCTCATGGCGTGATTTCAGTGACGATCCAGCAGATCCTCTTCCTCTATGATCTAGCCCGCTTTTCTCCAAGTCCACCCAAAGTCGGCGCTATGCTATACTCCAAGAGACGACCGACGCCTGGTGTCTCTGTCCTGTCCTGTCCTGTCCCTCCCTGTCAGCAGTGTCTGCTTACTGCTCCCTCCCCCTTCTCCAGCTTTTCCTTTCCTTTTCCTCTCATCAAGTAACAGTAGACATTCCCCTGCCTTCGCCAATCTGCAAAATGTAGTACACCAATCTTAGTACAACCCTCCAAACAAGAAATGTCCCATCATGCCCAACCAAAACCCGCAGAGACCTGTGTCATCCCAGTCTCAACGGTAAAAAGAAAGCAAAAAAGGAATAAAAGTAAAAATAGAGGAAATGAGAAAATGTGATCAGCCACAAATAATCCCAAGCGATTGGACGGTTCCCCTGGCTGAAGGATGGGGAGCATTAGGTGCATGTAAGTAATTCTCTCTCCTTTTCCGGGGTTCCCAAGTCTATAGTTTTCGTAAAGTGACATAGGAGATCATAGACGTTCAGCTGCAAGCATAGAGTACAAGGCAATTTCTAAGAAGGTGGGAATCGTGAAGTGAAATACAGAATTAGTGTGAAAGGGGTAATGGGGAAAGAGGTCAGGATCCAAACGTGAAAAAATAATGATGCGACCTGCAAACATGGGATTGAGTGAATAGTACAGAGAGATAAGAAAAAGAAATCAAGTCGTAGAATGTGCTCTTCTGTCCTGGTCCGGTCTGACCCGTGTGTTCAGGCTGTCGTCTCTAAAAAGATGGTTCCGTTCAAAGTGATGGTGATGTCAGGTTGTCCAACGGGACAACGGGGGGAAAAACAATGGTCGAATACGGTACCGGGAGGTAAGCGAGTGTCTTCGAGGCTCCGCAGTTCTGTTGCAAGTTTGTGTGTGTGTGTGTGTGTGTGTGTGTGTTTGTGTTTATGTGTTTGAAAAGAGTGTCGTTTGAGGGGGCGGTGTGTGTCGTCGCTCCGTTGATTTCGCCCTCCGTCCTCATAGATTGGACGGTTTCTGCCATCACTGAAGTTGCTGCGAGTATATGGAGTCTCCAGGTTCGGGAACTGAGGCAACAACAGGGGATAATGACTGTGAAAGAGTTGCCAGAGTCGTAGTGTCTCCAGATACGAGTTGTTCGGCCCTCTCCCGGCACGCCGCGGGAGTGAATCCGGTGCCAACCTTGTTAGCTACGATTCTCCATTTCTCGTTCTCGTAGTCCTGGAGTGCGGTTCGAAGTTTTTGGTCCTACCACAGAGTTAGCACGGTATCCCGGCAAATAACAGTATTATGAATGACAAGGTCTACTAGTCTAGTAGCAACAGGGGCTTCACTTACCGTCTCCTCTGTCCAGTTTGTCGTCTTGGCCTTGAGCTTGGTACAGTACCGCACCTGTAACGTTCCAGAAGAGCGCCCCGGGAAGAAATCCGCGATTTGCTTCCATGTGAGGTTCTTGTTCTCCTTCAACTCGATCAACAGCTGGTCATCCTCGGGCGTGAATTTTAGTTTTGGTCCTCGAGGACGAGGTGCCGGGGCAGGCATCCCTGCTTGACCCACGACGCTTGGAGCTCCCCCTCCCCCATCGTCGCGACGCATCATCTTTGAAGGGGGTCCCGAGTCCGGGAGGTGGTGGTGGTGATGTATCGGCGGTGGTTGGGACACGGCGGCAGCGGCAGCTTGGGCGTATGCAGCCCCCAGGGGGGTTTGTTGCATGCCGCTGAGGTCTGAGTGTTCCAGGTCACCCAGGCCTGTAACTGAGAGGTCAAGTTCACTTGGCCGTGGACGCTTGGAGCTGGAGCCGGGGTGAGTTGGCGGCGTCGGAGTCGACATAGCCTGGTATATGGGCGCCATGACTTGGCCTGGTGCGCCAAACTGCGGTGGCCCAAGACGATGATGGCCCATCTGGGATGGGTCCATCACCATCTGGGGTGAAGGGTGCTGCTGGTGATGTTGGGCCATGGCTGCGTGCTGGACGTGAGGGTTGGCGTGGTGCGGATCCGAGGCGCCATGAATACCAGCAGCCGGGCCTCCAGGATGATGGATGGAGGCCCGATGCTGCTGGTGTCGGGGACGTTGGTGAATCGACGGATCATATGCGTGCTGATGCTGGCTCTCTCCTTGTTGTGAGTCCTGGCCAGAGTAGTCCACATTGTAGTCCCCTACTCGATAAGTGCCCGCCAGCGTGCCTCCGATACATGAGGTCCGCCAGAGCGAACCGCTCTGGACGGCCGCCGGGCTCTGGATGGAAAGAATTTGACAGGATGAAGCCCTTGCGGGCTGCGGCGCGGAGAGAGAAGAATCGTTTATCTGAGGGCAATACGTTGCGGGGTCGCGTCCGTCGGCTCAGGCTTCTCCAACTTGCATCCGGTTGTCAAGCTATAAGTCGACAGCGATATTGGCTGCTGGTCAGCTTGCCACATGCGTTGTCGGGGACTGAGTGATTGGCACGGGTTGGGGGCTTTCCCGCTTCCGTAGTTGAGCGAGACGGTAGTGGTGGGCGCTGGAGGGCTGTGTTGGAGGGGTGAGCTCAGGCTCGAGTTATGATGTCGTAGTAGTGGTGAAGAGTCCAGAGGAGCCAAACGAGTGTGTTGTAGGCGCATGTAAATCGACGACGCCCTTGTTGTTCGGGCCAAGGGCACAAAGGAAGGACGTGTTCAGGACAGAGAGGGCAGTGTCGAATCGTCACAAGGATCGATAAAAGGGAATTCAACGAGAAAGAGAGTGAGTAAGTCGAAGTGGTGATGTTAGTCTTTGTATGAGCGCTACCGCCACTTGGTAGGGCAGATGTTCGGAAGTGTTCCCCTCTTCAAGATCTCTCTTCTAGCTCCCGGGCCCGGGGTCATAAACGTATTTAACACAAGGGCTAGCAACCTGGCAGCGCTTGCCAGGGCAAGGGCCGCTCTCTATCGTCTGATGACGGAGTTGCTAAGGCAGGGTAGCAGAGGGAGTGGATCTCTGAGTCTGCCTCTCTGTTCATGCTGCAGGTTTAAGCACTTCAAGATTTTGTTCAGTCCCGTAGGAGAGCAACCCCCGTCCGTCCTCTGCTGGGTTGCGGAGACTGCCTGCCAGCCCAGGCCAGGGTTGGGAGGGTAGTCAATTTCGACGATCTTATGCCATGGCCTCCAGGGTGCCGGATATAGAAACAAGAGTCACCCCTGACATCCATCATGGCTAGCAAGGGTGACAAGGTAATGCGGTAGCAACGCCCTCGACGGACGCGGGCTATCCTTTCCAGATGGTAATTTGCCATGACGAGATCCCTGCACGCAGAAAGATTTGGCAAAGGTGACCGCGTTGAAGCAGACGACATGGAAGGACTCTGGGCGGTCGCGCTTATTGGGGGACGAGCCAAAGGTGAAACGCGCCTCGCCTTGAGAGCGTGGGACTAGACCGGACTGAGGGTGACTGAGCTGGCCACGAGCAGCAATGACAACAAAACAGCCAATGCCCATTTTTCCGCCGCCTTTCCAGACCAGAGGAGAGCCACAGTGAGCGGGTGCCGAGCTGATGGCGTGGCAACAAGGGAGCGAAAAGTTCTGGTGGTCGTTGCAGGACAGGAGAGGTCCACCATTGAACGTTGTGGAGCGGGGGGGATATAATACATCCAGGGTCTCTATATTAGATGGCTCAACCAGGGATCAAGTCCACCACCTAGGCTAGATCGCAAAGAGAGCCATCTCCACAAGCCGGGAACTGCCACTTGACAAATCTGGATGCAAAAGCAGGGAAATGCCCATGCGGAACCATGAGAAGTCAGTACGCCGGGTAGCCGGGACTGGTCCAGATTGGTTAAGTGAGCACGCACGCCATGATGTTGCCCTCGACGCAGTAGATCGACAACCCAGTCGCCTGTGGCTGAGGCAGGGAAGTTGCCCCCACCGAGAGAACAATCACACTGCGTAGAAGTGGCTGTCGCCCAGAATCGGGGCTAGACCGCTGAGCTCCTGGACAGGGCACAGCTGGGTGCGTGACCTTGGAGACTAGCCGGGGACGGGGACGGGAAAATCAACCTTGTGAACCAACCCTCTGGAATCCAAGCAAAAGGGGACCAAGGGCTGAAGGTGGCGGCAGCCGCATCCGCATCAGAGAGCAAGCCGAGATGAGTCGATGACAGCTCCCTTGGCGACAGATAGAATGAGCATGGAAAGGAGTTGCTGGTAAAGGTGATTGAGTCCGAAAGGAGACAGCTCCGAGATGCCTGCAAGCAATGGAGTCCAGTACAGTACCGAGTGAGGGACAAGCGGATCCAAGATGATGGGATAGGATGGGATGGGAACCCAGCAGCCAGGGCCAAGCTCAACGGCTCTGGGCGCAACGGCTTTGAGCGCTTCTCGCTTCCACTCTGGAGACAGACGATAACGAGATCACAGCGTCTAGAAGGCACGGGCGCCAATCGCCATCCACGGCCGGCGTGCTCGGAGCAGCCCTACTGAGTGGGCGATGGCGTTCTGTTCGGGGTCTCCAAGATTGCACCCGTCAATGCTTAATGCCACTCGGTCAGGCTCCCCCGCGGAATGTGCTTGCCGGTTTCCTCAGCGCACCACCCAGCTCAAGCGAGCGTTTCGACATGCTCCGAACGCATGTTGGCCAGGGACACGCATAAAGTGAAGGCAGGAAACGGTCTCGTCTCCGGCGAGGTACCTGGAGGATGCGGAGCCTCCTGTAAAACGCATTGCTGTCTCGGGCATGCGACAAGCCAAGCGGCACGGGTGCTGCAATCATCGTCATGAGCGTCAACGGGGAATCGGGTTCCAGGGCCCTGGCCCAGGAGTCGGGATGGTCTTCTAGAAGGACCTTCTAGCGTGTCCAGGGCCGAGTCTGCTAGCGCCATGACCCCGGCTGGCAGTGGAGGGTGACGCCAATTTCGTAATTCAAGACGGGCATGAGCGGGCGTGGGCGGGCGGTCGGTCGGTGCTCTAGAGGGTTTTAGGGAGGATAAGCGATGACGGATGAGCTGAAAGTTGAGTGATTACAGGAAAGGGACAATGCGAAGAAGGGGGGGAGGTTGAAGATGGGCCAAGTTGGGAAAAGGGGAGATGGAGATTCATTACAGAGGATGGGTTGACAGTCCAGGGGGAAGGAGCAAGCCGATGAGAATGGACAAATTTTGAGTTGACAGCTACCAGTTGGGAAGGAGCGAGGAGCAAACCCCAGAATCGGGAAGGAAAGAAGGGAGAAAGAGGGAACAGGCGGTAAAAGGGCAAGAGCCTGAGATAACCAAACAGCAAGTGCCAGTGAGTGGATGCGAAAACATCATCTTTGACCATTGAGACAACCTGATCCCAGTAATAACATCCATCAACAATATCACGATCGGTGTCATCAATATATTCAGCTATGTCAAGACAATATATTCCGAGATTATCAAGATTAGGTTTCTTCAATACACCGGTACATCTATCTCATCGCCGATTTCTAGAAGCTTGCACCATTGACCCCTACCTACCCGAAAGCTCCCAGCTTCAGCCAACGACAAGCCCAACATTACGATACGACAGAAGACAGAGATCGTCTCCCACCAGAGCCGAGGTGCCGTCACCGTTGCGCCAACTCGATGCTCACTCGTCATATTTAACTTATCGATCCATGCATGCACCACCGCCGCTAGACAAAAGCCCCAAGCGCGCGCCGCCAAGAACAAACCCAACGGCCGGGAGCTAACTAGCAAATCGACCGGCAGGCACCCAGCTGAGCTGGGCCAGGCTGGGCTCCCAAGCTCCCTCACACGAACACCCTCCATCTCGAGGACCAACTCTGGGGCAGGATCGACCATCTTGCCGAGCTCCCCTTTGACGCCATCGGGGGGGAGGACACTCGTACCACCGCTTGCGCAGGTACAGACGCCGCGTTGACCACAGCGCGGCAGATTATCCATTCACTGCGGGTCATGTCCATGGTTAGACGTTGTTGACATGGGTGATGAAAATAGCAGTCGACGTCAGCACAAATCACCCGCGCTGCAGATCTCATCCCCCGTTGGACGAACGGCCGAACAATCTCAAGATGGCCTATCCAAAACCTCGGGTTGAGTCCCTGATTAGCGTCCATCCCAACGCCAGGCTGCGCCTAGAGCACCAAGGTGCAGCCAGATTTCCTTTTGTTATGCCGCCCAAGCGACTTCTCGCATCGATGAAGCCGCTCACGCACAGTCCAAGTCCACTTTACGCGTTTTTACTCACATCTCAGCTCGCCTGTAAAGTACGCGACGCATGAATGCATAAACAACCAATTTCACTCCCCCACGCACATGATCCAACTCACGGCGCGGTTCCACGCCCTCGGTGAAGCCGCCTCCCAGCAGACCCGGCAGGCCCAGTAGGGCCCCAGTTGGGAAGACCGCTTGTGCTTGCTTGCTTGCTTGGTCCCCTCCCCAGCCTGTCGAGCCTATTCATCCCAGTCACCTGCCAGACCAGACCAGACCAGACCAGGCCAGGCCAGGGACCCGTCTCTTCCCAAGAAGTCGGACAAAGGCCCGGCTACCTACCGACGTGGGTCACCCATCCATGCGGCCCCTGCCTTTGAGCCGTTTGTCAACCGTCTTCACGAATCGCAGAATCTGTCAAGGCCAGATCAGGAAATCATGCCGCTCGGAAACAACTGACATCGGATGTGTGCGTCATCCAGGAGCGGAATTGGTTTGATTGGGTCATCTCGGTATTGATTTCTCCATGAACCATTTTAAATCTTATTTTACAGCAAAAAAAGATAAAAAAAGTATGCTAACAACTACAATCAATTACAACAACCAGCAGCAGCAACAACAAAAAGAACGCCTCCCTCCCTTCCTCATTAGCGCGCATCTGCTGTCCAGATGCCGGACAAAATAGATTGCGCTGATCGTCCAGTTTCCCTCCTCCTGTCTGTGCTTTTTCTTCGTATGGTATGGTGATCCTTCTCCCACGTTCATCCCAGTTCCCATTCTACCGTGCCCTGTATCCATGCTCATCCCCACAACTCTTGATCTTTTTTTGTCCTGCCGCTTTACGCAAAGTTGTCCGATCGGTCCACCCAGATGTCCTCCAACTCCGCAAAACTGTGGAAGTGCACAGGTCTATGCTCGTCGCTGTAGAATGGGATCGGCGTATCCAGCTTGACGTGCACCGGCTTCTTCTCCATTCCTGCGAACGCACTGCCCATGAAGCTGTAGTTCCACCTGCCGTCGTCCGGCACCAGGAAGAAACCCCTGAATCGCGGGCTCAGGAGCAGCTTGCGCTTCTCACCCATGGTTGTCGTAAAGCCCTGGGGTTGGTCGCTCTGAATGTCCTTGTTCTCTGCACCCCACTTGTATCCAGCCGGAGTGAGACCCCAGGCGGAGAGAGACACACTGCCGGGAGTGAACGCCACCGATACCGTCACCGTGTTGGTCTTGTCCCACTCGTTGTGCGCATCGAGGAGCTTGGAGTGCTCTGTCACGTCGGTGGCAGACATGTACGGCAACTCGTTGCCGGACACGGTGTGGATCACACCCAGGGGCTCCATGCCCTCAAGGAACTCGCTCTGGGGGAGCTGCTGCGGTAGCTGCACGTTGCGAAGACCGCCAATCTGGGGGATCATGACGATACACTTGATCTCCTTGACCTGGTCGTTGTCTGGTGCTGATGAGCCATAAAGGTAGCCGGCCACCTGTACCCTAAGATCCGCAATGGTGATGAACCGCTTTAGGATATTGTTAGGCATGACATAGGTAATGTCATCCAAATCGTTGTCAACTGATGAGACATAGATGTTCTTGGCTCGAGTCCGCAGGTTGGATGTAGCAATTGCCCGGGTTCGCCACTCGGTCTTGGAAGCAAAGGTCTGCTGCTCAAACTGCGATGTGGTCGTAACGATAATCTCCTCGCCGTGAACGTTCTGCGTCTTGGTAGTCACAGCCGTCAACTGTGCCTGTTCCTGCTGCTGCTTCTCGATCTCGGCCGCTTGTTGTCGCTGCATGGATGGAGCCGAAATTTCCATACCAAGAATAATGTCTCGCACTTCACTGGTGGTCAAACTCGACACATTAACATTGTTCTTTTTGCCATAGTCATTCAGGATGAGATCTCGGAGCTGTGTCTCAACCTTGATCCACTCCTCATCCGGCAGAGATGGCCAGATGTGGTGCTCGTGGGTGATGACGGTCTTGTCGGGTCGGAGGATGAGTTTTGTCTTGTCGGGGTTGACGTGGAGCGCACGCAGGATAAGGACGAGACGAGAGAAGGCAGTGTAAGACGAGATGCTCTTGAGCCATTCATCGTACAGGTTGAAGAGTACCATCTGAGGCTCAGTCGCACGAAGAATCATGTCTCCCAGCTTCTCCACCTTCATCGCAGCCTGGAAGGGTAGTTGAAGCTCGGAAGCTCGGATCGAAATGTTGGGGAAGTCGAGCAGATGGACCTCGAGGGGATCCAGGAGACCCTTTCGGGTCACGATCAGCTGCTTCGGCTGTTCCTCCACAGGCAGAGAGCGAATCAGGGCAGCAACTTCTTCAGCGGTCTTCCACTTGGCCAGCTGACCCAGACGTTTCTGTCCGGCCCAAACGCTAGTGTGAATAATCTTGAGGAAGAGCTGACCAGTTCGGGGGTTGAAGATGAAGATAGCACCGTTGATGGGCTTGGTCGTCAAGTTGCCCTCGAATGTCTTGTGGATGGTCACACGATAGACGTTGGTATCATCGATAAACAGCTGCGTCTGGTTGCTAAAGAGTTCCGAGTAGTTTTGCGAGTTGAGGAACTCCTGATTGCTCTCAGAAGCATACAACTGCAGGCCCTTTCGAATACGCTCCCGGAGGACGTACAGGGCAGGGTTGGCCTTCATGATCTTGGCCATGGCTTGTTGAACGAGGACCTTCAAGCCAGGGAAGTACATGCCATAGGCAGAGTACAGGTTGTAGGCAAGATCAATGCCAACCATAAGACCCGTCGCTGAGGGGTAGATACTGGCACTGTCGGTTGTGTAGTCGAGGTACTTGGCACGGGTATATCGTTCAATGTCGTGAGAGTCGTAATCACCATATCGAAGCTGGACATCAATCCAGAATTTGTTAGTGGTTGTGGGCTCAATGACGTCCTTGGTGTCGTAAAGGAGAGATGGCCGTGTGACATTCCACTTGTGGTTGGAGAACAGGAGGATATCGGCACAAGAACTGTTCATCTTGTACGACTTTCGAGGGTGAATCGTCTCCTTCTGGACCGTCTCAATGCCGAGCGACTCCAGCTCCTGGTCAAACACCTGGCACAGATCCATGACGACGGACTCGTGGATCTTCTGCCACAAATGGGCTCGGAAGATCTGGATAAGAGAGATCTTGAGAGTGGGAATCTTTCCGTGCAAGAAGATACCTGTAAGGTCAAGCTGGACTTGGAAACCGACGTATACGTTAGCTCGGTTAATCGTCGGTGACCACCAAAGCGTGAATCGTCGGTTGGGAATCTGGTTCAGACCAGAACGCTGGGCGTTGGTCAACTTCTTGAACTTCATCGACTCTGCAAAATCGTTAGCAATTGTTAAATACGGTTTTGGGGGGTATAATCGCCTTCGAAGCCTGAGGCCTTTTCCCAAAAGAGGCCTTCCCAGGACGGAAAACCGGTTGCTTTGAACAAGGTGTGCTCCAGGATAGTTTCCACACCACCCAGGGCTTGGATGACATCGGTTCGGTAAGCGTTGAGATTCCAGAGTTTTCCATCATGACGCTGACTAGTCCACCAGAAAGGATTGTTCTTCATGAGCTGGTAAACCTTGAACTCTGCTCGAGCTCGGAAACCCTTGTCGAAACTCAGGGTACTTCGGTCCTTCTGGAACAGGGTGTTGATTCGAGGCAGACCACGATCCCAACTATCCTCAAGATCTTCAAGAGTAAGACGACGGTTCTGTTGATTAGCTTCGAGTCGCTTCTGCGAATACTCGGTCCAGACGCGCTGAGAGTCGATAAACTCAGCCTCCCAAGGGATGATGTAACGGAAGATGTTGGGAATCAAAGTCTCCTCATCATGAGTCATTCCAGCTCTGTAGTGAGTAACACCAGTGTCGGTTTGCTTCGACCAGCGCTTGTCACTTGCGGGAATGAGGATGTGAGAGCCGGAAATCATACCAAGACCACCCAACTCCTTCGGGGTATAGAAGACGGCAGGAGGGAAACGAGACGGCATCTTGGAGTTCAAACCAATCTTGACACGAGTCTGGATCTTGGTCTCGCACTTGACAATGGTATCAAGCAGGTCGACTGTGGAAACAGCTGCCTCTCGGTAGTAGGTGAAGAGTGCGATCAGCGCAGTGTTCCACTTGTTGGCAATCTTTGTGAAAGTAGTGGAGCCTGATGACATGAGAATTTGACGAATACGGTTGTTGAACTTTTGGATATCCTCCTCAGTGACCTGCAAGAAAGCGTGTGCTGTTCTCTCCTTGGTGGTGTTGTCGACAAGAGACCAGACACTGTCCTTGACCGGGAACTCATCGTTCTGGTTCCGGATCTTGGGCAGGATACGGACCTCAAAGCCGCACATGGAAAACAACAGGTTAGGGTTGTCACGACTGTAAACGCTCACGAAGCTGTCATCCCACTCAATCGTTGTCACGGATCGAGGCAGACGGTTCTTCATATCCCAGAAGACAGCTCGGCCGAGGTTCACATCGTGACGCATCAAGCGCATACGAGAGTCTCGGGGCCAGCACTTCTTGCTCTTGTACCCAATAACGTTCTCGAAGTTGGGATCAGGCTGCTCAGTGAGGAACCGCTGGATGAGGTCTCGTGACTCTTCAGCTGTGAATCGAAGGAAGATCCAGACCTTGTCGATGTATCGAGTGTAAAGTCGGATCGGGTGGCTGGTTTCTGTCTCGCGGTCGCGGAACTGCAAGAAGTCGTTGGGGCTCTGAGGGGGTCCAGCGATCTCACTGGCTCGCTGAGGTCCGAGCAGGAGGAGATCCAGAACAAGGCCGTAGTACTGGAACACGAATGCGGAGAACTGCAGACCACGAATCATACCGTAGCTGTTGACATGGTTCATGTCCTTGTACGTGAGCTGAACGTTGTTCTTGGCTGTGATGTAGTCGGCCAAGTTGTGGTCCATGATCAGTCTCAACAGAGAGTTGAGCAGCGTGAGCTCCATCTTCTCATACACCTTGGAAAGCTCGGTCTCGATCATGACGTTGCACTCCCCATTTTCAGACTGCCAGACACCACCCAGGTTGTTGATACCTTGCGCCCACTTGTAAACCAACAAGGGGGGAACCTCGGAGTCGGAAGGCTTAATCCATGCTGGGAAAAGGTGACGCTGGTCCGCCTGGTACCAAAGGTACTGATCCAGATAAGCATCGCTGATCTTCTCGATGGGCTCAATGTCATAAACGGGGTTAATAGTGCTGTAGTTGTCGTTCATGTCAATGTTCACCTCCTTGAAGGCTCGCTGAGTAAGCAGGAACCGCTTGATGCGCTCCAGCGTTGTGCCGGGGCTATCGTAAGCTTGCTCAATCAATGCCAACTCTTCTCGTTGACTCTGGTTGAGGCGGCCCTTTACTGAGTAAGCTTCCCTCAGGCGCTCGAGAGCGAGAATCAAAATCTTGGTGTCGTGCTTGTAGGAAACACTGGGGAAGGGGATGGGAGAGAACTTGCGCGACTCGAGCCAGTGCACAGTTGTAGTGTAAATGGCAACAGCCTCCTCAGACGAGACATAAGGACCGTCCTTCATGTGGTTGTGCTGTCGCTCCTGCTCGGCCTTCAACCAAAGACGTGTCAAACGGCCGACGTTCTTCTTCGCCACCGTCTTGTCGACTGTAGCGCCTCTTCGGATACGCTCACGGTTGTAGTGAGCGACCGAGATCCACCAATCAGCCTTTGACTTGACATAACGAAGGATGATATTCTCGATGGGCGCAGGCAGGCCAGGCACCTTCCAAGGGATGTTGCTCTTCCAGCATCTCCACGCCTCGGACAAGTGCTGGAGGACGGTGTTGACCTTGTTCTGCTTGATGCCCTCGGGCATCATATCCATCAGGTCAGCCATCACAGACGCGCGAAGTTCCAAATCGAAATGGGACTCAACACGCTGCTTCGTAACAGTCTTGGCCACTCCCTTGCTGTGTCGACCCTCGAACTGACGGGACAGGAGGTTGCCCAGCCATCGTTCGAGGAGGGGAATGATGCCTCGCATGAAGAAGAGCCAGACTCTCCAGGCGGGAGCCCAGAAACCACAGCCAGGGCCCTTGCCAACAGGTCCAGAGTTGAAACGGTAGTAGATGAGATGCTTCAGATCTTTGCAAGTTCGGATCTGGTGCATCAACTTGTACTTGTATCGGTACATACCGGTGAGCTGACCGACATGGTTGAAGGCGTACAGAATACCATCAGCAAGCTGGAAAGCATCAATGTTTCCGAGTCTGTATTGCACTTGAGCATCCACAATCAGCTTTGTTAACCTCAAGATCTCACGCATCAGATGGAATGCGTTTCCGAAACGAGACTTCTTTCGCTCCTTGGTTGTCAGGGTCTTGACAGGCTTCAAGTTGAAGTTGTAATCAAGATGGAGGTATGTCAGATTCTTGCGGTGGATGAGAAGGTTGAGCATGTTGAACCCCTGACGGCAGACCTGCAGACCAGCCTCAACCCAGTCGATTGTTGTCTGCTGGAAGAACTTGGTTTGCTTGAGAGATCGCAGCAAGTTCTGCTTGTTCTGCGCCTTGGGGGTCTTCTTGTGAAGCTCGTTGAGAACAAAGTTCTTGAGGAGCTTCTGGTACGAAACTCGGACCTTGACTGGAGGCCTGTCGGATGGAGGATGCTCGAGATACCACTGCTTAACCAGAGGCACATCTTGCGCCCGCACCATGTTTCCTGAACGTCGATCGAAGGGATATGGCGCCCACCATAGCTCGACCGCTGACGATGTGTCCTCATTCTCAAGGTCTTCATCAGCAAGGAATGGCTCCATTCCAGCAGGGAGCTGGAAGGCATCTTCCTCAGGCTCCTCGATATTTCCAGGTCCAAAGAGCTCATCCTCGAGCGAAATCTCGACGTTCTTTGACGCGACAGTTCGTGAAGAGATGGGGTTGATTCGGCGATCAAAGTGAAAGGTCGGTAGGTCGGGATCATCGGCTCTGTTGAACACAACCTGAGGATGAGAGTGCCACGACAAGTGCACACTTCTGGGTAGAGAGTTGTAAAGGAAGGGGTAGGCCACTCGGAACTCGGTTCGAATGGGGTTTCGGAAGATGATACGATCGATGGCGTTGAATTCACCAAAGTCCTCGTCATTAGGGTCGATATCCTTGTATAGGGGCTCAAATCGAGGTCCACCGGGCAGAGCGACGTTGAGGGCCTTGGCTGTTAATAAACTCTTCAGGTCGAAGAGGTAGAAGTAGTTTTTATCCACAACATCCGAAACAAGAGGCCGACTCAGACGGAATAGTGTGGCCATCTGGGGTAATGTGAGGTTCCAGGACTTGTAGCTCGGTCCGTTGACATGGGGCGTGTCCAGGAGTGGTCGGTGATCGTAGAACCATTCGTAGACTGCCGCATCATCGTCCTCGTCGAGTTCCATCTGGATAGGCTCCAGGGGTTCAACATCCTCCAGGTTCTCAGACCACGACAAGGGAGGTTCTTCGTCGTCAAACGGCGGGAATCGCATGCGCTTGAATAGTCTTCGGTCGGCCTTTTCCTTTCGCATAAATGTCCACATCATTGCCCACTGCGCAAAGAAGACGGGCTCGATGACTCGGGGGATCTCGTTGACGAGGGTCAGGCAGCCATTGACGTGGTACAGGACCTTGACTTCACGCGCCGACTCCCAGGGCATGGGCATGTTCTCGAGAAGCTTCAGAACCGCGTGAGGCATGAACTTGAGAGCTCCCAGGTAGCTTCGCTTGTCATTTGTGTACTTCTTCTGGGAGACGTCGCCAATATCCTTCACGATCTTGCGCAGATGCTCGGGAGGCATGTCCGCCTTCTGAGTCTGCACGAAGCCGCCCTTGCGCTTCTCGCCAAACCGGTTGCGCTGGTTCCTGACCCATTCCTTCTTCTTCTGGGCAAACTTGGCGATTTGAGGATCGGTAGGAGGGCGATAACCTGGCGGAGGAGGAGCCGGCGTCGAGGGCGGAGGAGGTAGTGAGGACGACGGCGGAGGAGGGGAGGAGGTCCCCAGCCGGGGGGTGGTGGCGGGGGATGCTGCGACATGATGAATCCGCGATGCGCGCGCAGCGACAACCAAGGCGGAGATGAAGTGAAAGTTCTTGGTGTATGGTCGCCTCCGTCGCGACAAATTCAAGTTCTGGTCGCAGGGGCGACGCGCTAGATATGGTGGGTCCGGTCACGTGGGTCATGCAGAAACGCAAATGAGCGCTGAACAGGCATCAAAGATTAGACACCAAGCTTACCTCCTACCTAGGTTGTGGGTAGTTGACGATCGATCCATATAGACACCTGGACGGGCAACTGTAGGGAGAATTTTCATTCAAAGTGCGCCGCTTGTTTCTCCGTCTCATAATGATCACTTCCACCTACTAGCATACTAGATGTTAAAGAGACTTGATAAGGGCCTGTGATGGTCTTTAGAGCAGCCCAGTAGAAACCTGCAGTAACACAGCTAAAGCGTAGACTAAAGCTTCATGAAACGATAACATCCATCCATACAGTAAGGTCACAATGCTTCTTTCGAGCTCCGTAATAAATGCCTGGGCATATTTGTGGGGGTACATGTCCTTAGGCTCAGTAACACTCAAATATCTATGCATGGCAAATGCCGACCACCGATATCTTAACATGAGTTGAAAGCTAGCACATACTTCATCCCCCTTTGTTTTTAGTATATGTGCCATCATATGGACTCATTTAGTAACTTGGATGCGCTGGGTTAGATGAATTTGTCTGGTATCTAAATCGCAATTAACACATGGAAGTTACAGAGCTATCCAGATTGCTGGATGAGGATGTGATGTAATGCACAGAAACCCCCAAACACAGTCCTAACATTGGAAGGTGGAACATTGATAGTCAAATAACAACATATAACATTAATATAACTAGAAAACCAAGGTACTCGTACAATACATGTTTTCCAAACATCGTGAATATTTTCTTGAAGTTCACATCTGGTTGCTACAGGGTACCTACCCACATGTGCGAATCGCGCCCGGCAGCTCCAGCCAATGGCGAACACTGGAATTGCGTTACCTAAGCCTCGAACCTTCAACTTCCGAGCATCGTCGTCCCAAGGTGAACGACCTCCAGCTTGACCACCACGACGGCCAATTCGCCCCCGAACCGCACCAGCAAGACACCCGCTGCCGTCAATCAAAATGGCGCACCTTAGTAGGCTCCCCGACAGGCCGAATTGCTGTCCATCGCTAACCACCACCCGACAGACGTCAAGCCGGACCCGGCTTACCTGAAGTATCAGGGTGCGTGACTTCTCCTCGGCTTCGACGACAACCGCCCTCTCCCGAAACTTTCTAACAGGATGGAATAGCTATGATGAAGACCCGTCACCACTACTTCCGATGGACTCCCCGAACCGCCAAGATCACCTTCATCTACGTCGCCGTGATTCCCGCCATAATGGGCTACATTGCCTACAAGACCGACGTGAGTTCTGCCGAGGAGTACGGTACACGGGACGAATCACTGACAGTACAAGGGACTGTGGGACTTCCGAGCGAAGCGAAAGGGCGACCTCGTCTACGAGAAATAAGTTCACTTGATGCTGGAGATGTGGGAATTGTACATATAAAGCGTCCAGCTTGGGATAGAACCCATGGTAGGAATTCAATGGAACGAGAGGTCAAAACGACGGCATTTACAAGTCTTGTATGACGTGAAATTTCGGATGAATTGTCAAACGGCAATTGGGTATAACGCATGACGCCGCCAACCTAACAACAGCATGATCCTCACTCTACTACCATCTCCCTCTCCCTCTCGATCTCCCACCGGGACCATCTGGCAGCGTCTCTCCTCTCCTCCACTCGCCCATCGGAAATCCGCCCCCGATATCGTCTCTCCAACCGCCTCGTCCTCCCCAAGATCCGCCGCGACCAAAGCCATTCTCTCGGTCTCGAAACCCTCCTCGCGAACTACCTCGACCTTCACGCGAGCCTGGACCAGTCTCCCTTCGAACGCTCGACGCGGGAGCCACTGACCCATCTGAAAAGGGGGGAAGAATGGCGCACGAGATATAATCGCCTACTACAAACCGTGCGTCGCTGAGCGTCTTCTCCACGTCCTTGGGCCCTCTCGTGGGGGCGTCCATGTCGACGTCTTCTGGTGATTCCGTATCTGGCTGTCGCTCACCTATCACAATACTGCCGAGGTCCTTAACACCAAACCGGGGAGGCGAATTGGCGATTGCACTGGTGTTGCGTAGATCTGGAAAGACGAGTTGAAATACAAGACGAGTTCCAACGGCGGGGGAGGGGAAGGCAGATGGTTTGGCAGCTGCTAGTTCGAGAGCCAGTTCGTTAAGAGTGCAATCCGGCCATGTGTAGACTGAGATGTGCGCCGGTTGTGTATGCGACGCAAATTCGTCTGGCCTTTGATAGTATCTGGTGAGTATTCGATCTTGAGAGAAGTGGTTGGTGGGCCTTCGATACCTGTGAAGCGCTCCAGTTCGATAGAAGAGTTGTAAGAGGAACGGGGTCGTGTCCTCGCGAAGCGATTTTTGCTGCGGAGACGCCATGTCTAAACGACCGATATAAGAGGCGTAATTATTTCCTCCAATATGAAAATTAGATTACCCAGAGATCTCTTGCTTCTCAACAGTTGCAAAAGACGAGAGAGTTGAAATGCCATCACGTCCTGATGAGTCGGCCCATATTCAGCCGGAGTATAACCGCAATCGATAACCATGTCGCGACCAGGAAACTTCGAGATTCGTCACCTTTAACTTTGCGACAACTACTGGAATCATTCAAATTGGAGACCTTTGACATCGAGACCTACAAAAAACGAAGCTATCAGTCATATACAACGCCATACCAACGACGAATCTACTCTCATCTGCGACACATCTTCAATTTCACCATGGACTTCGCGGCGTTGATGAACAAGGAGCTCTCCAAGTCCAAGAGCAGCGCTAGCAGCGGCGACAAGAAGTATCTCAAGCGTTCAGAAGTCGAAGCACAGCGTAAAGAAGCATACCTAGCCGAACAGAAGGCCCTCGAGGCCGAGCGCGAAGCCAAAGCCGCCGCGAAGCGCAAGCGCGAGGAGGAGGTTGCCGTCGAGAACGCCGCCCGTGAGGAGAAGCGTCGCAAACTCGCCGAGGAGTCGCGCCGGAGACGTGAAGAACAAGAAGCTGAGGAGGAGCGCGCAAGGCGGAAGCGCCTAGGCCTGCCGGAACTGGTCAAGGCCAAGAGCGAGGATACTGAGGATGGTCTCCAGGGCAGCGAGGATGTACCGGAAGAGGAACTTGTCGAGAAGCTGAGAGCGCTTGGCGAGCCAGCAGTTCTGTTCGGAGAGAGCCACACTTCACGGGTCAGAAGATATCGCAAGTTGACGACGGTGGTGACAAAGGGGCCGATACCGACAACCCTGCAGCTAGTGGAGGAGAAGGATATGAAGGTCGACGGCACGGTACCACAGGACAAGGAGGGTCGCAAGTGGCTCTTCCGGCAACTGGCGAGCTACTTTACTATGGTTCTGACTGAGTATGAGCGGGCAATGGACTCTGAAAAACGGGATACGAGCGCCAGCAAGACGGCATACAATGCTATGGTACAGACTCGCGAGAATATGAAGCCGGTATGTCCGATTTTCTCATTGACGCTCGGATCTTGAGACTGACCCCCCTCTAGCTATTTCGCAAGTTTGAGCAAGGAGAGCTCGACGACGACATCCTGAAGCCCATTATCGAGATCGTCCAGGCTCTCCAGGAGCGACGATATGTGGATGCCAACGACGGGTACCTTCGTCTCAGTATCGGAAAGGCGGCCTGGCCCATTGGTGTGACCATGGTGGGTATCCACGAGCGAAGTGCTCGAGAGAAGCTACACGACGGCGAGAAGGGACATGTTATGGGCGACGAGGTCACGCGCAAGTATCTGCAGAGTATCAAGCGCTGCCTCACCTTTGCACAAGTGCGGTGGCCACCTACGGATTTGAGGCAGTTGATGGGCTGAGAAAAGAGCTGGAAGCAAGATAGGAGAGGGAAGACTGGATGCATTTTATATATGATACCCCTACAACGACGCGGAAGACGTGAATACCAAATAACTACAAAGCAATTGCCAGTGATCCCATTTCAACGCATGCCCCTGTACGCCTGATCTAACTCTAATAGGGCTACCTATGCACCTATTGATGTGTGATTTCGTGGTGACCGGATACCTAAACGCCCGGATCGCAATGGTGCAATTTCGTCTCTCATATTTTATGCTCTTCCATCGAGCTTGGTCTTGGAAAAAGGATCATCTGAGCTTCTTCTAAAACCTTTTAGAGCGGCCGATCAAGTTTCCCTAAGCTTCAGCAGCAGCGCTGGTTGGCTCAGATGCTTTGGATTCGTCATACCAAGTCTCCTCGACTCCTCGGCCGAGAAGAGGCGGCTGCCTCTTGCCCACAACCTCAAGCCCAGCCGAGATTATGCTGATGCGGCGGAGTCTCTCCTTGGCCTCGAGCTCGTACTGGCGGGCGACCTCGATAGCATTCTTCTGCATCTGAAGACGGGGATCAGGTTGGACCGCGATGAGCAACTAGATAAGTGTTAATATTCTGCCATCGTATCGCATGCATGAATTGATGTTACCTTGTTCTTCGCGTCCAGTCGGGCCCTGAGTGTTCCGTCCCGGATCATAGACACGAGCTCGTTTTCGATGGACTCCCCCTCTGGCGCAAAAGCCTTGTTCAAGTTGTCCAGAGTGGCACACGAGAAGGGGACAAAGTACTGAGTGATGCACTTGTTTCGGATCTGCGCGTAGATCGCCGCGACATGTCGTTGCAGGTAGATGTCCAGCATGTAGTCATTCCGAAACGACTCTAGAATCGACAAGCAGGCTGAGTATCTGCCATTCACGAAGAGGCTGATAGCTTTTCGGACATGGGGTTCATGCTCGAGGAATGATCGGAACGATGGGTTGTCTAGGACGCGAGCCTGGAGTTCCTTTCTCTCCATAGTGGCCAACGCCAGTAGACCTCCGTACGTAGCAATGTCGTTGGGACTGGCGATGTGGTTGTACTGAGTGGGAGGGATATCAAAGTCAATCTGCAGGAAGTTCTTGGCTGCGTCCGAGTAATGCTTCAGCCCAAGGAGCGCAATGCCGGACACGAGCTTGGTGAAGGGCTGATAGAACTTCTCCTCCTCGCCACTCTGGACTCCAGTGATTTTGCCGAGACTGTTGATCACCATGGTCCAATCCCGGCGATAGAGATAGACATTGACAAGGTGTAGGCCGCAATCGATGATGTGTTTGGTTGTCGTCACATCCTGACGCATGCGGTTGTACGCCTCGGCTGCCTCGCTGAGCGATCCTATCTTCTCGAAATGTGTTCCGAGCTCCTCGTTGCCCATCTACACATCTTAGCACTGCCTGACCCTGCGTTTTACGCTGGGGGAAGAAGCCTACCCGAATGCTTTCCTTGATCAAGTTATGACGGTATTGCTTAAGTTCGGCTTCGAGTCGTGAGGTTTCAGCTCTGTTCGCGCGATCGGTCTTATCAACCCAAGCCTGGTCTTTCTGAGCTTCTGGCTCCCCGGGAGCCGCAAAGCGGATGCAGTCCCAGGCATCGTTGTACTGGGTGATATCTGTCCCAGACTTGGCCTCAGAAATAGCGGCCTTGAGTGCGTCGACACATAGCGGAACCGAGGACTTTGCGATGTGGAGTAGACGGTCGAACCTCGTCCGGCCTGGGTACGGGAGTTGTTAGCGGGGTGGAAGGTAATCGATGAGGTCACGGCAACGAACCAGAGTAGTTCTGGATGTAAAGATCGAGGTCAAGCTTGGGTTGTTCTGGAGGGAGTCGAGTCAGCATCATGCTCAAAGAACGGCGGATTCACGAGACTCATGACGTGAATAGTATCTGCTGGCGGTGGCTGAACGAACCTCTCACGACGGTACCACCCTGGTTGCTCATCAGGGTAAAGAAACCCAGCAGAGAGTTTGACGTCGACATGGTGAAGGCGAGTGTCGGCAGTCAAGGCCCTCGAGCTCATCCGGGGGTAGGAATGTGAAGGTCAGAGAGCTCTGGAGCTTGACGTTTGGAGGGTCGCACGTGTTGGTGGCCTTGCGATGCTAGGCTGCGGTGGGGGTGGAGGAGCTGGGGAATTACGTGAGGTGGGGGATCTCGGTGAGATCAAGGTGAAGAGGTGAGCGTAAGACAAGGTGAGTCAAAATTGCTTGGCAAAAATGTCTGAGAAGGATCCTTTAATTTTGCGATTCATCAATTTCCCAAGCCTGAACTTTAATATATATGATTCATTAAACAAGCCTAGAATCATGATTCTGCGAATTGACCTCTACAGTTCATAGTGATCATCTCGCTCAACAGGTACACTTCGCATTTAGATCAGAGTGCTGTGAATAACACCTGCGAAATACCGCCTTTCGTCGACCGCTTTCTCCTCTCCGTCTTCACAGCTCCGATGCCGGTTTGCGGAGCCAAATCTCGGTCCCGAACCGGCAGGCTGCTGCGCCGTAAAGCAGATACGGCGGCCGACTTGACACCGTCTTACTTGATAAACACTTACACTGTGGTCGGGCCAAGACGGCACATCGAGCCTGGGATTCACAACGTTGGCGGCTGGACGTCATGATATTGGCTCAAGACTGTTGCACTCCGCCATTTGTCGTTATGCAAGAAGCGTTTGCGATATCAGCCACGAGACCATACCATTCATTGGGGGGCACAGGAATCTCCGGTTCCCCCAAACTCGGAGTCATTTTTGGCATCCTACGAGTGGTGGATTTCGCGCCGTTGCTGGCATCAATGCGCCGCCTCTGTCGTCATCTCACCTTTGACCCAAAGAAAGCCATCTGACTAGCTGGGATGATTGAGGCTTGAAGTTATTCCCGTTGTCTTCTAGAAGCAGGGGAGGAGAGACAACGTTGCAGATGGGTGCGAGGTTATCCACCATCGTGCATCAGACGAACGAGCCATGCCACAAAGACAACTCCGGCATTTGATGCAGCCATCGTCCTAGCGATATCGCCACAAATTCGAGGATCCTTAATCCCCAGAATCAACCCCCAAAGTCTGATTGCGCCAAGAATGACGTCGTTGGGGATGTGCCGGCTTGCCGGTGCATTGCTTCTCGTGTCCCGCGTAAGCGAGAATGTCCATATTGAGGATATCGTAGAAGGCAGAATGGCATTAGCTGGACGCTATTGTGAAGAAAATGCGTCGTAAGCAGGGGTGGCATGATGGGAGCACCTCACGACGCGAAAAAAGAAAATGGCGCGTGTAAATATGGCCAGGGAGGATTGGCCTGTCTGGGAAACGATCAGCGACGTCACTCGACACTGGAAGAGAGACGACGGCGTCAGTTTACTCGAGAGTTAAGATTTTAAAGTCTTGGTGAAAGATTTAGAGTACTGGAAGATGTAAGCCATAAGGCTGAACGAGCCGGCACGCATGGTTCCATCTGCCCTTCTAAGAAGCATCGTGGAAGAGGTTGAAACAAAGCTTTAGTGCCAAGACCAAAGCCAAGACCTCGTCTCAGCGCGGTTCTCTGCACAAACTCATTCCCCTTCTCGTCCGGCCTGCTCCGCCCTTATCGGCCGAAGAGAGAGCCATGCCGACCCAGAAAAAAGGACGACAGTTGCGCATGGGTCTGACGTGAAAAAGAACCACCGGGCACCTTTTCAGCCAATGGGTTTGCCTCGCGACTTGAAAGTCGGGGCCGAAGAAGCGAACAAGGTGAGAGAGAACCTTGCCCGTTGGAGGTTCGTCCCATGGAGGGCGGAATGGCTTGGCGACCCAGCTGAAACCCCGTGCCCGGAGCAAACCCGGGCGAGGGCCGGAATGTGAGAGGGCAGGTAAAAGGAGAGGGAGGGATGATGTCATGGACGAGAATCCCTCTGATGAAAATAGTCACCGAGAATAGAGGACGCGCATCTTTGACAGACAAGAGACGCCGCGACTGTCAAGTGGGACACCGTTTCGAGTCCTTTCTTTACTCGGCCGTACTGTCAATTAGCTACGAGGCTTCTTGACTCTGGAAATGCGGCATGGCACGTCGAGACCAGGATTTGTGGCATTCGTGGCTCCCCCTGCTCCTCGTGTGGCGCCCACCTTCCCAAAAGGTCCCCCGGCGGAAAAAAAAAGACCCACAGTGCCGTGTCAGCCAGGCACTGGGCGGCCGCCATCTTCCGTGTCTCCCGGAGCCGACGACATGGTTGCTTCCAGATTAAGCTTGCTCAACATTCGACCCTAGGGCTGAGGCTCGTCGGGAACCAGCGCAAAGAAGGGCCTGCAGACTCGCTCTAGCTTTGCTGTTGTGCTGCTTCTCCGTGTTAAAAAAGGGACTGGTTGTGTCCGTACGT
This sequence comes from Fusarium duplospermum, assembly GCA_003946985.1. NCBI lineage: Eukaryota > Fungi > Ascomycota > Sordariomycetes > Hypocreales > Nectriaceae > Fusarium > Fusarium duplospermum. The sequence goes on from NKCI01000004.1 coordinate 227,797, forward strand.
CATGATGCAGAACATGCCATCCCGTGTGGCTTCTTCGGAGCCTCCGTACCAGTGAGAAACGTGGTGTGTCAAAGATGTCGGCCGCTGTGCGGTCTTGGTCAATGTCTCACCTTATTCCGCACAATTCGAGGGCTCACTGCTCACACACGGGCCACCGCTTAGAAGGTTGTAGGATAAGGTATGAACAAAGTCGGGGCCGTTTCTTACTGCTGGGAGATTCGCGTAGGTGACACCGGCCTGTCCGGACCTAGATGAGCCAGTGATATGTTACTTCGAGGACTTGGCTTTCTTGACGTTTGGTATTCGAGATGCCATTGTTTTGTTCTACGGTAGACGGTAGGCGTTGTCTACAAGTCGACTGAAACTTGCCTTTGAGAACCGTCGAATCCGTCTCACACTGCCACCACAAACCAGGTGAAATGGGCAACACTTGACAAAAAGATTACTGATACCCAAGCCATGAATACTCTCGTACGATGTAGGCTTTATTTCGGCAGCTATTCTTATTGAGATCCACCACCGCAGATAAAACGGGAACACGAAAGTTCTCCACAAATCCTGGCAGTCTCCGTTACGGTCCGCCCTGCTCAACCACTCCCGTCTCGTGTTGGCATCCAGATAGAGGCCTGCCCATGCAGTCTCATCGAAGTGGATGGGGGATCTCGCTGACGATGGTGGTCTAGAGCCTTTGTTGGTTTGCCTATTCGTCCATGGATCCCCATAAACCTCCGTTTGGCCATCCCATCCATGCTGCTTCCCCCCCCTTGTCGCTATCACAACCCTCGCGTCTCGCGGCTTCAGAGCCCACCAACAAACTAGCCGCAGCTCACTTATGCAGTGCTGGCAGTATCTGTATACGCTGCGGTACATTGCTGCCGGCCGTCTCATGCTGGGCTAGGCTAGACGCACAGCGGCCGACGCACAGCAGGCTCTAATTGTCTGGAGCTATGAGGCCTGGCCGGCCACCGTCCGGTGGGTGGGGGGGTCCTCGCTCAGACGGGGGAGCGCCCTGAGACTGCGAGTTTATTTTGTGGCCGCGCGGCTTGGGATCATGGGTGGTCGTCTCTGCTCCCGTTCCACTCGCATGCCCTGACTAGTGGAGAGGCCTTGCTCTTTTCTTTCGAGGTTACCATCCCGTCATAGCCGTTTTTCCGCCTGTGCATGTAGGTGGTAATGAATGATACGCGTTCTCATTTGCAGACGACAAGAGACATACTTACAGAGAGCGTTGAAGAGGAACGGAACCCCAGTAGCCAGCCACCGACGCGTTATTTGGGACACTGAGTGTCGAGCACAAGGGCTTACCTCTTGTAAACTCAACATGAGCTGAATGTCTTTGTTTAGAAAATAGAAAAAAAGTTAGCATCGAGAGTTGGCTTAGATCGATTGACACGTTCCATGGCGCCGCTCAGCACAGCGCAGTGCTGGATTGGATTCTCTGCACTGGTCCTCCTGCATCTGGGCTCGCCCCTAAAGGCTGTCTGTCTGTCCCCAGGGCCGATCCCACCTGCAGCAGCGTGGAAATCGCTCGGTCAGTGTACAGTGCGAGTTGCAAAACACCGAGCTCCCTCCACAATCCCCCCCCCATCCACCCTCCACTCGAAGCCTCCCGTCAGGTCTCCCCCCCCATTTCTCCAGGTGCCGTGTATCCAGCGCCATCTTCCATTATTCCCGGTCTTGAGCATCATCGCGAACAAGGTGTCCCCTCAGCTTTGGGGCATATGTTCTCTTCTCTCGTCTCAGTGGTTGTTTTGGTTCTATCAATCGACTTGCCTACTTGGACGGACTCCGTTGATCGGATTGAAGGACCCTGACATCTCTCTCGCCCCGTCCATTTAGAGCCCTCATCTCCCGTGTCTTTGACAACGCTTGAAGCCATCGTCGCCTTCAACTCAAATTCTTGCCGCCCTCAACCCTCCCCCTTCCCCTTGCTACGTTAACGCTAGCTCACGGAGACATCCTTATCTAATATTTGACTTGCGCGCCTCCCCTTCATCGTCGCTCCATTCTTGTCCTTCAGCCCTCGCCAGTCAATCGCTCGCTGGCGCTTGGATTTTGCTTGGCTACGGCTCTTGGCTCGACATATCCTGTCCCTTGGTTCTTCTTGGCACTCAACTTTTCAGGCCTTTTGTCTCAGCATCCCCTTCCTTCCTCTCTGGCTCCTCGGCCCTCCCTCAATCTGCCGCGGCCGTCCAGTCCCTCACCGGCCCCCGGGCGTTCACTGTGCGGCATCTCCCTACGGCGGCTTCATCACCCGCTTCTGGCACTCTCCGTCCGTTCCCCTACCTCTCCAGGTTGGAAGACGGCACCACGGCACGGCCGTACTGTGTCGATTATACAGTGCTGATTGGCCCTGACAAGCCCCAAAAGGACCCGATCGAAAGCCCCAAAAGCCTGGCCTGGTCCTTTTGAGAGTCGAGGTCCACTCTCCACTCGCTGACTCCCTCCTCGTTCGTTCGTTCATTCGTACTCTCGCTCAGCTAGCTCAACTCAACTTGGTCGCCCGCTTTCCTGCTGCTGGTCTGGTCTGGTCTGCCCGCCCCCGTCCGTCGGTCGCGAAATCCGCTTGCTGGGCTTTCTCTCCCCCATCCCAACCAACTTCTGCGACTGTACTTGACTGGTACTATCGTCTACACTTGGCAGCCCCTCGCCATCATCGCGATTCCGTCTTCGGATTCTACTGCTGCTTATTCCCCGCCTCTTCGTCTGCGGGAACCTCTCTTGGCGCCCTCTGTTTCGCGGATGGCCTAGGCCTTGAGTCTTGGGGCGATTGGGACATGGGCTGCCGCTGGCCTCGCTACCTGCGACCCTGCAACTCATCCATCCAGCAGCCCCTTCGACTGCCCGCCTCCGTCTCCATTTCTGCCGCACGCCGGCGACGACTACAACTACAACCTTCTCCTTTTTGAACACCTCATAGTATCTGATCCGTGGCGTTCGGCTTTCGTGTGGCTATCGAGCCCGACAGCTGGTGAGTGAAAAGTGCTTGCGAATCCGTCTGCCCATTCTGCTCAAGTCCCACCGACACATGAGCGTTGCACTCCTGAAGTCGCCTTTCCTGCGCCTTATTACCTTGATTCTCGACGCTTTCGAGGCTGAACCCGCGCGATTTGCTCACGTTGGCCGAATCAATCGGTCATGGCTCATTGTGCGCCCTGCCAGGACATTCACGATCCCTTGTCTTCCGCGCCCTGGCCCCTCCCACCTCGAACTTGCTCCATTCATTAAACCATCAAATACATCGCCTTTGCTAATTCAATCAAGCCCAAGATGTCACCCGACATCGCCGACGACGATGCCGGCCAGTCTTCGACCCAAGACTGGCAGGATAACGATGCCCCATCACCATCAGCAAGCATCAAGTCCGATAACGAGGGCGATGAGGATGCACCCAACGCGCCATCCCAGCCCATTCAAAAGCGACGACGAGTAACGCGCGCTTGCGACGAATGCCGCCGAAAAAAGATCAAGTGCGATGGAAAACAACCCTGCACACACTGCTCCGTCTATAGTTATGGTATGAGGCCGGCTCGATTTCCTCCCTCGCTCAATACGCCCATTTTTCGATCCCCTGATCTCCGACCGATAGCGACGCGCGAGCTAACCTTGACCCTTAGAATGCACATATGACAAACCCTCGAACAGAAGAAGGAATCCGGCGCCACAGTATATTGAGGCTCTGGAAAGCCGTCTGCAACGCGCAGAGTCACTATTACACAAATTCATGCCAGATGTCGACCTGGCCGACCCCAATCTTGACCCAGCCATTCAACAAGAATTCCGCAATCGAGAAAATGCACGCGCACAAGCTGCCAAGGCTCGACAGACCCAGCCGTCCCAGCCTGATCCGAACGACGCTCACCTCACTTCCATGATCGACTCGGTCGGCCAGCTTGATCTCGATGAAAAGGGCAGCTGGGATTTTCACGGCATCTCATCTGGCGCTGTCTTCTTGAAACGCATGAAGGAACATTTTAGGGGAATGCTTGGTCCTACTGGAAAAGCACCCTTTTTACCACGCGCCGAACGACCTCCGGGCCTCGAATCACCATCTCTCTCCTCTGTCGGAACGCCCTTTTCTACCGTATCAAGTTATCCCGAGCTACCACCCAAAGATGTCGCCAGGAAATTGTGTTACTATTCTCTCAGTTGTGCAACCTGCCTGGTTCGAATTGTCCACGTTCCCACTTTCTACGATAATATGGAAAAGATTTATGACCGACCGCTCGACAACTTGACGAAAGAGGAAACGCAATATCTTGGATTACTCTTTTCTGTCATGGCCCTTGGCTGCATGTACAACAATCTTGACGACACCGACCCTGGAAGCATGGCTTACCGAGAAGCGACGGAAGAAGGTCTCAAATATTACAATGCGGCACGATCCGTACTACAGGACCTCACAGATTGCCGCGATCTCATCTCATTACAAGCTCTTTTATTCATCATTCTCTTTCTCCAAGCAACATCAAACCTCAGTAGCTGCTACTCCTTCGTCGGTATCGCGCTCCGTTCCTCATTGCGAATTGGTCTACATCGACACCTGCAGCACGAAAAAATCGACACGATCGAGCAGGAAGTTCGCAAGCGCGTTTTCTACGTCATTCGACAGATGGATATTTATGTTTCAACACTACTTGGCTTTCCTCTCCTCCTCAATATGGATGATATCGACCAGCCTTTCCCTACAGAGGTCGACGATGAATACATTACCTCGACTGGGATCCTACAACCACCTCCTGGATCCTCCTCTTTCTTCCAGGCTTTCAACGCTCACTCAGAACTGATGGAAATTCTGTCCAAGGTCACAAAATATGTGTATCCAACCAAAGGACTGGGTCAAGGTCCCTCCAAGGATAACAAACCCGCTTCGACCTATATGATCAGCTATGGCCGGATCAAGGAAATTGAGGCTGACCTTCACTCATGGTTTGAGAGGCTGCCTCAGCATTGGCGACCGAGTGGTGAGGGTCCGATTGAAACGGTCCGGTGAGTAGTCGATCCTCAAAGACAATTATACTGAAATGCTGAAATGCTAATGTGAGAAATAGCATCCGGCATCTGCTTAGATTTGCTTATGCACACGTGCAACTGGTGTTATACCGACCATTCCTACACTACGTGTCCCCTCGCCTGAGCCAAGGGAACAAGGTTGACGAACTGTCTTACGCTTGTGCAGCGGCCGCTATCAGTGTGTCTCGTAATATTGTGCACATTGGCTTGGAGATTCGGAAACAGCGGGTGCTTAGCGGACCTTATTGGTTCATGTTGTACACGGAGTTCTTTGCCGTCCTCTCACTTGTGTTTTACGCCACAGAAAATCCCGAGAAACCTGGTTCTGGAGAGGTTCTCGCGGATGCCCGTGCCGGAAGGCAGATGATTGCGGCACTGGCAGAAAAGAGCATGTCGGCAGAAAGAGTGACGAATGCTCTCAAGGTATGTTCTCCTTTTTTGTGTAAGTCATTCTTACTGACATGGCGGACCTAGGTCTTGTTTGACCAACTGCCTGAGCAATTGGACGCCGGACGCGTGCGACCGACTCCCTCCAAGAAGAGGTCAGCGCCCACTGGACGACCATCGTCTGTGTCGTCTCACCATACTCCGATCCCTGCAAGCATGTCGTCACTTGGAACGACCGATTTTACTCGCACAAGCCAGATCTCGACCAGCTCGTACCCTACCACACTCTCCCAGGGCACCATGGATCATATCGCGGGTGGGAATATGCCAGGTTTCCAGGACAACGGATTCTCGGCCAACTTTGGCGCCTTTATGCCGGTTGACATGCAGCGAGGCACGCCTGAATCGACCAGCAGCACGGCGACAAGCACACAGCGAAACCCTTACACGGGACAGCCGCTCAGCGTCCACAACCCCGTCAACAAGCTCGACTCGCTCATGTTTCCTTCTGAGGATCCTTTTGCGTACCCGAACCAGCCTATGATGGAACTCGGATTCCCCAGCAAGACAGACCAGTCTTCTAACATGGGTGATCATAATCAGGACATGCAGCTCTTCCTGACCGGGACCTTTGATGACGTGGAGACGCAAATCTTTGGACAACCACCGCCTTACATGATGCATCAGCAAGCCCAGCCCATGATGAACATGCCGGGTCAAATGTTCAATGCGCCTGGCATGATGGGTATGCAGCAGGGTCAGCCAATGATGCAACGCCGACCGATGTCGCAGACGCACGCAATCCATCAGGGACATTCGATCTCAAACCGGAGAGCACATACACAACGCCACCAAGAAAGGCAAATCCAGCAAATGTTTACGGAGCAAGGAATGCAGGCGGATTGGGGAGGTTTCTTTGGTTCTGGAAGAGGAGGATTTCAAGGAATGTAACGGTCTCTACATTTGATACCCACTTTACGATACGGGAGGAAGGAAAGCGCGCGAGGCGTTGGCCATTGAATTTCACTTTGTTTTTATTCGGGGGGGAGAGCGATTATGATTTGAACGACGAGTGTCGGGATGATGGATGTAGGGAAGTGGGCGTCTTTTACCGGAGGAGAAGGATAGGGGGAACCGGGCAACGCCAGCGACGCAAGGACGAAAAAAGAGGACCACATTCTTAGAGAGATGGACCGGGCACATAGACGGGGCGCGATTGGATGTATATACATGAAAGGTCTCGGGAATGTGTAGGATGGATATACGCAGTAGACCGACATGTTGGGAGGATAGGATAGGGGTGAAGGAAGGGATCCATTGAGATGGGATGTAGGATGAGAAAAGCTGCATCTTGTCAAGGAGTGCATCTTGTCATGGATATAGATGTAATGATATTTGCCTTGAGGGCATGAAGAAGTAAAAGCTGTGTGTGTTGTTTGCGTGAAGAAAGTGTTGAGGCCAAGATAGCCACTTGCCGAGGCGCTATGTAACTCGATGAGATCCATGGATAACTTGATGTGGATGACCCGGTCTATTGGCACATGCTTGAGAGGTGTCTTGGAGCTTGTATGAATATGATTAGAGGCGCTCGAGCTTGTCCAAGACAAGGGATACAGTAACCGGCTACGTAGTATTTGTCCGCGACAATGAATAACACGTGAATCTCTCGACGCCAACTCCCGTCCTCAACATTCAGATCGGGGCTGGTTGCGTCATGACCTCGATGCATTAGTATCGGGTTGAGGCGAATGGCACCAGCCACCAAACGTTAGCAGTTGGGGCGGTTAGTGCATGTGCAGATAGTTATGGTTGCAGGGCGTTATCGCTGAGACGCGATACGCTGAGCTAAGCCGTCGAGCACCGCAACGGGACGGGAACTGGCACCTTGCCTTCTGGGAGGAGAGATACGGGCTGTGCCGGTCGGAGCTTCATATTGCGTCTTTGTCCTTTTCACACAAGGTTTCTCATACCTCATACTTCATACCTGACCTTTCTCCGAGCTTAGCAAGGCTGCGCTGGTCTTCTTTCCTCTCTATTTTATCCATCTGGACAGCTCAACAGTCTGCGACACTGGTCATGGCAGCTCTCACAACGCCGCCCAAGCTGGTCGGCGGGGATGACCGGCGAGACGCACCGCTAGCACGTGAAAGAAACACCATCCACTTCGAGCTTGTGCCCGAGGACGAGTTTGACGCGCTGTGAGAATCCTTGCTCGTCTCTGAGCGTTTCTGTTTCTGAGCTGCTGGCTAACCGCGCGGTAGATGCGTCGAGGTCAAGAAGGGTAACGAGGGCCCGAGCAGTCGGAGTAGCGGTAACAAGTATCCCGGTATGCGACCAGCTCACCAATCTCATCCGTTGACGGTCTATTCCTTGCTAACCGTTGCAACCCTCATCTTGCAGCGAAACTTCATGCTCGCAAGGTCGCCGCCGAGCTCGGTGCCACTGACGGCCTCATCTATCTTCCCGGTGAACCCACCCGGCTCTACGAGGACTCGGATCAGTCGCCTCCTTTCAAGCAACGCAGATAGTCAGTCACCTTTTACTCGCACCGACGAGCGCCTTCTAACAAGAGCCTAGCTTCTATTATCTGAGCGGTGTCGACTTTCCCGATTGCTCCGTCACTTACGAGATAGCCCATGACCGCCTCACTCTCTGGATTCCCTATGTTGAGCCGCGACAGGTGCTATGGTACGGTGCCACTCCCGATGCCGCCGAGGCAATGCGCCGCTTCGATGTGGATGATGTTCGATACACGGCTCAGCTTCCCAAGTTTCTCCATGGTCACCTCCGACCGGCCACGACTCTCTACGTCCTCCACCCGGACCAGGCTCCTAAGCTGGCCGACCGTCCTCGTGGTCAGACACAGATTAACTGCTCCAAGCTGCGACCTGCGATGGACCAAGCTCGTGTGATCAAGACAGACTATGAGGTTGCGCTTATTCGCCGTGCTGCGCGCATCTCAGCAGCTGCTCATCGAGCTGTGGCCGAACGCATCCTCAGCATGCGGAACGAGCAGGACGTCGAAGCTGTTCTTCTCTCAGCCTGCACCTCCCGTGGTGCTCATGCTCAGGCATACCCCATCATTGCTGGAGCTGGTCCTAACGCCTCCACCTTGCATTACGAGGCCAACAACCAGCCTCTAGAAGGCAAGCAGGTCATTGTCGTCGACGCCGGCTGCGAGTGGCAATGTTACGCCAGCGACATCACCCGGACACTTCCCCTCACTGGCACCTTCACCAAAGAGGGCGCTGCTATCCATGCTATCGTCCAGCGCATGCAGGACGAGTGTATAGCGCGGATCCGCCCTGGCTGCATCTTCTATGAGCTCCATCTGCACGCCAGCGATGTGGCCATCCAGGGGCTGCGCAAGTTGGGCATCCTCCGAGGCAACTTTGATGAGATCCAAAAGGCCGGTACTGTCGCCGCTTTCTTCCCTCACGGCTTGGGTCATCACGTTGGCTTGGAGGTTCACGACGTGACGGGCGCCGAACGTCTCTTGATGAGAGACAACTTCCACATTGAGGGTGGAAAGCGTGAGATGGTTACGGCCACAGCACTGGTCGCTCTACAGCGAATGGTAGCTGCGCCACCACCTTATAAGGGACGGCAGGCTCTTCGACCCAACATGATTGTCACCGTTGAGCCTGGAATGTAAGTATAACTAACAGTCCTTCTTGTGACTCCTTTGATGCTAACCAAGCCCCTTAGTTACTTCTGCCGCCCCTTCATTGAGGGATACTTCCTCAACAACTCGGCACACGCCAAGTTTATCGATCGCAATGTCCTCGAGGCATACTACCCCGTCGGAGGCGTTCGTATTGAGGACGATATTCTCGTTACATCTGATGGACATGAAAACCTCTCTGCAGGTGCACCAAAGGGAGATGAACTGCTGGATGTGATAAACGGCAGCTTTGAGAAGATTTGAGGGCTAGTAGGGGGTAATATGCTCGACGAGCAATGGGGTTAATATTGAGAAGCGCGTGATGGGTATATATGGCATGCTGCATTGACTACTTTGTCTCCTGCCTGCCTTGGTTTGGTCAGTTCAGCGCTTGGCTTGATTTCAGGCATGAAATGAGAATGATATAGGACTACACACGTCGGCATGCAACACTATTGGTATCAATTTATGGAATTTATCATGCTCATTGCTACCCAAAACATAAACTCTCGCATGTGCAGCTCATACATCTAATATACAAGAACACATTGACGATTAAGGAAAGGCGTGAAGTCGTAACAACCTCACTCTACTAGATACACAACCGCCTACTCACCAGGTATCAACTCTCGGATACACCCAAGGCATTCGCTTACAGGTACTTCTTGGGCATGGTGGCCCGCCGCCGCTTGTACATGACATAGGCGGCAACGAGGGCGAGCTGGGTGCCGAGGAAGAAGAGAACCAGGAAGCGGTGGCCGGGGGTGCTCGCCATGACGGCCTGGGAGAGCGAGTTGTGGTGGCTCGAGAGGACATCGCGGACGGAGCGTTCGGTAGACTGCAGCTTGCGGGTGAGGTCCTTTCGGAGACCCTTGACCTCCTTCTCGAGTTCGATGACGCGGGTCTGCAGCGCCGTGATGTCGTCGAGCTTGCGCATGTCGGCGCGCAGCTGGCCGATGAGGTTGGTCACCTCCTCGTGGCGCTTGACGTCCTCCTGCTGGTGGCGCGACGAGGTGCGATGCAGAGACGAGAGCTGGTGGTTGGTGTTTTGGAGACGGTTGTGGAGGTCCATAAACTGCGTCTTGGATGTCTGGAAGATGTCGGGGTCCTCGTCGGCGTACTCGCCCTCAGGGACCTCTCTCTTAGGGGGAGCACCTCGGCTAGGGGGGCTCTTGTTGGGGGTCTGCTGCCTCTGCTGTTGCTGCTGCTGCTGCTGCTGATTGTTGTTCTTGTTGTTGTTGTTACGGACGGCACCCGGGTCCGAGTTGTCAGCCATGACCACCACCTTGAAGACCTCGAATGAATCCGGGTTGTCGGGGGTCGCAGCCGTGACACCGAACTGGTAACCGGTGGGGATGCTGAAGCTGCCAGACTCGAAGCACAGGTTGCCGTCGACCTCAACACGGAACGAAGTAGCTGACTGTCGGAGCTTAATCTGCGAAGGTCGGCCCAGGTTTCGGTAATTGTAACCGCAGTGACCAAACGAAAGCTCATCGACGTTGGCCTGCCTTGTAAAGTCGACGGTGCCGTCGTTGAGGAAACCACGGATCATACCGCCCTTGCCGCCGTGCGTGTCCACCACAAGAGCCAGACCGTCAAACTTTCCAACGGTGTAGATACTGCCGGAGCCGACAGAGGCAGGACCATTGCGGACCAGCCAGATGTTGAGGTTGCCCCGGCCGCGATCGGGCCCGTTGGCTCGGAAGTCGACGTCGGCGATCCATTGGTTGCGGAGCAGAGGCTGCTCACCCCAGACGGCACCGCGCTGGTTACCGGGGGCGAGAGGAGTGAGGATGATGCGGTTGGAGAGCACCTCTGGCATCGAGGGGTTGCCCTGGAGGGCAAAGTTGGGGATCTCCCCGCGGGATTCGGGGGGACTTATCCTAGACGAGGGGGTCAGCGAAACACGAAGGTTGTACTACACGGAAGAGCAACAACAAACCTTCCAGCATGACCGAAACTGAGCTCGCTGATGAGATATTGCGCCTCTGAGAGGCCTGCTGCCAGCAGCGCAGCCAAAGATAGAGAGAAACGCATGGCGGAAAAGGACGTAGGTGGCTCCGAAGCTGCGAGAGGGTCGTCTGAGAACAAGGGAGGGCAAAGGGCGGCGATGTGCCTGGGCGCAGGACGAGAGCGCTCAACCTCGTGACTAGACAAGAAGGAAGAATAAAAAAAAACGTCCGTCCGTCTGTCTCTCTAACCCAAGCTCGGGGGATTGATTGTCAAAGGGAGGGAGGTAGTGGAGAGAATGGTACGAGCAGCAGAAAAGGCGGGCAAGGCTGAGGACACTTTGCACTATCAACGATGGAATTGGGGCCCCTGGACGGTCTTTTTTTTGGCGGTGGATGGCACCAATAGCAGAAATAGAAGCCCAACCCCGTCAGAGCAAGTGACCAAGACAATAAAAACCGGCTAGTGATTTCTACAGAAGGTCTCTCTATTCAAAAAGGAAGAAAAGGGGAGGAAAAGGAACAAAACAATTGAGCGAATGCGTGAAGGGAAAAGGGTCTCATGAGGGGGGCTGTTGAAGTGTGGGTTGATGAAGCCACACGCGACAGCCACGGACAAGCCCAGTTCAACTCAGCCTTGAGGAATGCCCCTGAAGGGGACCTGGCAGATGCTAAATTCAGCCATTTTATCTCTGTAAATTTCCGACATTGTGATACATGCAATAGTTGCAAAATAGAGACTCCAGCCATTCATTTCATATCCTTTTCGATATTTGCTTCTCCCAGCTCGACTCTCTTTCAGCTTCACACTGAATCATTGTGGCTAGGTTGACATGCAGCTGTTTATCGGTTATTGGTGGGATCCAGTCCAACCCCAGAAGACAAGGCCAGGGGTTCAAGAAGCTCGGGCCCTCGCTAGCGGAGGAGCATCGCAATCCTTCTAGAAGCACGACGAGGTTTGGAAGAGATGGGCTTTCTTTTCAATGTTGATTGTTAAGATATCACTGTATATGGTCAATGCAAATTCTTTCTCAATTGTCTAAATTACCCAATACCCTCACCCGTAGTCAACATCTGTCTAACCTCTCCCAGCTTCAATGGAGAGATTCGCATTTCCCCATTCGGCCTGGTGGGGACCCGACTCCAAAAAAGAACAACGAGCCAATCTCTGACTCCTGAGAGCTCCTCATCATGATTGCTCCCCAACAGCCAGCACACACCCCTTCATTCTCTTGCCCTGCCAGTGTCATGAGGCCGAGTTAAAAAGTCCACACCTCGGCGACACCATCACCATGAGCGAGTCGTATCCGACCTTGACGCAGACGGCGCTAGTAGCTGCTGCTTTCAAGATTCTCTTGTTCCCAGCCTAGTAAGCTTCCCGGAGCTCCTCTCCCCATCATGCCCGTAGCTATCTGTGTACCCTAACCAACTCGCCAAACAGCAAATCCACCGACTTTGAAGTTCACCGCAATTGGCTCGCCATCACCGAGAGCCTCCCCTTGGACAAGTGGTACTTTGAAAAGACGTCGGAGTGGACCCTCGACTACCCTCCCTTCTTTGCCTACTTCGAATATGTCCTCGCCCACGTCGCCCGCCTCGTCGACCCCCTCATGGTCAAGGTCTACAACCTCGACTACGACAGCTGGCAGACGGTCTACTTCCAGCGTACCACCGTGATCATCACCGAGCTTGTTCTCGTCTGGGCTCTCCAGTCGTTTATCGATTCCACGCCTCTCAAGTCGCGACGCGCCGCGCAGGTCGCCGCTTTGTCCATCGTCCTCTCGCCGGGCCTGCTCATCATCGACCACATTCACTTTCAGTACAATGGCTTCATGTACGGCATCTTGGTCATGTCGCTGGTGCTGGCGCGCTGCAAGGGCACTTTGTTGTCTAGTGGACTCGTGTTCGCCGCGCTGCTCTGCTTCAAGCACATCTACCTGTACCTGGCCCTGGCCTACTTTGTCTTTCTCCTGCGGGCGTACTGCCTGTCTTCCAAGTCCATCTTTCGAATCCGTTTCCTTAACTGTATCAAGCTCGGTCTGGGTATTGGGACCATCTTTGGAGCTGCCTTTGGCCCATTTGCGGCCCTAGGTCAGATTCCGCAGCTCCTGAGTCGACTGTTTCCCTTTTCACGGGGTCTCTGCCATGCTTACTGGGCGCCCAATGTCTGGGCTCTCTATTCCTTTGCGGATCGCGTTTTGATCCATGGTAAGTTCATTACTTGAGACATAGCTCTCGTAGCTAATTTAGCATAGTTGCTCCGCGACTCGGTTGGGCGGTTAACCAGGGCGCATTGCAGAGTGTCACTCGTGGCCTGGTCGGAGACACTTCGTTCGCTGTTCTACCTGAGATCAGCCCCAGAACGTGTTTCATCCTTACACTCATCTTCCAGGGTCTGCCACTTCTCAAGCTCTTCTCACAGCCTACCTGGGAGAACTTCATTGGTGCCGTCACCTTGTGCGGCTATGCCTCTTTCCTCTTCGGCTGGCACGTTCATGAGAAGGCCATCCTCCTCGTCATCATCCCCTTCAGTCTAATCGCCTTGCGTGATAGACGACACCTCGGTGCCTTCCGACCTCTCGCCGTTGCAGGCCATGTGTCACTGTTCCCGTTACTCTTCACGCCCGCCGAGTTCCCTGTCAAGACTATCTACACCATCATGTGGCTGGTGGTGTTCCTCATGGCATTTGACCGTCTCGCTCCGGCATCCAACAAGCCTAGAATCTTCCTCCTGGACCGATTCAGCACTCTGTACATTGCAGTGAGCATCCCGCTCATTCTGTACTGCTCGCTTCTACACCAAATCATATTTGGAAAGAGCTACGAGTTTCTACCATTGATGTTCACCAGCTCATACTCCGCAATTGGAGTTGTCGGTAGCTGGGTGGGCTATATGGTGGTGTATTTTACCGCATGAGATGGGTGTATATAGCAAAGATACCCTAAAATAGATTTCCTATTGTTTATAAAACACTCAAAGGTTTCAAAGCGAAAATCTACCTATCTAGGCAGTTATCTAGAAAAGGGGAAATACCCAGTCAATAATACCCCTTCCATCCTCACTTGTGTGAAGCCCCTGGCGGATTTGCTCGGGAATGTTTCGAGCCACACTGGCAGCTGAGTCATCCAAAATTGTGGGGGTCTTCCACGTGAAGCGCAAGGCTGAACGCCCCCTTTGGTCTAAGAACCTCCAGCTTGGTCCCTAGGATCCAGGCATCCCCCAGATCGACGCCAAAAGTCAGAAAAGCCAGGCATTTCATTATGGAAGCCTGGAATGGCATGCAGGGGAATATGAAGAGCTAACGAGATTAAATCAAATACGTTCTGCCTGCATATGATGTTGCTCATACGACGCGTTGAAGTTGAGTTATGGAAACTTGCGGCACGGTATATCGCACAAGCTCCATACGAGATAATGCCGTGACACTGTTTTTGATAGTCTACACTAAATTCAGCATCGTATATTCCATGATTGGCGGGTTTGCGTGCTCTCGCAGGACGTGGATGGTCGTCGCGTCAAACCCGCCATCGCGGTCCCGGAGGAGGCGGGCAGACGAGACGGCCCACCCTGTCTAAAGATGAGATTTGCAGGTCCAGCAATAACGGCGATATCTAGTCGAAACTGGGTCGAAAAATCATGCTTCAGGGTTCATTGGATGCGGCGAAAGATGACGATCCCAACGAGCCCAAGAACGTGGGCAAAAGTCTACGAGGCGCCTGTTTTGTTGGCCGGCGAGGGTCAGTCGCGCCGAGTGGAGGGAGAGGAGAGTGGGTGGTTCTAAGGCGAGGAGGACGGAGGACGAGGAGGATGTGGTGCCGGCGCGCGGGTGACAGGGGTGCATTGATGCGTGGGTGCTCGGGAAGGCTAAAAAAAATCTGGGACATTTTTTTTTTCTTGGGATAATGTTCCTCTTTGAGAAGGCACAAACGGGTCGTCGGCCTGCAAACGGATATATTTTATAAACATCTTCAATGAGATTAATCTTCCTGATGGGGTAATTTATAGCTTTATCCCAGCTTGTGTGCATCCCATGGTAGAGCTGTTGACCCTGGTGTTCAGCACGGTCATGCTAGATGCTGGCGGTACCTGGGACGGCACTGACAAGGAAGTAGATGTACCTTTAAGATACCGCATCACCACCTGTAGCGACAGTGGCACGACAGGTACTCATAGACTCCTCATCGACCCACTGTACAACCCCCATCTCTCGAGGTACCTTGCGCTGGCGCCCACCCTCGCTCCTTCTTTTCTAGTTCCTCCCCCCGGGACCAGCTCGCCGTTGCTCCCGTCGCGTCAGCCCGCTTCTTTCCTTTCCTTCCTCCATTCTTTCTTCCTACATCGCCGTACTCGAGGCATCCTCGTCCACCATTGTGCTTTACCTCGACGCACACATCTACAGAATCCCTCTACAGAGATACTTGAATATCAAGCATCTCTTCCCCGTTTCACACGCCTCTCGGCCACCTCCCGCCGTGTAAGTCGTTCGTCCCGGGTTCGATCAACCCGCGACGCACCCACCCCCGATTTCCCGCCCGCGCGCCCGCGTTCTCCTCGATCCGCCCACACGAGCGACGAGGCACCAATTTCGCCTCGCAAACAATCAATCGCCCGCACTCGCGTCTCGCAACCGCAACCACATCCCTCGCCCTCACCCATGCTGCGCCGTCGCGACATCCTGCAACGACAAACTTGTTAGTGGGGGGAGAGGCTGCTTCTCAGCCTTGCAGGTGGTTTCTTTTGCACTTCATTCTCGACCGCTTTGCGCCTAGCATCACTAGAACATGGTACGCCCTCCCGATCTTTGGCTCTGGCCACCCGCGCACCCGCTAAACCACCATCACCAGGTTCTCTTCAAACGAAAGCCCGTCCAATTCCTGCCTCCCGCAGAGATCGAGGATGAGAATGCCGAGGTATGCCCGTCAACGTTGAAAGGATTCTTGTTTCGCACAGGAGCTGATTCTAGATAGGTTTGGTACATTCCCCAAACGGGGGAGATATTTGCTTCCTATGAAGATTACTTGAATCGGTAAGTGCTGTTCATGCGCTGTTTCTGGAGACGTTTGCAGCTTACACCTTTTCAGCATGGATTTCTACAATCAGCGTCGGTTCAATGATCAAATCACTGGTCACTCAGGCCTGACCTTTTTTGAAGCTTTCAAGAGCGAGGTTAGTATTCGGTTATCACGATCACAGTGCACCAACTGATCATGAAATTAGCTTGCTGGAGGCAAAGAAGTCGAGGCTTCCTTTCCCGAGGCGCTGAAGGGTCCTATTCTGCGTAGAGTGCAGTTTCAGACCGTTTCTCGCCTCGATAACCTCGTCGACCAGATTTACGAGGAGTTCAAGCTCGACTACTACCCTGGCGAAGAGGTCACTGTGACCTTGGATGGCGGCGAGCGCGTTCATGGCTTGGTCCGCGACAAGACGACATTTGGCCCTCGTGCTTTACCCGACGGCAGCAAGGCCTTGCCTACAACTCGCTATCTTGTTAACCTCAAGGACTCGGAAAAGGAGACCATTGTCACAGACGAACACATTTGCCGAGATCGGGGTGTCTTTACAAAGGCTATGCTCAGATCGTTCATCAAGAAGACAGTGACTCGCGATGCGTGGAACGGTGCACCTTGGTTGGTCAAGCATGATTATGCGAGCCAGTACCACATCGATACGCGCGTGCCGCCTCACCTTCGCTACGACACCAAGATTCTGGAGCGCAAGCAGCTTCAGGCGCAAAAGCGAGCCCACATCAACCATGACACCAACGGTCACAACTTGGTTGCTGCCCTGCACTCGGGTCCTGTGCGATTACCGGAGCTTAAGCCAGCTCCAAAGAGCAAGGTGAAACCCGGTCAGCAGGGAACCGGATCCAAGGGACTCAAGTGGCCTGTGAACATGCCCGTTCATAGCAACCCGTTCAGCTCTCCTTCGGATTATGGCATTCAGACACCCATTCACCGCGACCCAACGCCTCCCCCACCCCCTCCGCCTCCTCCTCCCAAGTACCCGATTGAGGATCTACAGCTTGAGCCCCGAACCGATCGACAACGCCCTGCTTTGAAGTTCCTGTGTCGAGACCCGCCCGTCAAAGTTCAAAACGTCGATTCTACCCAGGATGACCTCTCCAAGAACATCGACATGTCTTCTGTCGGCCCGTTGCTGGAGACCTGGGATACCCTAAACGTGTACTGCGAGGTCTTCAAGCTGGATTCCTTCACATTTGACGACTACGTCCAAACTCTGTGTGCTGCATCTGAACAGGTTCCAGTCCAACTTTTCGACGAGATTCACTGCTCAGTTCTCAAAATCCTTGTCGATTCTGAAGCCGACGGTGGCAAAGTTCGAATCACACTCCCAGAGATCGAAGAAGAGGATAGCGACGAGGAAGAGGACGAAGATACAAGCGCACAACCTACTCCCGAGCCGGAACCAAGGCCTGTTGGACGTGCTACTCGTAGCAGTCTTGCCAAACTAGAGGCAGAGAGATTGGCTGCTGAGGCAGCTGCCGCTGAGAAGGAAAGCGAGGAGGAAACCAAGCACCGTGCCGAACAGCTTCTGAGGGACTACGACTGGATCGAGCATCTCCGAAAGCGCGACTTTGTCAACGGTGGTTGGGAACGCATCATGGTCGGCTTGCTCCATCAACTGTCCAAGAACGAGCGCCAATACGACGCTTGCGAGGAGCTTCTACTCGAATTGGTACCTCCCGGAGTCGAACCATCTCAAGAGACAGTGCGACAGCGATACGCTGAGCTCGATGTCAACCACCGTGTCAAGGCGCTGCAGATCATTTGCATGTTGACCACCGAGACCAAGGCCATTCGCGGGTACATGGAGGATTGCAGTGAGACCATGACCACCTATCGCAAGGAAAAGATTGACTGGCAGCGGCAGCGCAAGCAAGCGTGAGTTTAAACATGTTCAAATTATTGATGATTGCTGACTAACGAACCACATAGTGTTGAAGAGCTCCGACACTTGAACGAGCAAAAGAAGCTGCTGTTGCCGGACAACATGCCGCCTTCGCCACCACTGAACCCCCGCGAGGAGGAAGAAGATGTCAAGATGACTGACGCTGACGACTCGCACATCTCGCGCGAGGCAGATGGAGAGGAAACAGAGGATGACCCAGTGTCAACGAGAAAACGACGACGCCCTTTGACGGCCAAGCAACGAAAGCGGGAGGAGGAGAAGGCCCGCAAGGAAAAGGAAAAGGCCGAAAAGACCCCCAAGGGCCCAACTCAGTCAAAGCAATTCATCAAGCTGCTCAAGGACATCCAGAAGAAGGAAGATGTCGTCAAGAAGTGCGAGGAGGAGATTGCTGTCATCGACAACGACCTGCGCGAGGCCGACTGCCCACGCACCAGAGTCCTCGGTAAGGATCGATTCTGGAACCGTTACTATTGGTTTGAACGCAACGGCATGCCATACGGCGGTCTTCCCGACAGCTCAACTGCATCGGCCGACTACGCCAACGGTCTGATCTGGGTGCAGGGACCCGATGAGCTGGAACGAGAGGGCTACATTGACCTACCCGCCGAACTTCAGGACGAGTACAAGGCCAAGTTCAACATGACGGTTCCCGAGCGAAAGACCATGGAAGAGGGTGACACCAGTGTCTTCAATGCCTATCAGTGGGGCTACATCTCGGAGCCAGAACAGGTCGATGAACTCATCAAGTGGCTCGACCCCCGCGGATTCAATGAGCTGAAGCTCCGCAAGGAGTTGCTTAACTACAAGGAGAAGATCGCCAAGAACATGGAGAACCGAAAGGCGTATCTTTCGAACGAGGACGAAACGGAGAAGAAGGAAGAGTCTCACAAGCGGATGAGCACTCGCATTCGAGACAAGATGCCCGAGATTCCCCACTACCGTTGCCTCAAGTGGGAGAACACGACGGCTCTGGAGGAGTTGGGTCACCTACACAGTGATCCTCCCCCGCCCCCACGATCTCGCAAGCAGAGCCGGAAGCGAGAGGCAGCTCACGAAGCGCCGGCGCCGGCAGCAAAGTCTCGACGACGATGAAGAGTGAGGTTGCTACGATTTAGCAAGTTTGAGCATGTGATCTTTTTGGTATGGGATGCAGTGTTTTGTTGCATAGCGAAATGCGTTGAGGAGGAAGGCAGGCAAGGCATGCAAGGGAATACAGGAAGCGGACGGTGGCAGGTTGTCCTTTCAGGTACAGGAACAGGACGGAGTCTAAGTGAGCTTTTTTGGCGTTTATGTCCCACCTGGCTTCGGGATAGGGAGCTAGCAGCATAAGGGGGGTAAAATAGACTACAGCTAGCCAAAATCAAGACATGTAAGAGTTCAAATCTCGATATATAACAGTTATGGAAGACCATGTTGGAGTTTTGAAGTGATTGAGGTGCACATGTGACAGAGCGGACCAAGGCCTGAATAGGAAAACTGCACCGGAAACTTGATCGGCATCTCAGCATCCGACCGCCGATCCGCAGAATCGGATGTCATCATGATCGGACAGTTATTTAGACCGGCCGCATCGGGCAAATCGACCGGGACTAGAATATATAACATAAGGACGTTCCGCTGAATGATTGACGGTTTCTCTCGATTCAGACATCATCACACCGCTAAACCATCATTTCAATACTTTGGCCAATTTTAAAATAATAATTCCGAGACACAATGGCTTCAAACGAACTACCCGAGGTCAAGCTCTACTGGTACGTCACATGCCGGAAACCATTCTCATCATGACACTAACTCTGGTTCAAGGCTCGATGAGTCGCGCTCACAGCGCATCATCTGGCTGTTGGAGGAGCTAAAACTCCCATACACTCTGGAATTGTTCCACCGCAATAAGGAGACGAAACTTGCGCCACCAGAGCTTGAAAAGGTGCATCCTCTGGGCAAGTCGCCCGTCATCAGTGTTACTCCCGCTGGTGCAGGTGAGGGCGTGGAGCCGGTGGTGCTTGCGGAGAGCGGCTTCATCACGCAGTATCTTACTGAGCACTGTCCCGAGGGGAAGAAGCTGATGCCGCCTCGGTGGAAGGAGGGTATGGAGGGCAAGATTGGCGGGGAGACGGAGGCTTGGATGAGATATCAGTATTATCTTCATTACTGCGAGGGAAGTCTGATGCCTGTCCTCGTCATGGCCCTCATCATCGGCGGTAAGTCTACATATCCATCTCTATCCAACTTCAGCACTAACAACTCATTTCAGGTCTCAAATCCCCCGCCGTCCCCTTCTACATCCGCCCCATCTCAACAATTCTAGCCAACCGCATCTTCTCATTCTGGATCTATCCCAACACGCGACGCAACCTCTCCATGATCGAGGGCCACCTCGCGACCTCAGGCGGCGACTACCTCTGCGGCACCAGCCTGACTGCCGCGGACATCCTCATGAGCTTCCCGCTCATCGCGGCGCAGGGAAGGCTAGATGGGTTTGGTAGCTGGCAGGGAGGCTCGTGGAGGGACGAGTTTCCAAAGGTGGCGGCGTATGTGAAGAGGCTTGAGGCGGAGGAGGGGTATTTGAGGAGTGTGGAGAAGGTTAAGGAGATTGATGGGAGTTTTACGGCTTCGCTGTGAGAGGTGACTTTGTTTTTTGTAGTTCGTTGTACCAGAGGAGGCTCTGTATGTTATTGCAAAAGGTTATGTGTGATGGTTCAAGATTAATGATATTTCAATTGATTGCTCAATGAGAAATAAGATGGGCATTTTGTACATTAATCTTTCGATCAAGCACTTATGACTGAAACTGCGTAAACGCTTAGAGAAAATATGACCAATAAGACAATGAATATTCAACATTCAAGTCGCTATGGATGCCAATTGAATTACTGTTGGTGAGAAATAATTCATATTGGTCGAGCTACCCGGTACATTTATACACCGAGGATTACCGAGGTGGTGTGCATCTACCGAGACCTGATTGGCCACACACCTTGACTTCAACCTCACCTTGAAAATAATTGGAGCTCAACCATCAAGTTTCCGACATCTGCAATCTTCATCATCTTAAAGCCCGCTGCGGCCATTCGCCATGTATGCATCTCGAATAGTCTGTTCAAGATGCTTGGTGCAGGCCCGCACGGCCTCCATAAGGCGGCTAGGGGCCGTGGCCTTGTATTCGACAAGGGCTGATGCCTCAAACTCGCACACGCCAGCCTCATCTTCACCACACAACCACGTCAATGGGCATCCAGCACGGCGCCGAGCATGGGGGAACTCGAAAGATTCAAAAAAGAAGCACGAGGACTCTGCATTGGCTTTATTCAACGAGGTAGTGGACCCTACCGGTAGCAATAAACCCGCAAAGGTCCCTATTCTTGGTGAGCTTGAGATTGTCTCTAGACTCAAAGAGCTCAGGGAAAGGGACATCAAGACGCATGAGCAGTTCAAAATCTTTGACGAAGAGATATGGCCCAGCATTCAAGAGCTCCGAGGTCAACTACCCAAGCCCATCTACATGGCCGTCACCAGTCTCCTCAGCGACCAGAACCAGGCAATGGTACGAGATGGGCACTATCTACGCAGTGTACGGCTGTCTCAAGCGTATAGCACTCTTGGGAAGTACGACCTCGACATTCGGAACGACCTCATCCTGAACCTTTGTATCAGGATGACGCAGGCTAGGAACAAATCCTATACACGTACTCAGATGAGGGACGAACTCGTCGGCATGTGGAAGCACGTCTCCCAGCTCAAGCGGCCTGGAGAAGTTGGCCAAGAGCTCCGCTTCGCGATGCCCTCGGTTACCGAGGTGTTGAAGGACGCAGAGAAGGCCATGTCCTACGAGAAAGATGAGACACAGGCCTCCAACAAGAACCCAACAACACGCGCCCTGGCTTCGATGTTCCTCCAGTATCCGCCACCACAAGCTCAAGATATCATGCCAGCTCTTCTGGCTACTCTGGCTGTTGCGTCAGATGTCAGGTACTTTGGCCGTGAGAAGAGGGTTACCCTGTCTCCCCTGTTGGTGCTTGCCCGAGCCGTGCTATCCAAGCACCAGCTTACTGAGGACAACCTTCACTCCATTCTTTCCAACTATCACACTCTGCCTGCTGACAGAATGGACGCACTTGGGGTCTATGTCAAGAAGCAGTGGCCAACTGTCATGACCATGCTCACAACCGAGGCAGAGCAGTGGATGAAACCCGAGAGTCATGACTGGGCAGAAGATCCTGTCAAGCTGGCCGCGTCCCGCGTTACTTCGTTCCACAAGCTTTTGAAGTCGGCGTACCGCGCGCGCAACGTTGGCGCTATGAGTGCCATCTGGGAGGACATGATGAAGAGCCTGGAACAGAACCCCCTGGTTAAGGAGCAATTGGCCGACAGCCCGGACTTTCTCGATTATTGGATCTTTGTGTGGTGTGCCGTTCGCCGGACAAAACGACTGGAGGAGACGATTGGGCTGATGCGCTCGCTGAATATGCCCATGACACTCAGGTCGTACACGGCCATGATGCACGGGTGGAAGAAGTGCAAGGACCTCACCAAGGTTGAAGCACTATGGGACCAGCTCGTCTCGGCTGGTACAAAGTTGGATGTTGTCATCTGGACTGAACGTATCTCAGCCCTCATCGAGCTGGGCAAGACACAGGCAGGTATCCAGGCTCTTGAAGAGCTGGTTATGACGTGGAAGAAGGCAGTCCAGAATGGAACTGAGGCCCAGGCCGTGCAGCCCACGATCCATGTCATCAATGCTGCCTTCAAGGGTATGCTGCACCTGTACCCAGATGCTGCTCATGAGCTGCTCGCATGGGCTGGCCGACAGGGCTTTGAGCCTAACGTCCGGACTTTCAACATCCTCATCAGCGAGAGCCTCCGAGCCGGACATACGGACAAGGTGACTGACCTGCTGCGCGCCATGAGACAGCAGGGGATTGACCCCGACACTGCCACCTTTACCATTCTTCTGGAGGAGGTGGTCAAGCGGATGGACTATGCCACCTCGGAGGAGCAAGTGGAAGCCGTGCACTCCATCTTTGCCGACATGGAGGATGCGGGCCTCAAGCCCAACCTCGAGACGTATGGCAAGATGCTGTATGCGGTCGACGGCATCCAGGGCAGCTCAGATGATGCCATTGCCGCCGTACAGAACCACATGCGCAATAATGGCTTCGCCGTCACGCCGCACATGGTTACTATCCTCGTCGAGCGCGCCCTCCGTCGAGATCCCCCGGACATCAAGCGAGTACGACTCCTGCTCAAGGAGAATAAGCTCTCGGTGGTCAAGCAGGGTGATCAGACGCTATGGGAGCGTGTCATGAGTGCCCACGCCATCAGCGGCGAGACCAAGGAAGCTATGCGCATCTTTGACGACCTCGCCAAGGCTGGCCGTCCCGTCACATCCCTGCCGTGTCTGTCAGACCTGGTGGGCGCCCTGCTGCAGAAGAAGGAGATCGAGTCTGCGCAAAAGGTCATCGACACGGTGCTGGCGCACAAGGCCAAGTCTACAGACAATATGGAGTCAAACCAGCGGTACTGGAGACATCATCTTTGGTTCATGGCTAGGCGGAACGGGCTGATCAAGAACGACACGATTCCTCTGCTTCACTGATGATTCATACGAGAGCGAAGTGGCATGTAAGAGATGAGGGGAATGTATCAAGTAAAAAGACATGTTTTTTTTTTTCAATTTTATCAGAGGTAGAAGTCCTCACTGGATGAATTTATTTCTCGTGCTAGAGACTGCACGCCTGTAACATAGCAAAAGAGAAAGAAAATGAAGAGACGTCAAAACCATAATCACCGCCCATGAACCAAGGGGGGTCCAATCAATTTTCCTATCCTGCGCCGACACGCCGTTTCCCCTAATCTTGAAAGATGTCAAAATCCAAATGTACAAACGATGTCCATATTCATGACTCGTCCATCGCCTCCCCATCGTCGCATTTTGACTCTGGCGACTTGTTGTTGCCTAGCATGGAGACTACTTGCTCCAGACCTTCGACGTCCCCTCTTGTTATCTTTCGTCCCTCACCTTGCCACTCTCCATCGCGGACTTCACCCTGAGCTCCTAGCTCCAGACCTCTCGCTGTCTCAAGATACTTGCGTGATGCTCCTTCGACGTATTCTACCCGCTCACGCCTCCAGGTCTTTGAACCGCCTGTAGCATCCTCATCAACAGCATCTGCATCCGTGTCATCAGGTCCAAGATTAGGAAGAAGTGTACGCAGAGATGTCGAAAGCGCACGGAGAGCCTGTAACTGAGAGAGCGTAAACTCGGTCGTCGTAGCAATAGGCGTATTGGCGTCCGCATCCTGTAGACTGGCTTTGTCACGGAGGAATCCAAACGCCGACCCGGGCTGAGCTTGTCCTTCCTCCGCCTTGACACCTCCCGGTACAACGCCCAAAGCCGCCCTCAGCTTGACGAGAAGCGCGTCGTTGCGCGCCCGCTCTGCTTCAAGCGCTGTGTGCAGCTTCTGGCTGGCGTGCAGTCTCCTCCGTAGCGCCGTGATGGACTCGGTGGTCGGGCGGTCTGGAGCTTCAAGGGCAGCAAAGTTGAGGCCCTCGTAGTGAGCGAGGCGCATGTATGGTTGGTCGTCAGGCCGCACTGTGAGGATGTTGCGCATGGTGTACAGCTCAAACAGATCAAAGTTCTTGTCGATGGACGCGTTCAGCAACGTCTCGAGCTGATGCGTGCCATGCTCTATTTCAAGCTTGGCGGCTTCATCTGGAGGTAGCGGTGTCTCTCCAGCTGGAGCATGCTTTTCGGAGAAGCCGAGAGATTGTGGAGGAATGGAGAGAAGAAGACGCTCGACTGAATCAAGGGCGCGATCGGCGAGGACGTTGATTGTGTTGATGATGTCGTCGAGGAGGGACTGGAGAGGATGTTAGGTAGAGCGCGGAGGAGGTTTATGGGAAACATACGACTGGCGGGTAGCCAAAGTGCTCCGTGAGGAGCTCATAGTCTGAAGACACTGGAGCTGCCATTGTGGTTTGATGTTGTAGAAGGTGGTCGAGTTGGAGTTGTAGTGGGGATGGCGGTTTGACAGTTTAGACGCGTCTCGTCGCGTTAATGGGTGTCTTTCAATTCATGGGCTGTAGTCGCTGTGAGAGGAAAGCGACAATTATCAAGATCCTTTAAAACAAAATGAACATAAAAACACTTAACATTAATCTCCTTAGAATTTCAAATTATAGCTTGCTTAACTATTCGTTACAAACTGCCTACCTATAAGTCCATCGGCGGTCATGGAGCTCCAAATCTTCAAGCCTGAATCGCAAGGCGTCAAAATCCTCCCAAGATCCTAACCTTCCCAATCGAGCGAAAAAAGACCCCGCCAAAAAGGAAACGAACCTGTGGCGCGGTTGCGTACCCGAAATTGTGGCTGAAAGTACGTCACTTTTCCAACCCCGGGAACCGTCCCCCTCCTACGGACTTAGGCTCCCTCTGAGCTAAGCCCAAACCTCGTGTGTGTCTCTCTTTTTCCTCTTCCTTTGACCTTTTCTTCTTTCGAACCTCACCTATACCTATTATCCTTAGTTAAACCATTGGATATTATCATCATGTCGACGGGGTCCAAGTATAAAGATATCATGAAGAAGGGGTGGCACCCGGAGAAGCCGGGCACGACGATCAAAGGTCAAGTGGTAAGTAGTCCTTTCACCTCTTCTTTTACTACCCCCAGGCTGACTAGAGATATCTCCAAAGAATGGCCTCCTTCATAGGAAAAAGTCCGACGACGACCGCTCCGATCACGTCGCCGTGCCTCTCTCCCGGCTCAAGGACCCGGCATCCTTTGCGCCACCGCCAAAGCGTACCGGCTCTGGTCTTGCGCCGCCGCCGCCTCCCACGGGGCCGAGAAAGGTCATCACCGCTCCGTCAAAGTACATGGATCCGCGGGCACCTGCCGCCGAGGAACCCCAGTACGCTGAGCCGGAGGAGGAAGAGGAACCCAAGCCGCGAGGACCGTACCGTGCAAACACCACAGGCCTTGCGACGAACCATCTACCCAAGCCGCCGGGTCGGAGAGACGGTGCTGATGGACGACCTGCGGAGCCACCGTCGTATCAGTCTGCTATGGCGGCCGTTGGAGGAGGAAGATCTGCGCCTCCCAGCTTACCGCCGCGTCTACCACCAAGAACCAACTCGGGCAGCACGGTCTCGTCTGGCGCTGCAAGCCCAGCTCCTTCGAGCAACCCTCTCATCAACCAAGGAGCTCTGAACCAAGGAGCCATCAGCCGTCTTGGCGCAGCAGGTGTATCAGTCCCTGCCTTCGGCATTGGTCGTTCCAGTCCTGCGGCTTCGGAGTCTGAGGCTCCGCCCAAGCCCCCGCGTCCTGGAGTTGCCTCACCTCCTGCTACTCCTTCGCATATGAATGAGTTGCAGAACCGCTTTTCCAAGCTTGGAACGTCAAACGCCAGCGCCAGCGCCGCCGAGCCCCCTAGCGAGGGAACGACATGGGCACAGAAGCAAGCTGCCCTCAAGACAGCATCCAACTTCCAAAAGGATCCTTCATCGGTGTCACTCTCAGATGCTCGAGCGGCTGCTAGCACTGCCAACAACTTCCGCCAGCGCCATGGAGAGCAGGTCGCTGCAGGAGCAAAGACGGCCAACAACCTGAATCAAAAGTACGGTCTTATGGACAAGGCAAAGAACACATACGCCAGTGTACAAGGCACCCAGCAGGCCCAGGGAGCACAGGCTGGAGCTGCCTCTCCATCTCCGTCCCTGTCAGGTCTCGCTGGGAAGAAGAAGCCACCTCCACCCCCACCAAAGAAGAAGCCGGCCCTTGTGGCCTCGGTGGCCCCGAGTGCCCCCGCCGATGATGATGTACCACCACCTATTCCCATGGCAACGAGGCCGCAATTTTGAGGAAACCTTTCCTGTCCTATCCTGTCTTGTCTTAATTGGGATACACAAACAAACAAATCAGCATCGCCGGGCGTATTCGGAGTTTTGTCGACTATCCTGCCTTGTCGTCCATACATAGCATCACTTGCGATCATTAGAAACTTAGAGACTGAAAATTGGTGACATCGTGACGATCAGACTGGATTGGAATCCACAGCCTTCTTTTTTTCATTTCATCGATTCGTCTCGGGGGATATTCCAAGCGCCGAGGACGAGTTTCGTGTGGCTCGTAATCTTCTAAATAGGTGCTTGCCCGTCCATCATCACGGGTATAGCAGAACTTGCAGCACCTCCACCACGCTTCACCACCTTAGACCTTCATCTCGGTAAGACCGTGCTTCCAGACGATGATGTAGGGGGTGACACCGTCATCGCGGTAGTTGAGGAGGACAACCCTGTGGTTATTGTTAGTGACCTGTATAGCTTGACTGAGAATAGTGGAGCAGAAATCGTACATTCCGTCGGGGTTCATGGACTCGCCAGTGTAGAACTCGAAGTCCTTGAACTTGGGCAGGAGGTGCTCCTTGACGTAGGCCTGAGCACCCTTCTCGAACTCAGTGATGGTCTCAGCGGGGGCGTTCTTCTCCTGAAGAGCAGCCTTGACAGCCTTCATGTAGCCTGGATTCAGAGTTAGAGACGGATCCTAACTTAATGGAAGAGGAATTGTTACCCTTGAGGTAGGTGAGGTAGCTCTTCTTGTCGAAAGAAGTGCTCTGGAGACGGAAAGAGCTGACGATGTTGTTGACCTTGGTGACGGTGTCATCGAGGGCCTCCTCGGCCTCCTCAGCGGAAGCGTTGGCACCGATATCTGAGAGGATGTGGTGTTAGCCTGGGAACGGAATTGTTGACACTATGAACTGCGGGCCGTCGGGCCCAGCTTGGTCGACAGTGCAATAGAGGGCTGGCTACATACCGACGTTGACACCGCCCTCCTCGATCATGGCACAGTCAGCCTCGTAGACGGTACCGGCGACCTCCTTGAGGTCGTACGAGTCGGAGATCAGCTCGTCGCCGGTGAGGATGTCCTGTTATTGCGGGGTTCAGTAAAAAAAGATCATGCCAAAGTCCAACGCGGGGTCGTTGTATTTGTTAGGTAGTCGAAGGCGGGGGGAGGGGGGTCGGCATTGTGAGGGACGGGATCGTGTGACGGGTGTTGCTTACCTTGAAGATAATCATGGTGACGGTTGAGTTGGATTTGAAAGGATGGACTTGAAGGGAGAGAGAAGCTGATGTGACTGGCAAAGAGAAGCGAGACCAGAGGAGGAGAGCCTGATGGTGATAAAAATCAAAGTGGGAGAGGGTGGCGGGGTCATTCTCTGGTGGGGCATTGGGCGCCAGGTTTTGGTGCAAATATTGTACTTGCCCCGCTCAGGTCTTATCGATAAAATCTGTTAGGGGCCAACTTTTTAGCTACAGGGTAAAAAAGCGCCTTTTGTGTCTAAGAATGTGTACTTGTGAGGTCCAGCTCTAACCCACAAGTAAGCGGCGATACTTGGATCGTGTCTTGAATTAAGCTGCAGCAAAAGTCACTTTTCCCTCCACATGTTGATTGGCCAAATACCCCTGTCGGTACGAAAATTACACCAGAGCTCTCAAGAGAGCACCTCGGCGTTGCCAAAACGACCAGAGTGATTTGATTTTTGGCTGTGGCGCCCACCAATGTTATTCCGGTCCCTTTTTTCACGACCCCATAGGAGAGTAGAGCTTGACATGTGCATAAAATGCAGGAAAGCATTGGATCGGCCGATAAGCGAGTTTAGTCATGGTTGCCCCTGAACAGAGAGTAAAGAAGGACCCCAGATCAAACCCGTCATGCCGTCTGGTCCGGCGGCCGGAGCCCGCGCAAGCCCGCTCCGAGCCTTGTATGCCGAGTTTGGAAGGAACGCCACCCCGACAGTTCGATTCACCAGGGGTCAACTTTGGCCCGGGCTTATACGCGGGAAGGACGATTTACACCATCGCATCCAAGGGTTTGAGAACGGAGTAAAGGGTCGGGAGCTTCGGGTTTGGGGCAGCGAATCTACGCGAGACGAACTGGCATGACCCGCGAGAAATGCTCCAATACTGACATGTGCCGGTGCGCAGAAGCTCGCAAAGACAGACCAACGATAGAGAGTGCGAAATCACCATGACCTGTTGGTGACGTTTCCATGGCGCGAGCCACAAGGAGGCTTCGCAGGGCTACGCAGGGCACAGGGCTTGGGCTGGGGGAGCTCGGGGAGAAGAGGATGAGAAAACATGCCATTTACAAAGATCAATTGAGCGTCTTTCGTACGAGGTTCGAAAGTTTGCTTTGCGCACTAACAATGTTTCTTCCCCCTTGAAATGACAGCTCGAGCCCTGTCAGATCGATTGTGCCTGACTTTTGAATATGACTTGATACCGGGCCGCCCTGAAATGGGTGTGGGCTGATATACGAGTACTCGCTGTTTTTGCCTCTTGGACCCATGATGCAACCTCGAGGGGGGGGAGGCAAATGCTGGGACTTGTACCTGAGATTGCAGTCTGAAAGTCATGATTAACAAGGTATCATTGACATCCATTGAAAAGCAGGACAAGGACAAGATTGATTA
Source organism: Fusarium duplospermum (assembly GCA_003946985.1). Taxonomy (NCBI): domain Eukaryota; kingdom Fungi; phylum Ascomycota; class Sordariomycetes; order Hypocreales; family Nectriaceae; genus Fusarium; species Fusarium duplospermum. The sequence goes on from NKCI01000004.1 coordinate 257,210, forward strand.
GCAGACAACAACTCGCATCACTATCCCCCCTGCCATTCCCTTGCTCAGCTCCCAGGATCTGGCCGCGTTTCGCACTCTTGACTTGGTCCGAAGGTGCCGGTCAGGGCTCCGCCTCGGTCAATCACTTTCTCTCACTAACAAAAGTCTTTGCTTGGCGCCACCACATGAACAAACAAGAAGGAAAAAGAGGGCCCCAGCGGCGCGCGCGGACGAGGGATTGGCACGCGCCTTAATCTAATCTTTCCCCCAACTCCAGTTTAATAAACTTGGCTTCGACATCCCCATCGACGCTCCCTTTTTCCCATAAAACCCTCCTCCCATTACCTCCAGCTAGTTACCTTCCTTTAATCCTTCCTCGAGGTGCCATCTTGGGTCTTGTTTGTCTTTTTTTTCTTGCTTTATTTTGGCGCTGTTTCTGTTGCGTGCCACTGCCGCACTACACCCCGAGTCTCTCCCTGCTTCAACTAAAACCATCAACTATACGCGACGCTCCGACGCTTTTCGCAGCAAATCTAACCGTCATGGGCAACGACAGCTCCATCCTCGCCGACGGTTCCGCCATGGCCGCTCCAGGCTCTCCCCTCAACCAGACTCTCTTCGAGACAGCGCTGCCGCCGCTGCCAACATACAGCCTCGAGCTTCAGCCTGACCTCCTGTCGTGGATGTCCGACTTCTGGCTCTCCCTCGTCATCCCCGTCGTCGTCTACTGGGCCCTGTCCCTGACCTTCCACGCTATCGACGTCTATGACTACTTCCCCCAGTACCGACTGCACACTCCCGAGGAGATCACCAAGCGCAATCATGTTTCACGGTACGAGGTCGCCCGCGACGTCATCCTCCAGCAGGTCATCCAGGTCATCACCGGCGCCATCCTCGCAATGACCGAGCCTCCCGAGATGGCCGGCAAGTCCGACTACGACGTCGCTGTCTGGGCCACTCGCATCCGTGTTGCTCAGAGAGTCCTCCCTACTCTTCTGGGAGTCTTTGGCTTTAATGCTACCGCCATCTCCAAGAGTCTCCTCGAATCTCACCCGCTGCTGGCCGGCGCTCTCGCTGGTGGCTACTACCCCTCGCTTGTCACAGCCACCAACGAGCCGGCCTTTGCTTCATGGGAGATTAACGTGGCCAAGGTCATCTACCACTTCCTGATTCCCGCTGTCCAGTTCTTTGTCGCCATTTCCATCATCGACACCTGGCAGTACTTCCTCCACCGTCTGATGCACGTCAACAAGTGGTTGTATGGTAAGTTTCATGATACCTCCCGGACGCGCCATTGCAGTATGTTAACTTGATTTTACAGCGCACTTCCACTCTCGACACCACCGACTCTACGTTCCTTATGCCTACGGCGCTCTGTACAACCACCCCGTTGAGGGATTCCTCCTCGACACCCTCGGCGCAGCTGTCTCGTTCAAGGCCACTTTCATGACTGTCCGCCAGGGCATGTGGCTCTTTGCCATGTCCACTATCAAGACCGTCGACGACCACTGTGGCTACTCGTTCCCCTGGGACCCCCTCCAGCTCATCACCAGCAACAATGCCGCCTACCACGACATTCACCACCAGCACTGGGGCATCAAGACCAACTTTGCTCAGCCCTTCTTCACCTTCTGGGACACTCTCCTGGACACCAAGTACAAGGGCAAGCGGTCCAACAAGCCTGCTGATCGCAAGAAGGCTCAGGCTGAGGCTGAGGCTGAGGCTAAGAAGCAGTAAGCTTATACACACATGCGACTTGATCGATTTTCGGCACATGGGCAAATGAATATGAAAACCACGAAACAACAAAAAAGAGAAATAAACATTTTTCCATGGATATCGCCCGGGTGCGCGGTCTAGTTCACTTATCTGGGAGGTGCCCTTCATCATGTTTCTTGATGGCGGGGCATGACAGCAAGCAGCATTACCAGCATCAATTTTTCAAGACGGCTCGAAGCTGACGGTAATAATATCAACCTTTAATTCACGGCTCTAATGAGAAACCCGGTGGATGAAGCCACCGGGATATAATGCATTCAACCTACATTCGCTATTTTCAGAGTATCATTCTTACACCCTCTGTTTCTGGCCTCCCTTCTATCATGACGGGGAGGGGACCGGCAACTGAGGGACAGGGGCAGGCGTTCCAAGGACTGTGGTGTCGGGTGGACAAGGAACGTCTACCCGAATTGTTTCATACATGTTTGTTGTACAATATTTGTTAGGGCCTTGAGATGGATGTGAGGCAAGTTGAGTTTGGTTTGGCGGTGAGAGGGCATACAGAATATGGAAACGCCAACCTTGCGCGCGTGTGTTGGGTCTTGTGTAATGCGGAAAGGTTCGGAATCAGGAGGAGGACAATGGCATGATGGATGTTATGGATATATGGGGAGGTGTACAAAGGCTGTATCTAGGGTTGCCTATTGAGCAAGACTGGAATGAAATCATTATCATCATCACTATTACCTTTCCGCAACTTGAAGTGAAGCAAGAGCTGTATTAGCATGGACATTCCAAACAGACAATGAGGTTTACCGAGGTATCCATGTGATGCAAACCACCTAGTTTTCGAGATCATGACAATGGATACGTGTAAACCTGCGGCCGTCATCTGGCGCGCGCGTGCAGAACTCGTTCCTGAATGGACCTCAAAGAGAATGGTGTGATGTTGGCATGGACAACAGCAGAGCAGGGGCACAAAAGAAACATCGAACGAGAGAAGCGTGAACTGGCAATGATGGGGTGCGCAGGATGGTCGATGCATAGATGGCGCTTCATCATGACCAGAGTTCTGGAACAAAGAGGTTTAAGAAGGGAACTGCTGGTTGTCATGGGCATTGAATGTGAAATTGATGAGACTGGAAATGTAATGGCATATTAGGTATATGATACGCCAATATCAACAAGCCAATGTAACTTGTATTGGATGACAGCGTCAATCAAACAACGGAGCGACATGCAGAATCTCATCATCTCCACAATTCAGCCCTAGTGAAATATCTCCCTTTTTTTTTCCTTCCTCATGAGCTGAGATTGATGCCCGCCCACCCAGCTGAAATGCACAGATGCAGGTCATGACCGTGAATTAGGAGAGACACATATCAGAAGAAACAAGTAGGCGGTGAGGCGGAAGCTCTCGGAGCATCACCTTCTCGTCTCTTCCGAAGTCGGGAGGGAGAGGTTGCACGATCCGAAATAAGGGGCCGCTTTGATCAAGTTTAATGGAGTTGAGAGACAAGCAAATTCCATGCGTGTTGAGTTATTAACTAGACAACCTTGCGTGAATCAGTCGGAGATATTAAAAAAAAGAAGGCTGGAGATGCGGCGCCGTTTGCTTTTTGAGAAATCTCGGGGCTGCCGGGCTTTGGCTGGGATGAGGTGGCTTGCGGATGGAAGGATTTGATGGACAAGGTGAGATGAGATGAAATGCGCATTTCATCTTCACTTTTCTGCTCTTGTGTTACGCTTCACTCACACATTCATGCCAGCACTTCATGAGTGACAAGCTTGTTTCAGCAAAAAGTCACACAAGCACCCTCAATGCGTTTCCCTGAGGTCATATCCAACAAGACGATTCCTCTGCCGACGGACGGACGTTCAACTCTAGCGCCCCATCATCGTCTTTTCCCTTCTCGAACGTTTTTTCAAAGCTCCACAGTGGCTCAAGATGTCAAAGCCCACCGCCACTCACCGGCGTGCACCGCCGTCGTAGGGGATATGGGGCTGGAGATGAAGAGCCTCATTAGGGTGTCTCCAGACGCCCGGAATCAACGGATACAAGTGACTGCCTAGCAAGTATCGTGGATGCGAGTATCGTGAATGTCATGCCAGACAAAGCGTGGTTACACCGACGGGGAGCCGGGTGCATCGTCGGCTGTAGGCCTTGTGCGTCCGAGACACAATACTGTAACTATCGAAATCATGCATCTTGACAACCTTTCGGGAGCTGCACAACGTCCTGAAAGCGGCAACCAGCAGCAGGCAGTTGCTGATGAGATGGTGTGGTCGTGGGTGACGTGGGCGACCATCGGGCCGCAGCATGCGGTGCATTGAATGCCTTGCCTTGTCCTACCTGACTTGACGCATCATCAACCTGGCTGATTTCGGCCACTCTGCTTGAAACCTGCTGTCAGAAGCTCAACATCGTTCATTGCTGGGAACGGGCTCTCTATGTCTGACGATGATGCCTGCTAGGCGAAGAGTTTCAGATGGGCGGTTCGACGATCCCTCGCGGGCCGTGAGTGGTCAGATGCTTTGTGTGGGGATCTAAAGAGACCCTGATTTCAGGAGGGTTGTATTTAGTGGAGGCATCCAAAAAGTTACCCCGATTGATGGAGTTTGACTGGTTCTTGTCTGCTCACGATTGCAGCTGAGAGAATCAATACAGTACATATTTTTCAACAACTTGATTTATGACAACTTGGACATTGTCGTTCTGCAGTTGAAATGCTGGTAACCTATCACATTGCATCGCATGTGCATCTCTCCAATCCCAACCGCACCCGCCCCTCCTCCCCCTTTGGCCAGACAAGGATGACGAGGTTGTGCACAGAATAAGTCAGACACTTGACTACGCGTGCAACGCATTAGTATTTATGTCCTGTACAGCTTCTAGACCCCCCCTTGCCTTTAACCCTCATGATCCCTGTCGAGGATGGTCTCAGGCTGATCGCTAGGCCGCTTCGAGCTCCTGTTGAATTCCCCTTTGGGAATCATTCCAGGAGGCTAGTGGATGCGTGGTAGCCAATCATAAGCGCCAGAGGCTTTAAACACCAGGTTCCCTGTCGCTCATCGCCCATCAAGATGCCACCCGCGCGCTCCGTGCCCACGCGAACCTGTTCCCCTGAAATGTCGCCAGTTGAGGGCCTGTTTCGCATTGTCTCTATTGTCCGTCGTGTCACAGGGTTTTATGGTTCGTGGCCTCCCGTCTCACATTTGTCTAGGTTTGTCGACGTTCTCGGCGGCACCGTTGGATAGACTTTAACGGGGAAGCAGAACGATGGGATGCAATCTGCACATGTTGAACCCGTATTGAGTGAATTGATTGATTGACCGTGTCTGACTGCCCGCTTCCCCTCTCTTGGGCTGATGCCTCGCGCTATTCCTGATTGAACTATGCTAGATCACATGACTTTGCCTCTTGTGCTTCCGAGGCTCGTTTGACCATAACGCATTGCGGAATGCCCTGTGCATACTCGTATGTGCATGACCGCTTCGGTTTAACAGCACACATCAACGACGATCAAAGGGCGGGAAGGTTGTCGATAGTAACTAGCCACATCCTGTAGTGTTGTGCAAGGCCAAGAGAGAGCCAATAAGCTTGGCCAGACCTGATGTCGCTTGCTGAGCCGAACCCAGAAGAGGAGCATCCACCCCCATGGCCCCCTCGACGCCCCCTCGTCGCATGGTTCGCGACCTCTCAGCCTCTCACGATCGCCTCTTCTTCAGCTGGTCTCACTCGTACTGGTCCCGCCCCGGACCCCCAATCGCAATTGGAAAAGAGAGAACCCAAGCTGAATTCGAGCATGGCGAACCGGGCTGAGCTGAGGTGATTTATCCTGTTGGTCAGTCTCTTTTCTTGGCTTACCTGCTCGCCCAAGATTGGCGAGGTAAGACGTAATTAATGTAAGGAAGGAAGGAAGAAAAAGAAGCCCTTCCTTTCCCCCATCCCCAGGCTTTTCCAGACGTAGCTGGTGGTCCTCCCGCCCCTTCCGCCATTCCCATCTGCAATTGCAACTAATCTCCTCCCACATCCAATCTCATCTTCCATCTTGCATCTTTCTCCCTCTTCTCTAACCTTCTCTCCCCCCATTCCTCATCTGAAACCCGCCAAAAGCAAGACCTGGACAGCAAGAGAAGCAGCCTCGATTTAGCGGCGACGACAACTTGCGCTGGGCCTTCTTTCCAATCGAGTCTCCTCCCCCGGGTCTTTTCAGCTTCGGCCACTCCTAGACCACGACTTGACTTCCGAGCGTCGCTGGCGACACGAACTTCGGAGGAGCAGCGTCACTAGCCGCCCGCGAACCCCCGCCCCGGCGCGTCTTATTTCATTCTTGCTATTGTCGCTACTGTACGGCACATTGCTTCGTCTTCCAGGCCCGGATATCCACGCTTCGCCTCGTTCTTTGTCTGTCGTTCAGGGTCTGCGCTTCTTTGTTTGCCCTCCTGTACTGCGCTTAAGCGCCCGTACCGTGCCGCAATCCATTATCCACCCCGTTGTCTGGTACACCACGACATTCGTCAAAGCTCGACCTGACACCCCGTCGCGGCGCTTACCGTCCCATCCATCTCATCCATCCTCGTCTTCCCATTGGTCGGCTCTGGCTTCTTCCCAAATTCGCCGTAATCTGGAAGTCTCAACTCCAGACTTCAGCGGCCAGTCTCAAGTCTCGAGAACCACTTCGCGTTTGTCTGAACATGCGACGGGCGCCTTCTGGTGTTTCATCCGGCTGCTATTATTGATTTATCCCCAGTTCAGTTCTCCGAGCTTCCCAACAGAGGTTTGTTTAGGCGCCGCCGTGGGCCGTTGTTGCTGCAGGCCCAAATTGGATTCCGAGTTCATCAACGACGTGCATCTTGGTACATATTTACATCGGGGGGACCCTTCCATCTGTTGCCCGCCATGGACCCGTCAACGACTCTTTTCACTTTCATGTTGTGAGTCGGGACCTTTTCTTTCTTTTCGTCCTTCATTTTTCCTTTGGTCATTGCATTGTTTGCCTGCCAGCCATTGTTTGCTTCTTCCTCCGCCTCTCGCTGGCCGATCGATCTTGAACCCACTGTCTCTCGATTCGCCATTTCCGGACCGTTGCGTCGGGTTATACGATACCTATAATCGCACGGGGACCATCCATTCATTCTTATTACTTGCTCTCTGGAGGCAATTTCCTTACATTCCCTTTGTGTTTCAATTATCGAACGTTGTCATTCCGTTCTAAGACCGGGATTGGCACTTATTACCCCAAAAGTGTCTTAATTGCCGTGGTATGCTCGCTCTATTATCTGTTTTATTTATACCCTCCTCGCATGAATCTGTTCTGAATCTGGCTCTCACCCCCGGCCAACCCCCCCCTTATTGTCTGAGACACGAACCCGAAATTTTGTTCTCTGAATTGGATGCTTTCTTCTGAGTTCTGAGCCACGCGAGCAAGCGAGAGAGAAGGGAGGCGAGCTGAAGTCAGCGCCGGTCCCATTCACGGTCAGTCTTTCACTGTGTGCGTGCAGTTGCATGCATTGGTAGATGGCTGGCTGGAATTGGGCTTCACTGCAGGCTTCACTGCAGAGGCGGGTATCCATCGACTCCATCTCTCTGGAACTATTTGCTGGTTGCAGTGAGCAATTGACCAAGGAATTGATGGAGATCGCTGGATACCAGGTTCACCTGGTCTCCCTTGTCTCCCCACGATTCTCAGCTGTCAATGGATGCCAGGCGAGTGCCGTTTATCCCTTGAACTGGGGCGCCCGCGTGTGTGTGGCTGGCTGTTTTATGCAATTTCCCATGGTTTTTCTTTTCTTCTATTCCCCTTCCATGCCGTGGCCCGATGCATCGTGCGTGGCTCTGAGCGGCGGGCGCTGACATGCATCCCCAGTCAAACACACCCTTCGACCCAGTCCGTGCAGCTTATTGGGTCGTGGGACAATTTCAGCCAATCTTACCCCATGCAGCGAGACGTCCGGCGTGGCCGTGGCCAGTGGAGAGGCTGTTATTCTTTTCGCGACATCGTCTGCGACGACGCTTCCGTCTCGGCTTCTGCGACGTGTGTTGGCACAAGCTCAAGCACGAGCTTCGGCTCTCCCTCAGGCTCATGTCTAAATAAGAGGCACGGTGGTCTCAAAATGGGTCATACCTATTATTACTACGTATGTCGTCCCATTTTGGCATGTGCCTGCCATTCTGTTTCGTCTCACCATATTCGTCCCCATAACAAACATAAACATTCATTCCATCCCTTGCATATCAACTAATAACAACCACCTCCATACATCTACACTCACTTTCCCAACCCCCAAAGAACATTCAAACAACCTCTTCACTCTTTCTATCGTCTACTTCATTCACTCCTTTACACTCCTTTACAACACTATAATAATTCTAACAATGGACTATCAGTATGAGGTGGATGGTTCTGTCGAGACTCACGACCCAAGTCTGCCCTCGACAACTGCCTGCCCTTATCTACCAGGCCAAGCCGTCAACACCTTGATTGTCCCTGTCGAGCAGGCTCTCCGACAGCGAAGTGCATCTCTCACATCTATGCGTGCTGCCGACTTCAAGACAATGAACCCCGAATCAAAATACACCACCCCTCGACCCGCTCCTACAACAGTCGCCAACCATCTTCCCTACCGTGTTGGCTCTTCTCCCTCACTACACCACAAGGCTTCGTCTCGGTCATTGTCCCCCGCTCCGGCAGCATGGAAGCGTTTGTTTGGTCGCAAGTTGAATAGTCGCGATGGTGAACGAGGTCGATCTCCTGTCCGCAACGACATGACTGGCCTCACTGAGGAGGACTTTGACGATCGGTGCACAACCCCATCGGAGGGTACTCGTACCCGGGATATCTCCCCCGAGTCTCTTCGCCGCTTCCTGTCCGATGATCTTCCTCCTCGACCCGACTCCAACCTCAGTGAGAGGCCTTCGTTGGTCATCCCCGAGGACATCCCCGATGACAATGACAATGACGACGACGACAACTTTGCAACTTCGGCAGCATCTGAGACTCAGTCTTATGTCACCGGCCTCTCACCTCCTCCCTTCAAGCGTTCCGCTTCTACCGAGTCATTTAATGTTGAGGCGGCCAACCAGAGCTCCATTACCCTCATTCCTACGGAACCACCCAAGCAAAACGTTCACGAGACAGAGGAGGTACCCGCGTCCGCTGTGTTGCCCTCTCGGCCCCAGCTTGAGACACTCTCAGTGCCTCGTGCTCCTTTCAACCCTGCCACGAGCTTCTTCCTCTCCCCCGTCTCTCCCAACCTCCCTGAGGATGAGTACACCAACTTCTTTGACCTGACCGACGACGAAGACGATGTTGTGTCGAGCAACAACAGTGACATCGTCTCCTTCCAGCCCACCGCTGGTATGCCATCGACGACTGACTCTTTCGAGTGTTACAGTCTTCCTGAGCCTCACGAGCAGGGAGCCAAGATCGCGGAGCCCAACTCGACCTACGGCAAGGTCAACTCCCCTTCTCTCCTTTCTCGCAGCGACTCTGGTTTTACCGTCAGCGGCGGCAACTTCCTGGGTGCTCCTATCGACACTGGATTGGATGACTTCGCCGCCGAGCTGGGCTGGATGGTTGATGTTATCGGCTCCAAGCGCAACTAAATCGCAACAAAACTCTCAACTTTTTTATCTCATTGAGACATATCCATGGGATCTGTCATCACACAACAGCATCAACATATAGACGGCGTTTGGTCAGCAGTTTCAGCATATGCTTTCTTTTTTTTTACTACTTCACTGTCCCAGCTTTTGCTGGTGGCAAGCTTTGCATTTTGGCGTTTTACCAGGAATGGACCAAAAAGATACGGGGATGGCGCAAGTGTGGGCAATGGAAGCGAACTGAAAGTGGCATCGATATTATACAACAAACATTTATACCCTTAGTGGTAATACGGAAGGAAGGCGGCTAGGCGGATAGGGCATATGTGGATGGTGTACGAGGCAAAATAGACATGGATCAAAATGGGATTCGCGGGGCATGTTGAAGAGGACGTTATGGTCATGTCTGCAACGCAATCCTTGTAAGACAAGCAAGGATGCAATGTTTGGTTTGGGTTGAACAACCTTGTTCTTTCCATCTGTTTGATGACAGTATGTTCGTCATGAAAGGTCTATTAGGACTTGTATAGATGAAATGAAGTTGATCTTCGACTCGAATTTGTTTGTCCCGATTTATCTCACTGAAAGATGATGTGCTTGACTTTTTGATCAAACCAGGCTATGTGCTATCGGCATCGAACGGTTCTCCCCACATTGATTTTCTTCGTCATCTCAGGCATCTCTATCTATACAGTTTTTGATACACGTAGAAAATACATTAGCTGTCATATCGCATCACTACTACTACTCTTCTTAGTCCAAAGCCAGCAACCAAAATGTGCCAAATAGACCGAGACCACAACGCCCATATCGACAATCCAAGTAATTCACTTCACTTTGCCTCTTGGGCTGGCGTCGGTGTAGCTCCCGCAGCGGTCGGTGGTGGGTTTGCTGGAGCCTGTAGCTGAGGTTGGGGAGCAGGAGCCGCAGCGGAAGCCGGGGGAGCAAAGGTTGGAGTAGTAAGAACTGGAGCTGGAGCCGCGGTTGAGGGTGAAGGTCCAGCCGCTGGGGGATGTGTCGAGTTGGTAGGTCCAGCCGTGTCGACCTGTGTAGTGGCTTTGGTCGTGTCGGGTTGGGGAATAGGAGATGGCTTTGGCTCTTCTTTGACGGCATTCACCTTGTTCTCTGGAACCTGAGCACCCGCGGTCGCATCGGGGTCCTTGGGTGCAGGAGCCTTCGCAGCATCACCCTTAGACTCATCGCCAGCTACCGGCTCCTTCTTCTCGGGACCCTTCCCGTTAGGATTCAGGAAGCGCTCAGGGACTCCCCTGGCCGCGTACGTACCGCTGCCGACCCAAGCGTTGAGGGCACAGCTCCAGCGGTACTCGTTCCGGATGAGACGCTGGATCTCGCGGTACGCGTACGCGTTGTAATACGGGAGGCCAGTGCGAGGATCACGATACCGGGCAGGGTGATTTGTGATGACGCAGAGTGGAGCGGGTGAAGGTTCTGGAGGGGTGGAGCGTTAGTAACCAGAGCTATGAATAGGGGTTCAAGGGGTCTGGGAGGTCTTACTGGGTAGCTTGTTCATCTTTCGGCCAAAGATGATCTGAGTTTGGATGGTACGATCCTTAAGCGCGTTGTTGTCAAAGTTTTGAAATACCATGGCGTTGCGAGCTCCGGTGGATGGTTGAGGTGGTCGAGGTTCAGCTTCAGGGAGGTTAGGTGCACCTGAAGGGTCTGCTGCATTAAGGGTTTTGGCAGGGAGATTGGAAGGTTTGGATACAGGCTGGGGAAGGATGTCTTTCGGAGCTGCATCGGTTGTTGAGGATGAGGTCGCCGGCGCTGGTGCTGGCTTTGGAGTAGGAGAAGCGGTAACTGGAGGGGATAGAGAGGGAGGAGGGGGGGCGACAGCCGACAAGGTGGGAGGGACAACACCTTGGGATGTATTCGGCGGTGCAAGGACGTTGGATTTGGGGTTGCTAAAGCCCATCATGGGAGCTACCGTCCCGTTGACACTTATGCCGAGGGGAGGGGCGAGGATAGGGGCTGCTAGAACACCAGAAGGTTTTGGTTCTGGTGGACGGGCGAGGCCGGATGGTGGAGTCATGATGGACTGCTGAGTTGTGTCTGGCGGTGCGGTAGCTGCAAGAGGAGATGGAGCGGCGAGGCCACTTGTTGGAGGAGCGAGGGGAGAGGGTGGCGGCGGTGTTGGTGTTGATGATGGAGGCTGAGGAGCAGGTATGGCTAAACCACTGGGAGGAGGAGGTGGTGGCATCGCCATAGACTGAGAAGGATCTTCGGTCTTGAGAGTGGGAGACGTGGTTTTCGGCGTCGTTGAAGACGGATCTGAAGGTTTTGTAACGGCATCGTCGACTTTGGGTGTGGCACTTGGCTCGGCTTCTTTGGCCCCTGGTGCCGCAGCCGATTCAAGTGATGCTGTCGTTGATGATTGCTGTTGTGCTGGCTGCGGCTCCTCACCTTTGGCCTTGGATGAAGTATCCCCAGTAGCCGGTGTTCCCTCCTGATTCCCGTCCTTCTTTTCCTCGCCAGCAGGTGTCTTGTCTTGCCCCTTGCTCTTTTCCTTATCTTTGCCCTTAGCCTTCTCACCCCTCTTCCTCTTCTCTTTAGCCGGCTCCTCGATCACCATGTGCCTGCCCATCCACTCGCCGATACCGCTCCAGAACGTGATGACCGGTCCCTTAAGTGTCCTCTGATGCAAAGCCGCTAGTTTCGCTCGCCTTTCCTCCTCACGTTGCTTCTCTGCCACCTCCCACCGGTTAAGACTCTTACTGTTGCGCTTCTCAACGATTGCCGCCTCGCGCAACCTCTCCTCCTGTGTCATGGGTGGCTTCTTCATAGCCTCAAGACGAGCCGCCTTCTTCTGCATCTGGGCAACCTGCTTCAGTCGACGCGCCTCACGCTCCACCATCTGCTGGTGAAGCTGCTCCTTGGATAGTCGGGTCGTCTGGCGGGAAGACGCTCGGGTCGGTAGATCGGCCGGTGAGGGCAGCCACGAGGTTCGCTCGGATTTCTTCTTAGGTCGCGGCGGGGGTCTCGCGGGTGCAGTAGGCGTCTTGGTCGTAGGATCGATGCGAACCTTCTTGCGAAACTTTGCAGGGATGGCCTCTTGGGCTTTTCGCTTGCGCTGGGCGGCGCGCCGCTCCTTGGCCTGTTTCTCCAGCTCCTTCTCGCCCTCGAGGTCATCATCGTTGTTCTCATTATCCTCGTCATCGGAAGAAGAGTCCATGTGCACGTCCGATGCGTTCTCGTCAACATCGGAGAACCCTTGGTCGTTCTCGTCCTCTGCGAACAAGAGTTCTAGGTCTGAATCGGGTTCTTCATTGGCGAGCATCGACTTCATCCGATTACCGGCGGTCGAACGGCGCTTCCTTGTCGTGGCGAGCCATTCTATCTTGTCTTCATTATTGGTCTGGCTATCGGATTCGTTGCTGCGACGTTGGAGATTCTTCGCTGTCTCGCTGTCGCTGTCACTATCACTGAGGCTCGACAGGGAGGATGAACGGGGAGTCCCCATCTCCGAGAGCTTGGATTCCGTCTCCATCGCGCTATATCATCGGTCAATGAGATGAATCGAGTCTGGCGACATCATATGACGCTGTTCCGGCCGCCTTTGTGTTATTTCGATGGAATGTCGTGGTGTCGCGGCTTTACGCCAGGAGTTTGTTGGATGCAAGGAAGACGCGTTTTGGTGGGGAGCAGTTGAGAATTATTTTTGGCTGCCCGCTGACATCAACCAACCCATGTGCCGGGATGACATCGGGGACCCTTTACTGTAGGTACGTACACTCATAATTCACAGCATAATAAGCAATACTCATGGTTAAATATGGCGAATTCAAATATTCTAATGCTAATGTCTAACGGTCACTGTTATCCGTCACTGACTCTCAGGTCAAGTAGAGTTGATCTATCTGTGTTAATCCAAAACCATCAAATTGCTTGCGTGTAACCCATCCCGACCCAGCCAAACGCCCTCATCGATTCGAAGCAAGATGAAAAAAATCCTCCTCACTGTTATGAGTGAGTGCATGCCAGATGTTTCGTCAAAACCTCCAGAAGCTTCCGCCCAAAACCCAAAACTGTAAAATAAGACCAGGTAAGCTCCAACTTGTATGTGTAGCCCGAGCTTCCCGAGACTGCGTGTATGGTCAGGTACCATGATGTCGTCTGAGGAGCATATGACCATTTCGACAGGAGATCTAATTCATCACCCCATACTAAATCTCGTCGGGGTCGAACTCCGTTTCCTCTCCATCCCACTCTTTACAGAATCCAAGCCAGTTACGGTGGAGGCACTTTGGCTTCTCCGGTGGCGAGGCACTCGAGGGATCCGTTGACGTAGCTGTAGGCGCAGCAGTGATAGGTACTTGCGTCACACTACCAGGCTGGGCGCTAGTAGTTACGACCACTTCATCTCGGCAACCCCAAAACCTGCCTGGAGTTTCACACGTCGTGGTCGGGGTCGGTTCCGTCGTAGTGGTTTCAGTAGTCGTCTTATCCTTGCATCCGAACCAGCCAGGTGTATGACAGGTCGAAGTTGAAGAAGACGTTGTCGATGTTGTAGGCGCCCCAGGTGTGGTCTTGTCCAGGCAACCCCACCACCCAGGCGTCTCACAAGTTGATGTCCGAGTCCGAGTCCGCGTGGTTGTCGATGAAGACGATGTTGTCGTAGTCTCTGTTCCGTTGCTCTCGTACATCTTCCACTGTGCGCAATCTCGGCATTCGGGGGTACGCTTGCACTCTGGCACATCGTCATACTTGGTGATGATGTCGTCAATGACTGAGCGAATCCGGTGCGTACCGATTCCGACCCTCCAACCCTTGTCAGCTACGACATCATACACGCACTCGTAGCCTGTATGGCATGTGCTTTCCATAGCATATCCGGCAAATGAGCAGGATGCTGCGGCACCGTTGCAGGTCCCGATGTAGACTGGGTCTGCGGTATGGCCAAAATGAAATGTGCCCGTGTTCTCGCGCAACTGAGGGAAGCTTGGGTCAGCACCGGGAGGAACAGGCAGGCCGAGCCTCGAAGCCGGAAGAGCCTCTGGAACAGCCTCGAAGGTGACAACAGGCAGACCATATGTCATGCCCAACATGGAGGTGACGGCACCGCCGAGGGAGTGACCCGCGAGCCAGACATTGGCATCGGGATAGAGCTCTGTCACGTTCGAGTACAACTCGCGAGCGGCAGCGTAGTATCGGTTCTCTTCTCGGAGTGCTTGAACAACACAAGTGTTGTTGCAGGTGTATGTGCTGGTAGCACAATCGCAGACCTGATGCCAGGTCCACTGTCCCTGTTGAGCACAGCAACAACTGAAGAAGAGGTTGTCATTGACTTTGTCATTGGTCGTGGTTCCTTCGCCATCAAAGACAGCAGTCGTCGTTCCCTTTAAACTGAGGACAATAGTCGAGTTTGTGTCGTCGGCAAAGACATGTCCACGAAGACCGTCACCCTCCCATCCGAAATCGGCACTTCGATTCCACCGAGGCCCGACGTCCTCCCAGTCGGCATCAGTGTCATGCTTAACATAAGCGTTGGCAGTCATGCGCGCTAATGTGAGGACAGTATTCTTATCTCTAATATCTGGAGATGGAACTTGATCTGTGGTCCATGCCGATGCGTCGAGGATAGATACGTAACCTCGTTGCCGAGATTCGGCGACCATGGGGTCAACAACAGACGGTCTTCGATCTACCAGACGTTGGATCGGTTCGGGGCGGCTCTTGGCTGTGAGCCGGGTAACATCGTACTCCTCGAAACCATCTTCAGCAGCCAAGTACACCCTTGACTCTGCGTGGTTGACATCGCGCTTTCGATGAAGGTTGGGATGGAGATAGGTGCCGTGATGGTATATATGCCGAAGTGTGAAAGTGTGTTCGGCGGGAGCAGGCACTTCGGGGGCCGATGGGAGTGCTGGCCCAGGAGGCAATAGGATATCGTCCTGGAAGCGGCTACCGCGGTCGACGACGCCGGAGGCGGATGATGGCGTAAAGGCGAGGAACGATAAGAGCAGCGCAGCAGATACTCGAGCAGTCGAGGCGCATCGAAAGCCGGATGACCGGCGGCGATTATTTGTTGTCATGACGGTATTAACCATCCAAGTGATGGATGAGCAATAGGCATAAGTGTTGGTTCAAAGGGGGAAGAAGGCGTGGATGGAGATGATGATGAGGAAGAAGAAGAAGAGGGAAGAGTCGGAGGAAGGCGACGAGTGACTGATGGCGATAGCCAACGACGTCGTCATTTCAAGCACGCGGGCGCTATCGCTGGTGGAGCATTGCCGGGAAGGTTGCAGAAGTACCGTGATGCTTTGTCGGAGTGCAAGCCACTCATGGAAGATAAGGAACTCTCCATTGTAAGTAGCTTTTGGCTGTCGTACTGGAGACGGGGTACCCGCCTTTCTAAAACCTCTATCTGAACCTGCTAAGTCAGCAGTCTTGGCCCCCTCATGATACCTTCAGCAGCATGACCATGTGACAAGGTACACGGACCGGACAAACGTTGGGGACCCGACGCCTACGTCGCCCAACCATTGCTGCATGGAGGCTTTCCCCAGGGCGAGCTGACGCCTAGAGCACCCTGGAACCTTTGTTGAAGTGGGGCCCTTATAGTGGTTCACGGGGGAGCGCGTGTTTTCAGGCACTTGGGGGACGCGACCGCGAAGCTTAGCTGAGAACCTATTCTCAAATTTCCAAAGACCGTGCTCTGCATCGCAACCCATTGTCGCCTCGAAAGGAGAGGAAGAGACGACGCTATCCTTTCTCAATATCATCTCTCCAAGCATTAATTTGCGCAAAGTCGTCGCGATGACTGCCATGTACGTTTTGGATCAATTTCTTCCGTCCTCGAGTCGTTTTTGATGGTCTCGAGGCTTCCTCGAGATCTGGATCGCCTCACAAAGCATCTCCATAGCAACAGCTAACCTTATCATCAATTTGCAGCGAGAGTTTCGACAACATTTACTTGGACCTCTCCAAGGAGAGCGGCAAGTGCAGATTCGCCGAAACTGGCTTCGGTTGGAAGCCTGCGAGCGGCGGCGACACCTTTACCCTCGATCACAGCAACATCGCCTCTGCGCAATGGAGTCGCGCTGCCAAGGGTTACGAGATCAAGATCCTGCAACGCGCCAATTCCGGCATCATCCAGCTCGATGGCTTCCAGCAGGAGGACTACGACCGACTCGCCAAGGTCTTCAAGAACTGGTACAGCACGGTTCTTGAGAACAAGGAGCACGCTCTTCGCGGCTGGAACTGGGGCAAGGCAGAGTTCTCCAAGTCTGAACTCACCTTCAGCGTGCAAAATCGACCTGCTTTCGAGCTCGCCTATTCAGAGATCGCAAACACCAACCTTGCTGGTCGAAATGAAGTGGCCGTAGAGATGTCCCTTCCTGCCACCGCCGCCGATTCGGGCGCCAACCCATCGCTTGGTGGAGCTCGGTCAAAGGGCTCCAAGGCTGCCGCTGGACGCGATCAGCTGGTCGAGATGCGCTTTTACATCCCTGGTGTCACCACCCGCAAGGAGGCCGAGGGCGAGGATGCTGGCAGTGACGCCGGCAACGCTGAGGAGGAGAAGAATGCAGCTACCCTCTTCTACGAAACTCTGATCGACAAGGCTGAGATTGGTGAAACCGCTGGCGACACAATTGCCACGTTCCTGGATGTTCTACATCTCACTCCCAGGTATGACTCAAGACTGCGACTCCTTGCTGTTCTTTCGCTAACGTGTCCTTTGCAGAGGTCGTTTCGACATCGATATGTATGAAGCATCGTTCCGCCTTCGTGGAAAGACATACGACTACAAGATCCAATACGAAGCCATCAAGAAGTTCATGGTGCTTCCCAAGCCCGACGAGGTTCACTACATGCTTGTTATTGGTCTTGATCCACCTCTGCGCCAGGGTCAAACTCGCTACCCCTTCGTTGTGATGCAGTTCAAGAAGGATGAGGAAGTTACCATCGACCTCAACCTCAACGAAGAGGAGCTCAAGAAGAAGTATCAGGACAAGCTCGAGCCTCACTACGAGGAGCCTCTCCACCAGGTTGTGGCCAAGATTTTCCGTGGTCTCGGAAACAAGAAGATTTCGTCCCCTGCCAAGGACTTTATCACGCAAGTTCCCTACTCTTTCCTGGTTGAGACGCCTACTAACTTATGTTCAGACACCGCAACCAGTACGGTATCAAGTGTTCCATCAAGGCCAGCGAGGGTTCCCTCTACTGTCTGGAAAAGGCCTTCATGTTTGTTCCCAAACCGGCGACTTACATCGCCTACGAACAGACTCAGTCGGTTACCTTCTCTCGTGTCAGCGGAGCTGTGTCAGCCTTGTCGACATTCGATATCACTGTTCTCCTGAAGAATGGCGCCGGCTCATCGCAGTTCAGCAACATTAGTCGTGAGGACCTGAAGGCTCTTGAGACCTTTTTCAAGCTCAAGGGTCTCCGTGTCAAGAACGAAATTGACGAGGACGCCAACCTTCTCGCTGCAGCACTTGACCAAGAGATGGATGATTCCGAGGATGAGGTGGTCGCTAAGGCCGACCGAGGCTCAGCGGATGAAGACGAGGAGAGCGTGGATGAGGACTTCCAGGCTGACAGCGAAAGTGACGTCGCGGAAGAGTTCGACAGCGCCCACGAGAGTTCCGGCTCAGGAAGCGATGAGAGCGGTGTTGATGACGACGATGACGACAATGAAGAGGAGCGGCCTAAGAAGAAGAAGAAGACCACCTAAGTATAGTCTCGGAGTTTCAATTGGAGGGGATGTAAGCTACGCGGCAATCCGTGGGAGAATTTTAATGGAACGAGGCTGGGAAAAGCTCTTGGTCTTGGAGATACAGATGTATTGGCGGCGTTCAGGCTAGAAAGATGATATCACGCATGGGCTCGTGTAGTAGTGATAGCTATTAACATTTCGCGGTTATTGCACCTGTCCCAGCCCCGGATTGTCCAGATCTTAACAGGGCTAGTTCCCAGCTGACGGCAGGCAGCCCTGTCTTGTAGACATCCATTGACGAGGGTTCCTTGACTTGTGACATTCTGATCGTCAACTACTAGTTATCAGCCGCAAAGAGCGGCCCCGAAGCTTGGGCGTCTTGTTCAGGTGTCTCGTATGAATGTAATTTTGATAGCACAAGCCACCTTTTCGTCAATTGTGACTCAGGGCACGTCGCCAAGGTCAATTGGATACTCCATTGGATTTCCTAGCTATTACCTAGTTATCACCAGACACCATTTCCTTTCAAGGCAACTATCGCCATTTGGCAGTGAGAGGTCATTTGTTTCGTTGGCAGCGGTTGGTGGAGAAGTTGTATGTTTTGGTGGCCGTTTTCGTCTTGGCAGCGACGATCAGGGGCCCCTCGGATCGGCGATGGCAGGTTTTCGAGAAGACGGGCTACTGCAAGGCGATGCGACATGGCACAGGGAGGATTCTTTAGTGGCATCTGGAGGAGGGAGGGAGTGCGTAGAAGACGCCTCATGGGAAGCCAAGTTTATTTCAGCCAGTGGCTGATTGAGATCTAAGCAGCTAAAAGTAACGAGATCTGGGGAGGGGCGTTTGTGGAAAAGAGAGAGATGGTGGTTATTGGAAAGAGTTTCATCTTAAACGCGCGCTACTGAGTTGATTAAGGTTTGGACAAAGATCAGATCAGCCAGGGTGTAAGTCGAGGGACTTGCTTTTTTCGCGAATTTCTAGGAGGGGCCGCAGGAAGGGAAAGAAAAAAAAAAAAGAAAAAAATTTCCAGCTATGGTCAAAATTTCCCATTATGACAGCTCATTATATCCGGCTCCGAAGTCTTATGTCAAGCGGTCCGAACGAGTAAAGAGGATCCGCTTCGCGTAGACGCTTGGTGAGAAGCACAGAAGGAGGGCAGGGTCAAGGGCATGAGGCCCTCGTTCGTCGGATTGGATTGCATAAACAGTCTATCTCAGATTGACGAAACGAATCCTTCCTTTACGGGCGGTTACTCGGCTTACAAGAATTCGGCTTGCGACGGAAAGGGGGGAGTGTTTGGGGAGCATCGTCAAGTGTCATGGTGCTTCATCTAGGGCCGGTTGGGTTGCGAAATTGGGTCTCACGGATATATGATCTGATCCTCAACTTGGTTAAAAAACACGGAAGGCAGCCCGTTCAGGGGACAGAAATGTTCGAGAGAACTTGAGTAGATTCAGTCGTTAAGCTGGAAGCAGGAATAACCTCTTCTCGCGTGAGATGTAACTGTGATGGAGGTCGTCCATCACAACTATAAATTCATCTCATCCATCCATCGTCTTTCCCACCAACCTCTCCCCAACCACGTTCCCTCCCTCCCTCCCTCTCTTCTTGTCCGCTCAAACGGCAACAAAGCCGGCATCCTCGGTGATCCACCGTCCCGTCGACACCGATGCGTCCATCGTGTAGCATCCGGCAAGGTGCTACGGCTATTACCTCTAGAGACACTTTCCTGCCTTGCCTGACTTGCCATACCTGAGCGGCACCTTCCCAAACACACTCTTTCAGGGTTCATCTGCAACTGCGCCTTACGAAGCAGGAAAGAGCGGCTCACATCAGAAATGGGAAAGGGGTCCCCCCGTCCATTCTGTTTCTCTTCATTGGCCAGCCTCGAGGGCTTGACTTCTACGCCATGCCGCCGCAGCGTTCCCGTTACATCTTCCCTCGGCAAGGCGCTCCCTCTCTCTGGAACCCTAGGAGGGAGGGTTGGATATCAGCTTCTCCAAAAGTCGATGTGTCACGGCTGAGCAAGCCGCGAATTTCCCATCATGCAGCCCCTACATTGTACTGTTTCACAGAGAAGCCAGACTAGGTGGGAACCAACAGTACTTTTTTCTCTTCCCTCTTGCCCCTCCAGATTGACATTGACAGGTTCGTTCGAGCTCACACTCTTGGTGTTGCAGATGAGGTGGGCGGGCGCCTCCTCGATCCCGCGTACCCGCCCCAGAACGAAACCGAGCGAGGGCATGGCGATGTCAAAAGAATGCCATTATGCCCCAAAGAGGAACAGAAAAATCCCCTCGAAGCGGTGACGTCGAGAAAAGTGCACTACACACGAGCCTAACCCACAAAAAAACCGTTGTCCCTTCTCGTCCCCTGATGCCGCCCCCCCAAACGACATATCAGCCCAACGGCCAACGACCACACTTGGCTCCATCAGTCTCCAGCCCGCCTCAAAGCGTCTTAGCCCCAGCATCCAATGTGAATCCCCTTCGTCCAGGGCCCTCTTTTCCCAATCATGGCATACTTTTTCGTTGGTTGCGCTGGCCAAGCTTGCGGCCCCCCCTGGCTATAGCCAGCCACCCCCCCGCTTCTCGGTTGCGAATCTAGGATCAGACCACCATACCACGGACATCTACACACCCAAAAGCTGCGCCGTCCACTTGGTGAGAGCCCATCTGTGCTGTACCTCGCAGAAGGGTTCATGTCCCGAGCAACAGATCAATGGGGCCGCCTTGGGCCCGTGGACAGTGTCGTTTCCGTACTGCTGGGACTGGAAGAACCGGTTTACATCACAAGATCATGTCGGGGACGCATGTGGTGCCATCTAGCGTCATGATGGCCGTGCCTTTCGCCTCCCAGGCAATTACCTATACCCAGTGTATCCCCCGTCACCTTCTAAACCGTATGGGTGGCCCGTCCTCGAACAAGGCCCCCAGAGCAACCCAGGCTGGCTGAGCTGGAAACTTGGCATGGGCCCTGATGAGATAACGAACGAACGGCTATTACTGTACTTCCTCTCCACCGGGTATCAGACACAGGAAGAAGGCCGGGGGAGGGAGCAGCCTGACCTCGGAAGATCGAGATTTGACCGCTCACAATGGCCCCCCAGCAATATGATACCGTATCGCGCCAGACTGACGAGGGCCTGGAGACCGGCTCTGACAGGGAAAATCTATACGCCTCCTCATGCACCCTCCCGCGCTTGACATGTGAGCAGTAGGGCTTGTCGGGCCAAGGTATCCAATAAAGACTGGATGGGCAAGGCCTCGAGATGCCGATCGCCCTGAAAGAGCGCGAATGCCCAAGTACCAGTCTCCGTTCCCAGACCACCCCGTCCCGGTCCCAGTCGCAGCCCAGGCTGTCCCCCTCCCCGAGCCCACCTACATACCCAGCTCCAGTTCCAGCTCCAGCTCCCTAGGAGCAGTCCTTAAAACCCCTTTGGGGCGGTAAAGGCGGGGACACTGACCAATTCCAAGGTCGAGTCATTGCAAAATGCAATCAAGGCGTCAGCTTGAACCCACACATGGCCTTCCCCATTATCCGGCATTGGGTTTCCCACGGCCACGGGTTCAAACCATTCAACCCCTCCCATTGGAAGCCTTCCCATTCACGTGGGGAGGGAGGCCGAGAAGCTTGTCTTGCCTCGACATAAACCCCCCCTTCCGAGTTGCCCTATGTTATTTTTGACACCAAGATATCTCACCACATTCGATTCCCGGGGCGAGTGCAGAAACACGCGAGAGGAGTGCAGTCATCAAGGGCCTCGAACCATCATCTGCTCAGGCCTCGGGTTGCCATTGGGTGTCCCCGTGACTAGTCACTCGACTCTGGTAGCCTCAGGAGAGGAGACACGGGAAGCCGGGGGAAGACAAGAGAAGAAAGAAAGGGGCCATCGTCCCCGAGACGCGAAGGAAGGGACGCTGCTGAGACCGGGCGTCCGATAGCGCGGCAGAAGAGGGAGCTGGTGAGTAAAGATGTGCCGATGGAGGGAAAAGTCACCCTACCCAGCATGCGCTCTGACGTTGACAATAGCAACCAACAGGCAAACCAAAGGGGCAGAGAGGGATACCTTGACTGCCGGTAGCGAAAATACGGCATCGTAATTCGCTCATCTGAGAAGAAGCAAGGGCTGGAAAGGACATCCGATCGGTCGCTTGACCGATTGTCTCGTGGTGCCGAGAAATCTCTTCAGTGGGGTGACTTTTTGTCCGGGCTCGTGGGAGCACGAGACGCCGGCATAGCCTCGCCCGACGGGAATAGGACCATCAGTCTCTGGGCTTCTGGTCCGATGCGGTTCGCCGCGGGTGGCGTTGGAACTATCGAGCAGGCTCCGGTGACGTCGAATCTGCGGCTTCACCAGCACCGTATAAGCAGTTCGGCCCCTTGATCACCGGCCTCCAAGGTGAAGCACGGTGCCGGCCGTAGGCCCAGGCCGAACAGGTCAACGAAAAGACGTTTATCAAGACGTTCACGAAGCAAAGCCAGTCGACCTTCCACTGGTCTCTGTATCAAAGACACTTACAACCTCCTCTCGAGAGAACGAACAGCCGCCGCTACCGAACAGGGCAACCTGGGCACGCCTGGTTGCAGAGGACAGACAGACATACAAGCAAACGGATAACCGGCCCACACCCCTCGAACATCGACAACGCGGGGGCCGGACGAACACCCAAGGAACCCCCAAAGATCCAGGATCTCTTGCATCCTACCGACTCCCCGATCCCTACCATGGCGGGGGAACATAGCGGGGACCAGTCATTCTATGACTTCCTCATAGAGGAGCCAGAGGTACGTATGGCGTTGGTCTGGTAGTTGAAGCTGTTGTGTTTCCTGTCTCTTTGTCTTTGCACAATGTGAGGTTGAGATGGATGGTGGTGAGGGTCAATCAGGGACGCCGGCGCTAGGGCGTCCGAGATGTTTCTGTCCGCCCTCCAAAGTTGCCGCTCGCAGCAACTAAGACATGGCTGCTCAAAACATCAGGCCAGTGGCTGAGGCTCGAATCCACCGGTGTCCATCTCTACCCCGTCTCCTTTGCGCCATGACTCGAATGACTGGTCATGATATGTGGTCATGGCTTCTCGTGGCTCTCGGGAGATGTTGCTGGAAGGTAGCCAGATTGGACGGAAAATTCTGGACCCTTCAGTGGCAATGTCGCTCAGGAGAAGAAGCGCGATGGAGCGGAGCCGCGCGATGAGACGGGACGGGACAGAAGGCGATACAGACGGGACGGGACGACAGCATGAGGCCAGAAAGAAAAAATTGATGTTGAAGAAGAGTCTAACGTTTGCGATCTTTGTTGGAACAGATGATGGCGCCGGCGCCACCCAGTCATTTTCAACATCAACAGCCCATTTCGCCGCCGAATCGAACCAGCCGCGATCCGCCGCCACGGCCAGACCCGACCGAGATCGAGACCCACCATCCAGCCCATCACCCGGTACTCGGGATGCAACTACCGGAGCCATCACGTGCGCAATCACGCGGGCACCTTCACCTCGACTTACACGGTCCTCCGACTTCTGTAGCTCACGGAGCGCATCCTTCGCAGCCTTTGCACGACCTCCATGGGGCTGTTCACGCGACACAGGGCCCAGCGGGCTTTGCGAGCCAGCTCCCAGTGTCAACAGGCCCGATGGCAATAGATTGGGGTCTTTACAGCCTTGGACATAGCAGTCTTCCGCTGAATCCACCTCAGTTCGAGTTCCCAGGAGCCATGATCCCTGCTGGCGACGGCACGATCGGCCATCAGAATCATCTCTCACATGCGTCGACTGACCCCGCTTTCGCGTATGGAAGCGAGCTCGTCTCGCCATCTAGCATACATTCGTCCAGGGGTCACTACGATAGTACTGTTTCCAATCAATGGGATGACGCTCTCAGTCATGGAGCCAGCACCCCAAAGGTGACGACGCCCGCCGCTCATGTAACCGCCAATCCCTGGGCTGAGGTGGAGGAGGCTCAGGATGACAACCTCACCGCGCCCACCTCGAGACCACGAAGAACAGCCCGACCTAGAAGACAGAAGAGGGACGCTCGAAAAACCTCTGAAGCTTCTCAAGGCGGCAGCAGCAGCGCTGGTGGTGCGCCTTCGGTATCTGATGCGCCCAGTCCCGGTTCTACGTCACAGAACAGCCGCGCCAGCATTGGCTCGAAATCCGCATCTATGGCGTCAACGACATCGACAGCTTCCAGTCGCCAGAGCAAGCTTCGCAGTGCCTCTCGAACGTCCAAGAATAGTCGTGACAAGCCTAATGATACTCCAGAAGAACGACGGACCCGAGCATCACATAACCTCGTTGAGAAGCAATATCGCAACCGTCTGAACGCGCAATTCGAATCTCTCCTCAATGCTCTACCAGAGCAAGCTCGATTTGGCGGAAACGCAAGCGGAAGCGGAAACGGAAACGGTGACGAGAACGAATCCGATGGCGCAAACGAAGCGGACCGACGTGTGAGCAAGGGCGAGGTGCTTGAGATGGCTCGCAAGCATATTCAAGCACTGGAACAGGAACGAAACCAGCTCGAACGCGAGAACCTCGAACTACAAGGCAACCTCCGTCGACTCAAAGGACCTGCCTCGGAAGAGACTACATCGTCGTCAGGCCAGCAAACGCCGCTCGATTTCAATAGCAACACGGATCAGGACACGGCCCGTGACGATCGAGATAAGGACTGACAGCAAGAGAGCATCAAGGAAAGGAAAGGAAAGACTGGAGGTGGAGGGCTTTACTCAAGATTGTGACAAGGGGCAAGGCCTGGAAGATGCTCTCAGGGATAACGAGACCGAATTTCCTTGTTGCGAATATCGCGTTTCCCCTCCGTCCTTTCATTCACTCATTTCATGTTTGATTTTTGCTGCACATGTTTTTGTTTATCATGATTGTTTGGCGCAGCACAGTTGCAGTATGGCAACGACTGGTCATGGACAAGGGGGGTCCATGCACCATCAGCAACAGGCTCATGAAGCAAATTGTTTATCGTGTTTTGGTTGGTTCCCTTGTCATGGTATAAGAGGGGGTTGATGATGGTGGTGAGTGGGAACTAAACCGTGTTGAACAAAAAAAAAAATTGGTGAGGATAAAGGGATGGTATAGCATGGACAGGTATCAAAAGGAAAAACGGACATTTGATATCTCAAAGGGTGAGGGTGGGTTGGCTTTGTCCTTTGGCAACTTCTTTCTGTCTCTTCTGTATCATGGGGGTTTGCCTTGATGCTTTTCATTTTCTTTTCTTTTCTTTTCTTCTCTTCTCTTCTTCCATCAACATTGTGTGTGTATATATGTCTTACCCCTTTTCCCCCTTCTCTTCTTCTACCCCCCTCTCTCTCCTTCTTTCTTTCTTCCTTTCATTCTTCTCATGATGCTCATGATATAGAACCTCGACATCAACGAACTCATGTAGACTTGGGCTGGGTGGATAAGGTTTTGTCTTTTTTCTTTTATCTGTTGCGTCTTGTTCTATGGCTGCATTGAATATGGAGCATTGGTATCGGGTTATGGGTACAACAAAGGTGAGAAAAGAAAACAACAACATCAGACTTTGGGTTGGTTGGGGAGTCGACACAAGATGGTAAAGAGGAAAGAAGGTAAAAAGGGAAAGGGGAGGGGGGTTTTCGGGAAAGGGGATTGGGATAGACATGACGTTTGGACAAAGTGTTTACACAGCATTGATTCTTGGGATTAAAGAAGGGTACTGGTGTGCTTGCTTTGCTTTGCTTTGCTTGCTTGGAGGGGAAAACAAACATTGAATAGAAAAACTCGACTGCGGATTCGACATGGTTTGGCTTTATCATTTCTTATGTTCCCCCCTTTTAATGATTGTTCTTTATGTGATGTGTCGGATGATATCTTTCTTGATCATTCCTCATTAACATTGTTCATGTAACTTTACATGAAATAAGAGGTGCCATGTCCTCCTGCCTTGACAAGACATTATTGATAGTTTGTACCTCAGGTCCCCGTTTCGTCTCAACTTTGGGACATGAACGCCAGTCAAGATGACTGATTCTTTGGGCTCATCACCGGCGCGACTTATTGTTACGACTTTTATATCTCCAAAAAGCTTCAAGAAGCTGTGGTGTGCCTCAGGTCCCTGGTCCTATCCCAAATATGGGACATGAAATGTCAACCTGCTAAGAGTTGATTCTTCGGGTCTCATCATTGGCGCGATTTTGAACTTGTCACGATCTCTTTTTGTTGTGCAGTAACTGCTGTATACCTCAGGTCCCCCCCCCCCCAAAAAAGCTCAGGGAGACGTGAAATGTCAGCCTGCTGCAGAGCTGATTATCTGGGTTCTCATCATCGGTGCGATTTTGTTACGACTTTTGGCAGAAAGGGACAGTGTTGTTGTTGTTGTTGTTTCTGAATATCAAGTTGCCTCAGGACCCCCTATGCAACAACAACATTTGTTTTTTTTTTTTTTTGTCAAAAGAGATAATGTTGATATGGTGGGTTCCATCATTGGCATCGAGATAGGCCGTTTGTCAATTCGGCGTTGTTTTTTCTGATATTTTCATGATGAAATATCATGGATGTGGCTAACCACACACCCAGGAAGAGGGCAAGAAACACGGTTGGCTCTTTCCGTGTGTGGGATGAGACAGACGTTTTAAATATCTGACTGCTGGATCAAGGTTTTGTTGAGAGTTTGCAAAGACTTTGTGGGTACGTAGTCAAAACATTTGTTGACATTGATCAAAAGGTTTTTGAGTCACAAGGGAAGTACATCTTTGGAGGCATAAGCAACACATGGGAATCAGGAACGTCATGATTGGTTCATCTTTTTTTGAGTCTTTTTTTTTTGTTTCTTCTTTTTAGATATATACAGATGTGAATAAGCATCGCTCCAAGCTAGTAGCCATCAAGGCAGTTGTTGTACAAGGTAGCTGTCGATGCCAGTCTGTCTAGAAGGTCATAAATCCATCACTCATAAGAACCGGAACCTCGATCCGGTTGTTTTCCAATGTCGCGCATCCCAATGATGCCCTTCCACCACGCTGTTGGCTTGCCCCAACCAACTCTAAATGCGCGCGGTCAAGTAAAGTATGAACAGTAAAAGAAAAAGAAGAAAAAAAGAAACAAATACACCCAATGCCTTGTTTATCTTTTTTTTAACAAACCCCCAATGCCCCCAAACTGCTTTTGTGCAGACCTGCATGTACGCCTCGGATAGCTTGAATGTAAATAGAAACGTGATCAGACAAAAAAAAAAGCAAGGAGGTCCATGGGACCGAGTGGCTAGCCAGGCATGTGGAAACAGACAATGCCCAACGATGCAACGCCTTTAAACGAAAGGCTCCAAGTCTAACAAAAGGAAACCCATACATGGGTCGGCGTCCCAACTAGGGGACGGGGTGTAGATGTCGGTGTGTAGAGGATGTAGGTTGTGTAGGTAGGAAAGGGAGGACAGTGCGAGACAGGATCATCCTGCTGCTCGCATGTGGGACAGGAAAAGGATCTTCAGGGCATCAAGCCCATATGTATATGCAGGTAGGAAGATAGGAATGCAGTACACTGCAGCAATGCAATGCGACGAGGACGGAGGCGGAGACAGAGATGGAGCCGCACGCAACACGGCGGCGTAGCAAAGCTTTGGACAAAGCAAAACATGACGCCATCATCATACCAGCTTTGCCCGGGAATTCGCGAATTGCTTGCTTGCTTGCTCGCTCAAATTCGATCATTGTTTCCCTTGACGTATGTCCGAGGGAACAAGGCATACTGTCCGACAGGCGGAACCGCTGTGCTGAGGCTCGTCGTTCTCGCCCGTGGGCGTCGACCCTTGGTGACCTCGGCCGTCTTCATCGGGGGCACCTCGTCCCGGACAATCGACTCGCTTGCGTGGCTCTTGTGAAGAGATCGCTTGCCAACAGGCACCGACGGGAAAGGTGTCAGCTCCGGCACCGTATCCTTCTCCCTGAAGGCGGGAGGAGTCGTCTCCTCTTCGTCGCTATCATTCTGTGGGTCAACGAGGTGGGACTCGGGGATGCAGTCGTTTGCCTCTGTCCACTTGCTAAGCGATGTGCTGCTCGTAAGGCGCGTCAAGTTAGTCCATGTCGAGTTGGTCGAGACATGGCGCTCTCCCGTCGAGTCCGAGATGGTAGTTGAGTTGGTCGCCGTCGTCGAGACGCTGGCGCGCTGATGCGACATGCTCAGCGAGGCGTGGCTAGCTGCGTTGCTGGCATCCTCATAGGGGTGTCCAGAGCTGACCATGCCGTGGACAAGCTCATCCTCGCCCGTGTAGTTGTGCTTCTCGGCCTCTGAGAGGAGCATCTGCTGGTGGTAGTCGCCAGGAATGAGAAGGGAGGGTGAAAGGGTGAAGCCATGAGACTCCTTGAAGCTGGACGCGCGAGAGTCGGAGCGGCTATGGCTATGGCTCAGGTTGGGCGGTCGAGCCCCCTTCTCCCCGCGGGGGAAGGAGAAGTTGTTCGTCACCGCAGCCGAGCTGGGGGTGAGAGCCTCGTGGCCGATGGGAGGCGAGGTCTGACTGGCGGGGCTTAGAGCCGGCATATCAAAACGGGATGCGGAAAGCATACCGGGAGACGACTCGGCCGTACCGATGATCGGTACCTCCCTCAACTCATCATCTGCCATGGCCACTTGCACCGGCGGCGCCACGTCTGGTCCAACGTCCATAGAGGGTCGCTCCCACTCGTAGTCAAAGTTGGCATCGGCCTCGTGTTCGTAGCAGTAGTCGATATCATCCTCCCAGGTCTCCATGATCGATGGTATATCAGCTCCGTTGTCGTCCTGGTGACCGCTCTTGCGGTTCTCCAAAGGTCCCAGCGTATCTGAAGCTCCGCTCATTGGCCTCTGGAATCCTCGCAGAACAGGGACAGACTGGCTTGCCCTCAGAGAAGACCGAGTGCTGGTGACACTGACTCGGGAGCGCCCTGTGTGGACAAAGTGCTCCTCTTCCTCTGGCACGTCAGGCAGCGGCGACTCATAGGAGGCAGTGCTAGGGACTCCCAATGGCCAAGCCGCATCATCGGGTGTGGTGATGGCATGCGAAAACCGATGCTCATCCACCACCAGCTCCTCGGATTCTTGAGCAGCTCCATAGCCGTAAGAGGTTGCTGGAGGGTGATCCAGGGGCTCATCGGGGCTGAAGGGTCGGGGTCGTCGGAAGCCACCACTAGTCTGGGGGCGATCTATGGACTCGTCATCTCGCTGAGTCGATTGGCGGCTTGACACTCGCGGAGGAGGTATAGGGCCCAAGGTCGGAGAGTGTAGCGGCTCCATGGGTGGTGATCTCGGGGGTCGCACCGGCCGGGGAGGAGGGCTGGTCCGGAGCTGCTCTTGTGATCGGGCGTGCTTGAGCAACCGCCTAGGTCCCGTTTGGAACCTAGGCGATGGGTTCTGATGCTCACCCAGATGTTCTGAAGAGAAGTTTCGAAAGTGGAGATCCTGGCTTGTCGGGTCTGCAGTACGCATGGCCGACATCTCAGACATCAACTCCATACGGCTGCCCCGCTGAAGACTGACGATCTGATCCCGTGGTGTGTGTGTAACATGTTGAAAGTTGAAAGGTCCGGATATCTGCAGCTTCTTCTGCAGCGCTGATTCGTCTCGAGATGTTTTCCGGCGGGCGAAAATGGTTGGAATAAAACTGTCCTTGAAGGTCGCCAGGGAATTCTCGCTCCCTGTTTCGGCAGAATACAGCGAGCTTCCTGATGAGCTATGAGCACTGCTTTCGCGCTTCGACCGACCCGACTTGCTCGACTTGGCACGGCGATGGAAGATATTCTTGCCCAAGACCTGGACACTGTCGGGTCGGTCTCGAGAAGAGCTGGCACTGGTTGTTGATCGCTGCGAGGATCGGCGTGTGATACTCATGCTGTCGAATTCAGAGGCCAGAAGCGATGAGGAGCCCGAAGACACGGCTCGGTGACCCCGGTGGAGGTGAGACGCATGTTTCATTTGCTTGCTTAATTGACGAATTCTCTCGGGGGAGGGAGGGCCCTCGATGGCTGGCCCCATTAATTCGTTCATGTCGACGGGTGGCTGTGGCTGTTGGTTGGGAGCCACATCTCGGAAACTATGGTTGCTGCCGTCCATGTTGCTGTCGGCGTCCGCGTGTGTGCTTGACCTGGCGGAAACGTTCTGGGGTACATCGCGTTCGGAACGGTTTGATTGATATTCTGAGTAGTATGGCATCGTCGAAGCCCACATGTCGATTGAGGGCCTCGAGGAGGCAGAGGGCGGCGATGTTGAGGCTTACCCTCCAAGTAAACAATAACAACGGGTTCCACGGTTGTCGAGGTTGTGTCAGCTCCAACAAGAGCAAATTGATCCAAGCAAGACCCAGTAGAGAGAGACACCAGGTAAAACAAGGAAGCAAAGACCACGAAAGGATTCAATCCTGTGGCAAAAGGAGGGGCAGAAAGGGAATTGGGGGACAGCAATGATGAGGGTGCTATGTATCAGATAGGATAGCCTAGGAGCAAGAGATTGATGCAATCTTGGGGCAAGGCAACTTTGTACCCTCCAAGATTAGACAAGCCCTGTGAGCTGGGGCTAGAGAAGACAGGGAAGACTAGGGTGGTCGTAAGGGGGGGAGGACCCTCGACAGGGCTCCGGTTGGGTTGGCCTGGCCCGTCTCGACGGACACAAGCCCCGGGAATCTGGGGGGGTTGCAGCAGGGCCTGGTCAAGGGGAGGGATGGATCGATCAGACGGACTGGGCGTCGTACTGTGCGAGCGCTTCCGCAGTCTCATGCGATGCTAGACCTGTTGTAAGGCGACCCAAGGTCCGTGGTGGTGCGACTCGACGCCCTGCCCAGGGACCAAGTGGGCGAGGCTTGTTTGATAGTGAGCGTCCTAACAGCAAACAAGACAAGACAGGATGAGAAGAGGATAAAGACGAGATGGAAAGCCCTCCACGAGATCCCCAAGACCAAAAGAGGGGGGAGGAGAAAAAGTAACCAGAAAACTCTTCACGGCCGAAGAAGCAACGACGAGAAAGTGGATGTTTGATGGCTGGGCCACCAGACCTACGCCGATCGGCTGGCAACGCTGGTGCGGTTTCTCAACGGCTCGGGAAAAAAGGATCGAGAGCTCAAGACACGTTCAGCACATTAGGACGCTGTAATATAGGGTCAGGATGGGGACGATGACAGCAAGACACACACACACAACATCTGTCTGGTCAATGGTGAGCTCTTGAGTAGTGGGCCACGATGCAATGACCTCTCCCTCGCTCCCCATCTCAGAACGTCGCTGCAAGCCCAAGCCAGGACGCTTCAGGTCAAGACACAAACCCGCCAGACAGCGGACACTGGGAGGATCGTCATGTGGGTTCTGTTTCGTCGTTGCGTAGTCGGCAGTCTAGTCAGGTCCTGTGCTGTTGTGCAGTCGAGTGAAGGCCTCCTTGGTGATACAGGCCGCGTCAAGCCTCGATCCAGGGCCTCAGCACCAAGGGCCTGTTCCCTGTTTAGCTCTCCTCTTAGTCAGTCGTCTGGCTGGGAACCGGCTCCGTTGAGCAATGCAGGAACGAAGCCGTAGCAACTCCACCCGGCAAGGGTGACGAGGATAAATCCACAGAGTACGTACACCATCATGCCCGCGCGGGCTTGCTGACGTCGTAGCCTCGTACAGTGCACAGGCTGGGCACTATTGGACCTTGCACAAGTCGAGCCAGGATAGCTATGAACACTCTGAGAACTTAGCAACTGGACCCTGCAGACGTGGGCATAAGGAGAACGAAACCGAGGAGTCAATCAGCCGACAACGTGGGATCTGATGAAGGATCAAGGTTACCAGCCGAGAGACATTGACGCGGGAGTAGCAGTAGCCCAGCACCTTGGAAGGAGAGACACAACACAGGGCAGGTCAATGGGACCAGAAGAGAGGGGATCGGTGTATGGACAAGGATGTTCCCAGCCAGGCACTCCCCGCCGCTGCATTCCCACCCGTAGAGTCGGAGCCTTTTCCCTCGCGCTGGGCCTTGGGACGCTGCTCGGTTCGTGCTTCCCCCAGCCGTGCCATGCTCAGTGGTGTCCTCTAGCTAAGGCATGCTGTGCCGCCGCTGTGCCCCCCAAGAGCATTTGGTCCGGAGGAATTCATATGACAGCTGTGTAGTCAGGCACCTTCCTTCTGTTTTCAGAGCCCATTGAGCCAGACCAAGCTCAAATGCAACGCACTGGATGACGCGCTAGTCGAGGTCCCTGTTTGCGGGTCTTGGGAAGAAACGCGTTGCAAGCTTTGGAGTCGCTAAACCAGCTGTGGTTCGTTTTAGTGTCGGGGAGGGCGACGATGAGACAAACTGCGACCGAACCTGAGCAGGGGGGCCACCTTTGCAGATTGCTTCATCTGTTCTCCTGGTTCAAGGGGATGAGGCGATTGCCCAACTGTGTTACCCAAACAATGACGCCTCAACTGTGTTATTTACCCGTAGCGCCGATTTTGAGGACCATGGCGGTTTTGGATGAGATCCAGCTGAGAGCATGGCTAAAACACGGCTATCGAGGATCAGGCCAGAGACGTGGGATCTGATGGACAAATGGGCTCTTTCTGGCGCACCTGGCGCATCTTGCTACATCGTGGAGCAGACAGCTGATGCGCAAGCTGCATCAAACTGGATGCAGCGCTCAGGCTTCACTCACTCCCCGGTTGAACTGCTTCTTCGACCCAGACCGATGAGAGGGCGAGCAAGCAAGCCATGGCCACGGGGAAGTTGCCATGTCTCTCTTCCATGTGCTAGACTCGGGCCTTTGTCGAAGTAGGCCTCAATGGAGTAAGGTGCTATCCCGTTGAGAAGAACGATGGAACATCCAATGTCTCCCTTTGCAGGGCGGGCGGCCAAGGGGATGGGAGCTCTCCAACTAGCTTTCTTCAACCCCACGAGAGAAACAAGCCAGAAGGCTAGAGAAACACGACTCTTGGGACTAGGGGCTTGGCCAGTCTGCTTTTTGTGCAGCGGCCCAGCGCACAGACGGCACGGCAGCCGACTTGAGCGTTGTGCTGAGCTCTCACGCACAACGGAAAAGAGAACAACAAAAACAACAACATGTCGCTCAGACACTCTTGAATGTGACGACCCGCTGCGCTGGGAACGGGGCCAGGTGCTAAAATGTGGAACGACGCGCGACTCGTGGAGGTTGCAAGGTGTCGAACCCCCCAAAATCAGTACCTATGTCTGCTTAGTACTCGAGGTAAGTAAGTATAGTAGTAAACAGAGGGATCGACTCGTGGATGAAGCGGAGGGAAAGCCGGATGAGCCAAGCTGAGGCAAAGGTCCGATGCCGATGACCATCGAAACAGACGCGATGCATCTCTTCTAGGATCCCGCCGTGACCCTGTTGGTTCTACGGTTGCATGCAAGTTACTGTGCCAGTCTGGGAGGGTCAGCGACAGAGCAAAACAAGGGCCCTGGAGCCAGTGTGCGAAGCAACTAACTGTACGGATTTCAAGGACCAGGGCTCAAGACTGAGGTCGGCGGTCAGGGGTAAGAAGCCCTGCTCGACGAGGAGCTCAGGGCATCGAGAACATGTCTGCTGCATGCCTATGAACACATCAGCGGGAGTTTGCAGAGTCCGTGTCTTGTCTGCTTCGAAAAAAGAGCTCCTGCTCATGGGGGATTCCTGTCTCCAAGGATCCACAACCCCTGTCCAAATCTCCACCACACGCTGCACCATTTGTCGGAATTAGCACACAGTGGGCGGCGGGATGTTTCCCGCGACTGGGCCAGGCCTGCAGGAGCTGCCTCTGGAGGGTTGTGACCTGGGACGCTAGGCCTGGAGTTAGGTCGTTCGGAGGTTGCTGAGCCGGAGACCAGGCGTCGAGACAGACGCCAGAAGCTGTGATGGAACCTTCGATTTGGAACGTCGTTGTGACGCTGTCGAATGCGACGACCCGCGATAGGCGCTCGAAATTAACTTGAGCTGTGCTTAATCTTGGTTCGAGAGTGTGGGTGCTTCCATGTCTAGAGTTGAAGCTGGAGCAACTAGGTAGGTGAGCAAGTGCACAGGTCCGTACTGTGCCCAGCTACCTACATTCGCAGTCGGCAGGAGCCACAGTTGAGATCAAGCCCACTCCTTCCTCATTGCCGTACCTTTGCTTTTTCTCCTCCCCGGTCCACAGGATCGGACCCGGGACTGATAAGAGGTACCTGAGCCAAGCTTCAGAATGCACCCAATTGGCTTGCTAGTACGGTACAGTATAACTCATGCGAAGTTTTCATCATCAGTTCCCATTCAAATATTCTGGATGATTCCGATGTCAGCACGCACAGCAGACCCATATATCACACATCCACAGGACTGCATCCAAGCATCAGCCGTCAGCAACTAATCATTGGCCCTCACAACAATACGAGGATAGATTCTCCATCACCACGCACGCGTGTTTATGCGCAGGGTGAAATAGATGACGAAGTGGTCTCTGGCTTCGTAGACTTACCCTACGTGCGAATTGTGGGTTCGATAAACAGCACACTGTGTCCAGGTTGTTGTCAAAAAGGTGTTCAGAATCCGTCGCTCTGGATCACTCGTTCCTTTAGCTCCCTCCCCATTGGAATGGATGGATTCCAACGGCTAACTGCCGCCGAGGTGACGAGGGATAGCTCGTGCAACGTACAACATAGGCCAAGAGCTCAACATGGGCTCTCATGGAGCATCATCATTTACATCCTTGGTCTTGGCCAATTACCGCATACTTTAGCCGGTGGCTGACGTTTTCATGCGCGGGAAAGTATGGATGTCGCAATAAGAACTTTCAGCAAGGGCAGTTCCAGTTACTTGCCTAACACGGTAGGTCCCAACAACATATCCATGTGTCCAGGCTGTCAACTTATCTGATGGGTGCTCGGACAGCCTTAGCCTTCAGTGAAGGGCCCGGTAGACATAGTTTAGGTGTGAGAGCAATTTGAACTTGCAACGCAGGGGATGATCAAGAAGGAAGTGATGAGAAGGTTAAAGGCAACGAAAAGGAAGGTGATGAGACCGCTAACAGGGTCTATCACCTTTGGAGGGCGGAAGGAGCATCTTCCCAGATGTTTAGTGAGCGGGAAGGAACCTTTCCACACCTCCTTCAGGCAATGTTCAACATCCAATTACCCAGCGAACTTGAATTTTTCGTCCTCCTACATACATGCTCGCTGCATGCGAGCAACCGACCAACATCTGCTCAGGGCCTCAGGCCCGACTTCTCCCTCGCGATACGTGACAACCATGGATGCTCGATCACAAGAACCAATCGGCCTCGTGCAGCCGAGATGCGCACCATGCTCGGTCCAACCCCCTGCGTGCCTGCTTGAGCGCGCGCTCTTTGCGGCAATTGTCACCACACAGTCATCGTCCCCCACAGGAACCTCTCCAATGCTGCGGATCCTTTCCCCTCCAACGGTTGACGACAGGCTCAGGTGCAGCCGCAGGCACAAACACGGGGGACAGGCTGCGGTTGGTAACTCTACTTAACCGCATATCCGAATCCTCCCCCTCAACACGGGCAAGCAATGCGCCCATGTACGACGTTGAAATTTATGCAGCCCCCAGTCCCGGGCTAGAGGACGAGTCGGTGTGACGGTCTCGCTTTGCCTTGCGTTTGAGTCCTCGGTTCTTGCCTTGCAGCCATCCTCCTGCAGAAACTATGCTTTGACACTATTCCCAAGAGGTCTGTGCCATCGTCTTGACAGAGAGCACCAGCATATGACGGCCACAGACCTGTCATCATGTGGGACAATTGAAGGCCTCGAAACAGGAGCAGCCGTGGCAGTTCCATCACCAGACCTAGGTCTCCGTACAGTACGCCTACCTATCCTTGACCCCAGCCTCTACCGATCTCTCAAGCATCTCGCGTCTACCGCGGGACGATACCCCGTCCCTCGCATCACGCCAACAACCCGGCTAGGTCATGATGATCTTTATCGAGACCAGCATTGCCTCGTCGGGTGTTCAGCCTCTCGTGGCTGCACATGCCGCAAGTGCGCTCATGTCAGTGTGCACCGCCGCCCTCGGTCCTCCCACCCTTCCATCCCTCCCGCCGCTAACGAGGCCTGTCAGTTCTCCGAGGCTTAGCGCCGGGGAACATGTTCGGCCTTCCGCCCGTGGCATGTGGCTCGCTTCATCGACCTTCTTGATCAAAATGTCCATATGCTGCAGGGTAGGCGAGCTTCATGGACTGCCCGGCAAAACTTTGCTTGCGCAACCGCTTCCGTCATCTCGATGGCTTCTCTCTGCCCTGTGGAGACAGAGTGCTCGTATCTAATGAAACAGACTGTTTCCAGTCTGGCACAAACTTTCTTTATCAGCGAATGAACCAGACTCGTATACAACTGCCTACGTTACATGGTAGCCAGAGCTACCCAACTGCCGGTAAATGAGCAACCGTCACTTCGGTACTGCCCTGCTGGTAATGTCACTGACTCCGTATTTTTATAGAACTAATACTGGAATAATTTCGAGCGAGCAAAGGATTGTCATGGACCGTCGAACTCTATTCTTCCGGGATGCCCAACGGTCAAATTCAGGCACGCCCGGATGATTCCGCCTCTTCCATTATTATCGCATTTTTAGGTTCGGAGACCAACGAGAACTAGACTGCCAGTTCACAACAAGGAAGCTGATCGTAACCCCATTAAGCCGACTCGCGCAACGATTCCCCTGCGACGCCAAATGAACGAGAAAGGAGACGTTTCCCTTTTCGTTCCAGGGTCCTTGTTCGACGTCTGACTTCTGCAGCTGGCACCTTTCCAAGGCAAGCTCGCTCCCTCACAGTCAAGGTCTCAAGAACCTTGGTTGCCAAACTTGCAGACAAACTCTTTTCGAGTGAGCCGCATTTGCCCAAGCATCACTCGTGATGCTTGGGCAAATGCGTGCCAAGCGCATCTAGAAGCTAACTACACCCAGCTCGTCTGTCGACAATGTCTCACAAACCTGGCTACCCCCAGAACATGTGACTGTTTGATACACCAAACATCCTCCTGCAAGTCCCGTCACCCCGGACAGGAAGGCATCGCAACGCGATGCGACACAGAGCACAAGGCTTGTCAACCCAATGCGACGGAGAATTGCCTAACCTGGCCAATTACGGCACTTCTTTTTTACTCCTCGTCGAGATCGACAGAGGCCATGGACGGTTCCGTTTCAGGATTGCACGTTTCTCTTGGCCGAGACCGAGGAGGTGGTATACACGTATGTACCGTTATTCAAGATTAAGAAGGCCAGGACAGACTGAGGCCGCCCTGGTGATCACTATGAGGCTACGCAATCCTTGGGTGCCATCCAGAGGTTTCACGCCAAGAGAACTCGGCCACCATCCTGAAAACAGCAGTTCAAAAGTCCAAAGCATGCCAAACCAGGCAAAAAGGCTCCAGGTTCATCTCCCCTGCCCGCTCTAACAATCTACTGAACCCAAACGCCGACGCTAGAAGCCCGGGTAATAAAATGACTCTGGCGCCGGCCAGAAACAAGATATGATATGCATGCTAACGAAT
Source organism: Fusarium duplospermum (assembly GCA_003946985.1). Classification (NCBI taxonomy): domain Eukaryota; kingdom Fungi; phylum Ascomycota; class Sordariomycetes; order Hypocreales; family Nectriaceae; genus Fusarium; species Fusarium duplospermum. The sequence goes on from NKCI01000004.1 coordinate 294,615, forward strand.
GCCGAGTCGCGACAAGATGAAGATGATTATTAGATGTAGTTGGTGTAGGTTGTTTGTTATACGTCGTGGGCCCCTTCTCGTCGATCGCCAAACTGCCCCTCGCGGTCGCGGCGTGGGGTGGTCGTTCCAGTCGGCCCATCTTCGATGTCGCTAGCAAAGTAGCCGTCTTTGCGCTTCTTCCTCCTAACGCCAAAAAAGTCGCCCAGGGTGTCACTGACACTGCGCGACCGCCGGCGCACCTGATCATCGCCGCCTGCGGGTCCTTCAGCCTCGTCTAAGGCACTGGCGAGGTTGTCCTCCGAGCCCGGGACCACCGCATGCGCCGGCAGGGTACTTGCGCGGGGGTTGCCTGCGTCGTTGCTGTCACCAGCGGCTTCATGGTCCTCGTTGAAGAATAGACCGGCGCGGATAGTGGAGCGTATGCGCCGCATCGAGGACTGGCGCACGCGGGGGTCGTCCGAGGCACGCAGGAAGGCGTCCTTCACAACGGCCGTGACCGTCGATGAGAGAGGGGACGGCGAGATAAAGGTCCTGGAGCGACTGTGTGTGCCGCTGCCGCCGGGCTTCGTCGGGCTTGCGCCGGGACGCGGAGGAAGCACCCCATCGGGATCTCTCAAAGGTGTTGTTGGATGTGATACAGATGCTGTTAGACCAGCAGTGCCAGACGGCCCCAGGACCGAATCCGTTGAAAATGCCCTTTTACCTCTTCCCGGGGGCGTGGATGGCCCCACGTCGTTCCAGGGGAAGCCGGAAACCGGAGCCTCCTGACGTGAGGATTGCTGCAGAGCAGCTGAATCCATGATCTTAACAGACGGTACGTTGCCGTCATGTTGTGGCGTGACAGCTGCTATCAGTGCCCTCTGTGCTTCAGGGTAGCTGAGGGGCGACAGATAACTAGACCGTCGCGATTGCGACTTTGGGGTTGGGAAATCTTGGGTATCATGGATTGGTGAAGCTGGGTTGGCATCTTGACTGGCAAGCCCGATGGTCTCTTCAACGCCTTCGGCATCAGACAAGATATCCTCGTCATCGTGGCTCTGCTCACGACCACTAGTGATGAGAAAGACGCCGAAAAAGGTGAGCAGGCAGCCCCCGACAAACTTGGCCGCCTGCTCGGCAGTGGTTCGCTCAAAGTCGCGGTAAAGGACGGCGCTGCCTACGATGACGCACAGGGTAAACATGACAAACTGTATGGGTATGACTTGCGTTGAGTCGAAGCGTTGTAGGGCCTTGTTGACATAACGAATCTGCATGACGGCCGTGGCGAGGAGGATCAAGATGAGCACATATGTGACGGGAGTAGTAAATGCGCGCCAGAGGGTTGAAGACAGCATCGACGAGACGCCCTTGGTTGCAAGAGCAGTATAACCGCCTATCTCTCAGTCAGCATTGAAGTTCTGGGCTCACAACAGAACATGATGTCACATACCAAACAGACCGACAAGCCCAAGATCGATGAGGATGGTGCGCCTCCCATACCTTGGGCTTGCCCACATGAGGACGATAATAAGAGCGATGGTCACACCCAGGTAAATCTCAAATGGCAATGCCGTGATGGCGTCCAATACGTCATGAGGATTCAGCTTGGTCTCCTCTTGCTTCGCACTCAGCACAACAGTGACAACACCGGCGACAGCAATAACAACACCCCAGAAATCCCGTTGACGAAATCTCTCATGAAACATGGCGGGAGCGATGATGCAGTTTGATATCAACGCGACGACACCGAGCGGGGAGACGATGGACGCGGGAGCAAAGCCATATGCGAGGAAGTTGCCCATTTCACCAAGTGTGATCAAGACTTGGCCGAGCCACCAGTAGGGCGACTTGAGATATGTCGACGAGGCCTTGTCCTGGTTGTTTGGTTCACTATCAGTGCTGATGGACTCTTCAGAATGAAACGATCCTGTCAAAGGATCAGTTTCGCGGGCCTCGTCGATATGATTCTCTTGCTCCGCAGAGATGCCAGAAGCTCCATGACCGTTCTGATATCCATTGGTATGGCTGTCCCCTCCAATGGCACCATAAGATGTGCCATGATCACCATTATGAGCATGCTTCAGAGCCTCTCTTGCTCTTCTGCGGTTCCTACTCCGCTCTCTGTGAAGCCGGATATGGGCGTATCGCTGGACGTTGAGGGCGAGGGCGATCAGTATGTTGCCCACGATAGCGGTGATGATGCCAATGAGCGATGACCACTCTTGTAGGTTATCGCCAGCATCGCCGGGGTCGGATGTGTCGTTGGAAGTGGCTCGCGTCCACTGATCGACCGCGAGCGAAGGCCATGGCGGCTCGACAATGGCCTGCGGCATCGTCGGGCGCCTGGAGGGGGAGGAGATGAGGTGGAGGAGAAGAGAACGACGCGGGTTTGCGGCGGTGGAGAGAAAGAAGGAGGTCAGAGTGAGGACACGAAAATAGTCGGAGGATCGGAGTTCAGGTCGCCGGAGACGGGGGACAAGACAGCCGAGCGTGTGCGGATGGACGTAATTGGCGTCGTTGTGGTGGAATCGGTAGTATCATGGGGGCAGCGAGTGACCTCTAGAGAGCTGCGTCGCACACAACATGGCCAGCCACCAGCAGCCAGCGGAGGAGAGGGAGTCTGAGCGCCAGACGGGGAGAGAGATAGAGATAAGAGATGGCGGTCTCAGAGATGAGAGCTCCCGCCGTGAAGTGAACCAAGATCAAAGATGTGTGTGCCTAGCCTTGGAGTCGTAGACTGGACGGGACGCGGAGAAGCACAAGCGACAGACGGGCTGTAACAATATCCGTCCATTCTCCGTTCAGTAATTTTTGGCGGTTGCCACGGGCTTGGCGGGACCCATCTGGATGCTGTCATTTCGCATTTGCTGCCAGAAACCCGAGGCATGCGAAAGGGAAGCACTCCACCTCGCTCAAGAACCACGCGGTACGTACCGTTATCGTGGCGTCCTCTATGTGGCGTGAGAGGCTTCCATGAGAGGGTCCAAGCCTTTTTTCCAAGGGTCCAAGCCACCAGTCGTAGCTGCCCGTTTTCTCTCCTCATCCACCCCACCGGACTTTGCCGTTTCCCGGTTCTTCCGTCATAATAGCCCCACACTCGAAGGATGAGCTCAGGTTCGGTTCCCGTCGTCATACGCATTTCATTTCACACCCAATTTCTAGAACCATCACGAACGAACCCGTTTCGACTCTAGTGCCAATAAACAGCTTACAGCTATCTTGAACCCACGTGCCCTATTTCGTTATGGGCCGTGAAGACGACGACTCGCATTCCAACCTTTTTGGACGGCGCCTCGTCAAAAGCGATAGCGAAAGCGACAGCTCTAAACGGTCGGGCTTTGGCTTCAACGGCTCATTCTCTGCATCAGCCTCAACATCAGCTTCGACAGGAGATCCATCTCACCATCAAGACTCGGCCCCGACGACGAAATACACAATGTTTGGCCCGTTCGAGATTGAGTTTGGCTGGCCTAATGAGCGGAGCATGGCCTCTGTAGCTCTCTCTTCCTACTCTCCTCTCGCCCTCCGCGACATGCCACAACCTCGACCCAGTGATGCTCCCTCAAATCTGGATGCTTCCATCTTTACCTTTGAAGACGCCTTTGAAGATTTGCTCGCCGTATCACAGGGTCAACCGCTACCCGATATCACCAGCCGATATGAACAACGAAAGCTCCTGCGATCCATGTTCCCGACTGGCGAGCCTGCGTGGTTCTGGATGCGTAGGCTGAGATCACAGGGTCTCTTGGAGGATACAGGTCCTAGCCAATGGATGAAGTCGGCGAACCACAACTGGGAACAGTTCCACCGCGAGTTGGACCGAAGGGCAGCCAATGTGTGGCGGGCAGCCATGGGCGAGGAGGATCGACAAGATCGTATTGATGATATCCCCCGCCGCGAACAAAAAGACGACGACGAAGGCTTCCATGGCCATAATCCTCTTCTCGAAGACTCTGAGCAACACAGACAACGTCGCCGTGAGCCCGACAACTTTGATGAGTTCTTCAACTCGGTCCAGTCATCCTTCTCTGAGGCTCAGTCCACATGGGATTCGTTTGTCAAGTCTATAACTGAGGGCCATCCCTCTTCCTTGGACAGGAGACAACAGTTTGATAAGCCAGCAGATGACGAAAAGCGAGTGGTGACCAAGGATGAATACGTTGATCGGTTTGGGTACCTCCACAGCAAGACCACGGTCAAGACTCTGGACGAGGAAGGAAACGAGATTGGTAGTGAAACTCACTATACCGTTCGGCCTGCTGAGAAGGATGAGAAGAATGCAGAGTCTAACGAGCAGGCCAAGGATGGCGACGGATCTGGTATCAAAGCCGAGGGCCGGGTTGAGACCAAGACAGGATGGTTTTGGAAATAAGCGTCGGGGAGGGTTTCTGGGCTTTGTCTGAAATCTCGACTCAACGATGTATGATTTGAATGACATGGGAAAATGTACTTGTATGGCAGAAAAGGGGGGAACCAAGGCCTTTCATCCTTAAACAGTTTTGGATAGTCTCTAATCAGAGTGACTTATTAACATCTCACTTACACACATTTGAGTAAAAACTACCCTGGTACAACGCCAAAATCAACATTTTAGGTATCAAATGCCAGCACTTATTTCTTGCCTCGGATCTGGGCCTTCTTCTTCCGCATGAGCCTCTTCCGCGCAATCAACTTTTGCTTCATATCCTCCTTGGCATCAGACTTGCCGCCGTCCTTCTCCACCGCATCGGTCTCGACTGGCTTGCCGCCCTTTCGCCCACGTGGCTTGCCCTTGTCCTTGGAGAACCGGGCGTTCGTGGGTGCAGACTCGGTCTTTGTAGACTTGGCCTGGTCTGGCTGCATCTGCTTAGACTTCTCCTCGTTGGCCCGTCGTCGCTGCACGACCTGGGCGTTCTCGATGGCGAATTCCACAACGAGCCTCTGCTTCTTGCCGGCGTCGTTCTCGAGCTGGAGACCGTTGAGGTATCGGAGACCCATCAGCGCCCAGTGGTGCGAGTGGTATTCGATAAAACCGTAGCCACGGCTCTTGCCGCCCTCCTTCTCTTGCAGCTTCTGACCCTGGGCGCTCTCAAAGACGACCTTTGCCTGACGGATGATACCCTTGCCCTTCGCCTTGCGCTGCTGCTCCTTCTCCTTGGCGTCCTTGCCGTCACGAGCATTCTCCTCCTTGGACAGGGGCTGCCGGCGACCAGCCTTGACATCCTTGGCGAACTCGACGACGGCCTTTCGCGCAAGCTCCTTGAGTTCCTTGGAGCCAATGTTGCGTGGGATGTTGCGCAGGGCCAGACGTGTCAAGCTGATGTGCAGACTGGGGTTGCCCTGAACGAGCTTCTTGCGCTGGGCAGCGCTGGCTTGCCGCATACGGATCTCGGGCTCTGACAGGAGGTTGAAGATGGGCGAGTTCCTGTCAATGTTGCCCTCGGTGAGGAGGAAGAGTCGGCGCTTGTCCTTCTGGTTGCGCTTGGCGAGGGCACTGTCGGCGAGAGTGCTAGCCTCTTCCTTGTTGACGGCCTGCGCGACCTGAAGTAGACGGCCGTCAAGAGTGTATTTGCCATCGGGATCGGCGCTCTCGTCTTGAAGGATCGAGTTCTTGTTCGCTGTGACGGCCTTTGTGGGACGGGGTGCCCCCTTGATGCAGTTCTTTGCGTCCTCAACGTCAAAGAAGCACACGAAACCAGTTCCAGCGGGCTTCTCGGTGACCTTGTCCATGACGACACGGGCGTACCGGACCTTTCCAAAGTGACCAAAGAAACCCTTGAGTTGCTCGTCGGTGGTTGTAAATGGTAGGTTACGGATAAAGAGAGTGGCGGTGTTGTCTGTTGTCCTCTTGGGAGCCTTCTCGTTATCATCTTCCTCTTCCTCAATGTCCTCCTCATCCTCATCTTCGTCTTCGTCCGAGTCTTCCTCCTCGAGGTTTTCCATATGGTTCTTGAAGAAGTTTTCCAAGTCGGCATTCAATTGATCATCCCGGTTTTCGGTCTTGGCACCTCCGTCCTCGTCCTCGTCCTCATCAGCACTCTCAGCTTCATCTTCGTCATCCTCTTCATCTTTTCCCTCCTCTTCCTTGTCGTCACTCTCCTCCTCTGCTGGTTGTTGTTGCGCCCAGGTTTCCTTGTCAACAGCCCAATCGACAGCAAGAGTTCTTCCGTCAATTTCCTTGCCATTGATAGCCTCCAGAGCCTTTTCGGCATTCTTCTTTCCCCTGATGGTGACGAATCCAAATCCCTTAAGCTTGCCCTTGGATTGCGGAAGATCAGCAAACTTGATCTTGCCGAAACTTCGGAAGAGGTTGCTAAGCTGTTCCGAGGTCTTGATGCTCCAGGGCAGATTACGAATAATCAGCTTGGGGGGCTTCTGGAGCTCCTCCTTGCGGGCCTTGTTTGCAGAGACTTCGCCGTTTGCCGCGTTTCGGTGTCGTGGCTCAGCAATATCGATTCGGAGTCTTCGACCGTCCCACTCCTGGTTGTTGAGTGCCTTCTTGGCCTCGGTAGCATCGTCGGCGTCGGCGAAAGTAACGAAACCGTAACCTCTGGACTCCTTCGTCTTTTGATCCACAACCACAATGGCATGCTTGACCGGGTAATGCTGGGAGAAGAAGTCGGTCAAGGTCTCGCTGGTGGCACTGGGAGGCAGTGAGCGAACAAAGAGCGAACGTCGCTCCTCGACTCGCGCTCTCTTGGACGATTGCACGGCGCCATTGTCGCGGTCTTCGAAAGAAGCAGGATCGAGATCCTCAGCTTCAGCGTGGGGACGCTTTCGGTCGTTCTTGGACTTGCCCATCTTGTTGCTCAATTTACGAAAAAGCCAAACAAGGAGATCAAGATGCGACGCTTTGCAACGAGAGGATCGCAAGCGCTACCTCAAAAAAAATAATGGTAGTTGGCCGATAAGGAATATTTTTTGGTATCCTTCTCTTATCGCACGTGATGGCGGGGAAGTGCCTGACGCTAAACCGTATCTGGAAGACTGTTTACGCGCGGAGTGGTTCAACAACACACCGCGACAAGGGGAAACCAATGCACAACTTCTAACAAATACATACAGTCTTTTCACGTTACTGCTACATATTAATGGGCTAACAGTCATTAACATCATGCCCGCACGAACTTCAACCCGGTCGACGCGAACGTCGGCTGCGAGATCCTCGGTCGCATCTTCAGCGCCTGAGGTTGTCGATACTCCAGACAACGCTCTTCGAACAAAGATATGCGCAGTCTTTCGCGATGCGCAGCGAACCACAGCCACCCATCGGAAGCTGGTTGTGAATCTGCGAAAGATTCAGGAGTCATGCTGCTACGAACCCGAAAACCCGAATCCCTCACAATTTGACGACTTTGACGAGGATGCCTTCAATCGCGAGTTCATTAGATGCGTCACCAAGATTATGCCCATCAAGAAGTCTGAGAGCGTTGGAGAACGGTCGATCCGATTTGTCGGCCTCTTTCTGCGCCATGCAAGCGAGAAGGATAACGAACTTATGGGGGATGTTGAGGATGAGGCGAGCGTCATGCCTGAGACTCCGACCACACGGCTTATCTCTCAGCTCCTGGAAGCCATCCTTCCGCTCATGACAGCCAAGGACAAGGTTGTTCGATACCGATCGACCCAACTCGTCTCGCACATCATCAACTCGCTCGATGCTATCGATGACGACCTTTTCCAGAAGCTCCGTCATGGGTTGCTCAAGAGGATTCGCGACAAGGAGGCCATGGTCCGCTCTCAAGCGGTGTTGGGTCTTGGTCGACTTGCAGGGAATCAGGTAGAGGGTTGCACCAACTCTGATGACAGTGAGGATGGCGATACGGGTCTGCTCGAGAAGCTACTCGAGGTCCTTCAAAATGATCCAAATGCCGATGTGCGAAGATCTCTCCTCGTCAACCTTCCTATTCTGCCCGAGACCCTGTCGTTGCTTCTTGAGCGAGCACGAGACCAAGATGCAGCAACTCGAAGGGCTGTTTACTCTCGACTCTTGCCCGCACTGGGCGATTTCCGACATCTTTCAGTTAAGATGCGAGAGAAGCTCCTCCGATGGGGTGTCCGAGATAGAGATGAAAACGTCCGAAAAGCTGCAGGCCGGCTATTCCGTGAGCGATGGATTGAGGACTGCGCAGGAGTGCAGCCCCGTGAAGATGGTGCCCCTGCAGAGCCATCGCCCCCGAACTTTGAGGGTCTTCAGGAGCTCCTGGAGCGAATTGACGTGGTCAACACGGGAGTTGAGAACGGAGTTGCTCTGGAGGCTATGAAGGGCTTCTGGGAGGGTCGACCAGATTATCGTGAGACGGTTGAGTTTAACGATAGCTTCTGGGAGACCCTTTCTGCCGAATCTGTTTTCATGGCGAGGAGCTTCAACGAGTTTTGCCGCAACGAAGGCGATGGCAAGTACTTGGCCCTCCTGGAGGAGAAGCTTCCTGAGGTGACAAAGCTTGCCTTCTTCTTGGAGAGATATCTACACGTCCTTGTTGAAGCCGTTAAGAGGGTGGCTGAGGGCGATGAGGATGAGGACGAGGAGGAAGAAGACACGGTGGAACAAGAGTTCATCGTTGAGCAGCTGCTCCAAATCGCTCTAACTCTCGACTACTCTGACGAAGTTGGTCGACGGAAGATGTTTACTCTTCTCCGACAAGCCATCTCAATTCCTGAGCTTCCAGATGAAGTCACCAAGCTTGCTGTGGAGGCACTGCAAGGGATCTGCTCTCCTGATGCTGCCGGAGAGCGAGAGTTCATCAGCATTGTCCTCGAGTCCGTGGCCGACGTTCACGACACCATCGTCGATGAGCCTCCAGCTGACGAGCCCGAGGACAGCTTCCACTCGGCCAGGTCCGAGGTTAGCAGTCGCCCAAGTACGCCAACTAATAAGAGTAGCAGGCGAGGCCATACCCCTGAGATGAGCGAGGAGGAAGCGCACGACAAGGCAGTCAAGGAAATCATTGTCAACATGAAGTGCCTTCATATTGTTCAATGCATGCTCACGCATGTGTCTATCAACCTTCAGGACAACACAGACCTAGTATCGATGCTGAACAACCTGGTTGTCCCAGCCGTCCGCAGTCATGAGGCCCCTGTTCGCGAGAGAGGCTTGGTTTGTCTCGGCCTCTGCGCTCTTCTTGATCGTTCGGTTGCGGAGGAGAACCTGACTCTGTTTATGCACTTCTTCAGCAAGGGTCACACTGCTCTTCAGATCACGGCGCTGCACATCTTGACTGATATCCTCAACGTCCACGGCGCAGATCTGTTATCTTCTACCCCCACCCTGCTCAAGGTCTACATCAAGGCTGTCAAGGGAGGGGCCAAGTCACCAGAAGTGCAAGCTGCTGCTACTGTTGCTGTCTCGAAGCTTCTGCTGGGCCGTGTTGTCAGCGACGAAGAGGCCTGCCAGGATCTGCTCAAGTCTCTGGTGGTTGCTTACTTTGACCCCTCGTCAGCATCAAACCAGACTGTTCGACAGGCCCTGAACTACTTCCTCCCCGTGTTCTGCTTCTCACGGGCTGAGAATCAGGATCTCATGCGAACTATTGCGCTCGATGCCATCCACGCCCTCTTCAACGTTCGCGAAGGCTTGGAGGATGATGATGTGGATGTCGAGGAGGACATGGTTAGCATGACCACTATTGGAGCCTGTTTGGTGGATTGGACGGACCCCAGAAAGTGCTACAGCCCCACGGACTTGTTGGATACTGAGAAGAAGGTTGTGAATGGCGATGTACATCTTGAGTTTGCCATGGACATTCTGGAGAAGCTGCAGGGCAACATTGCCAGTAAGTTGAAAATCCATATAACGACAAGGAACACTATTAACTCCATTGCAGAAGAAGAGAAGAAGCTCCTCGCTTCACTCCTCGGAAAGCTTCACGTGTCCCCTGGTTCAACCGAGGAGAAGCTGCGTGAGGCATACACCGAGGTCAGCGCCGCTGTTGAGGACGGCCTGCTATCTGATGCCACCAGCCGCAATGCCCTTTACAAGATTCACGTCAGCCTGGGCAAGATTGTCAACGCCCTTGACGATCAACAGCAACAGCCTGCCTATAGGCGCTCTAGCCGTAGCACGTCAGTCACTCTGGACCGACAAACGCCGCCCGAGGAGGAGAAGTCGGTGGTTTCGGAGCCTCGTATTAAGGAGGAGGAAGAGGACAGCGATGGTACCATTGTGCCTAAGGAGGAGAGGGAGTCATTAGTGGAAGAGCTCTTGTCAGACGGCGACGACGTTGAGATGACGGACGTCTGAGACTCAAGATGTAATGAAGTAATGACTGGACCTTTGGATGATTTGGCATTGTCACGAGTGGGTTACGGCACGGCTTGAATGGGTAGAGGGATACTGTGTTTTGGCGATGGGGGTTGATACATCTATTTATGCGTGTTTCTTGATTGCACTAATTGTCAACAATATGACGATGTTCTCATGATGTGTGTAGATTGAGTCTTGGATTTAGTACCAAGATGTGGGTTTATATCCTACTGTTTATCCGCGCGAGCCGTGCCAAAACAATTGGCCTCCAAACGCAATGTTGACCAACAAGTGCTGTCCAAGACTCCAAGCCATGCAGTAAAGGTACTTGGGTGAGAACACGGTCCAAATGAAAAGGTGTGTTCTGAGCGCCGTGCAAGCCGCCATGACGAACGCGACGCTGACGGCAACGAAGAGGGTCTGGAGGGAGATATACTGCACAAAGGCATCACGACGACCCTCGTGGTACTTGCGTAGCAGCAAGAGGTTTGCTGCTGAAGACCAAAATAGGGGACCGGCCCAGTTGCTGACAAAGGTGAGGACGCCGACGGCGACGACGTTGAAGCCGCTGATGCCGTTGTAGGCGCTCGACAGGTCGACAGACGAGATGGCGTTGGAGCCACCAAAGGCGAAGAAGGTGGCATACTGGAGGAGGATGGTTGTCGTGGCGATCTCGGGGACAGACATGTCGACGGCTTGGAGGGAGTGGAAGAGGATGTCGGAGAGGAGGAATAGGGGAATGTTTGTTGCGCGGGACTGGGTCATGCCCACGAGGGTAATGAGGTGGTGGAATAGATGAGCTGGAGGGTTCGTTAGATTACCGTGAATGAGGCGGTAGATGGAAAGGGGGGTATTACCTGACTGTAGCTGACCATTCCGGCCACCAGTAAAGGAGCGATATGTTCCATACGCCGAGAAGATGGCTAAAACAATAAAGACAGTCCTCGCCCTCCAGAGCAGAGACTGTCCCTGAAACAGCTCATTAAGGCTCCTCGCGAACCCAACAACAAGCTCCGGCGCATCCTCGCTGGTAAAGTCGAGCTTGAAGCTAAAGGCGGTCATGAGGAGGACCGAAGTCAGGGCGGTGCTGGTCATGGACGGTAGGCTCTTAAGGCGGGCGAGAAGACGAAACGAGAGGATTATGTATGAGAAGATGAGGAGAGACCAGAGGAGTTGGGGGTGGGTGACGATGAAACTCTTGACGATGTCGGGGTTTCCGGCAAACTTTTGACCTGTTTGGTTCCAGGCTCTGGTTATTCGAAGGGCGGCGAGGGAGATGAAGAGCCAGCCAATGTCTTCCAAGCTGCTGAGTCTATACTTAGTTAGTATGATATCAGGGGTATGTATGTTCAGTATTATGCAAATATACCTTCGAATGTGTCGAATCCCCAGAAGAAGAAGCCAGATGGAGCTCGTCCAGTACCAAAAATGCTGCTCCTCCTCGACGTAGCTGCTCGCAAACATCATGGCCCCATACGATAGTGTGAGGAGGGCAAAAGGAAGAAGAGGTCCTTGCCGGTGAGCTCCAAGCTTGAAGACCACCAACCCGCTTGCAATAGCAGAAGCTGCAGCGATTGCTTGACCAATGTACAGCTTGGGCATCTCATAGTTGGAGGCCATGCTGCTCATTAGTTCCTGAGCACGACGAAGCCACTCAGACATGGCGTCGAGCCACTCCTGGTCCATCTTGTTACCAGCAGCAAGAACATGTGCCTCCTTATTGATCTTCCGCCACTGGCAAGCAAGCTCGTTGATCTCAGTCTTCTCCAGAGTACACGGGTCAGAGCTGCTCTCTGCATCAAAGAGTTCAGCCCCAAAGGCGGCAGTAACAATGTTGAGAATCTGTCGAGCATTGCGGACGAGGATCTGGATCTTGTCACTCGTCTTTGACCAAAAGGGAAGAAAGTCGGGAATAAAGGCCCCTAGGTTGTTCTTGGATACGGGGAAGCCCAGGAGAGCGGCGATGGTCGGCGCTATGTCGGACTGCTCGACCATGGAGTAGTAGTCAAACTCGTCTTTGGGCTGAGCCGGCGCGGGGAGCTTGGAGGAGATGGTCTTGAGCTTGGGGGACATGAAGACCAATGCGGGTGATGTCTCGCCTGGTGAAGAAGCACCGTGGTTTCCTGCGTCGTTCATGCCGTGGTCGCCGCAGAGGACGAGAAGGGTCGAGTCCAGGTGAGGCTTGGATTGCATGGCCTCGAAAAGGGTTTGGACGATACCGTCCATTTCTTGCTGCTTGGGGAGCATGTTGGAGCTTGTAGGTGTTAATATCAGAGCTCAATTGTTCAAAGAAGGGAAAATACCTCCTAGGCCCTGCCTTGTGGCCAATATGATCCAAGCCAAGATAGTGGAGGACCATGAGGCCCCAATCGTTGTTCTCCAGCTCACCAGCGATGTTCCTTGTGACATTGTTGTCCACTTCAGTAAAGTCCTTTAATAGAAATGTTAATCATATGACCATGAGTGAATCTAAATGAGAGACAAACCGCGACAAAGAAGCTAGAGGTTCCATCCTCGCGGTCAAATGTATTGGGAAACAACTTCAGCCAGGTGTCATCGCCGTACATGAGGGCCTTGCCCATCTCTCTAGCCTTGATCTGAGCAACCCAAGTGTCCTGAGAAGCAAGAGTCGACGAGGTGTCGGCCTCGTCAAAGTTCAAGATGAGATCAACAAAAGAAGGGATAGAGCCAGTGGTCATGGACTTGATCCTCGGCATGGTAACTGTGGGTGATCTGGCATTGGCCGTAAAGGGCATCGCGCTGCCATCTCGAATAAGACTAATAGCGCATAAGTAATAGAATATCCAAGAGAAATATTTAGTTGTACCTTTGAACATATTGGAAACCCGACACATCCGAGTATACAAAGTCGCTGTTCAGAGTCAACCCAGTTCCCGTAAGTAAGCCTTCCGGAGACATTATCCCTACCTCCTCAAGGCATCAACAACCATGAAAATCAGGCGATTAAAGGGCGCATCGGGCGGCGACCCAATGTCTAGAGGCTCAAACTCGGCCAGTCCAGGCAGAAAGGGCTTGTATGGGAAGAAGCCCATCGCGAAGACGAGGATCGAGACAGGGATTAGAAGATTGGCCGCAGCGAGCAGCAGGCTGCGCAATAGCGAGCCATTACTTGAGGATACCATTACGAAAGTGTAAAGTAAAAGGAGTGACTAAGGACACATGAAAAAGATGGACATGTAGACAGAAAATATGGCCAAAATGTGAAGGAAGAAGTGAACGTGTCGTGTTGGAGCGCGAGATGCGCCCATGTTGGTTCAGCCTCACCAAGATGAACCAAAAAGGTAGGGGGCAAGAGGTGAGCCGTGATTGGCTGAGAAGAAATTATCGAGGGAACTGCGCCACACAAGGCTGAGATTTCGGGTATCACAGATTCAGATTCAGATTTGCTGCTAAACGACGAGGATTAAGAAAAACATGCGGTAACGGTCATTCCCTTAAGAGCTTCTCTTCTTCTTTCCCTTTGACCGGCTGGCGTAAGAGGCAAAGACAATCTTGGACTTCTTCTGCTTTCGCTTGTCACCTCGCTTCTTCTCAATACGGCCGCTTGAAGGCTTAACAGAGTCGACGTCCATAGCTGAAGGACAAGTTAGCATCTACAAAAGTAGATTCTGGACGCATACTCACTTGTGACCTCCTCCTGAGCATCCTCCTTCTCATTCGAGTCCTCATTGTCCTCGTCAACTATAAAATGAGTTAATGTCATGTCTCATGAGTTTCCAAAGCCTGAACACTCACCACTCATCTTGACATCTGAGGACTCAGGCTTTGGCTGCTGGGCCAGCTCCAGCAGCTTTGCGGAGAGACGCTCAGCTCGAGCCGATTCGGCCGGGCCAAACACGTTGGCCACGAGGCGCCGGTTGTTGGCCTTTCGGGTGCTTGATCGCGAACTCTTTGCCATGTTGTCGATGTGAATTAGTTGCTTGTTGAACAAGGTGAAGAGGAAGAGAGTGAAGGTGAAGATATCGTTATCGCCAATCTACGATAAGACAGGAAAAAAAAAAAAAAACTAACTATCCTCTGTGGCGGTTGTGGCTTGGTTTCAACCCAGGGACTTCAGGGACTCGACGCGAGCCTAGAACTAGCCCCCATATCTGCCAACCCCCACCGCCTACCGTTCCAAGACACGGTCGCGCCGAGGATTCCTAGGCGAGCGAGCATGACATCAAACGGGAGAGAACGACGACCCTCTGGAGATCGCGCGCGGTGGTAGAGGAGATAGATCGAACAAAAGTATCACCGTCGCTGAAAAAGACGAAAAGAATAACGCTGCGGCGTTTGTTCTCCCTCCTCTTCTGCCCCGTTTAGCGCGCAACCCCCCCCCGTGTTTGCTTTTCCCTTTTGCTGTGGCGCAGTTTTCTCTCCTTCCTCGCAACCTGCCCACCAAACCCGCTGCAACTCTTCACTCACTGCTAGAGTAGGGGCCTCTTTCCTTCCCGACAGGCTGCATCGGCCTTCCATGCGCACTTGCCTAGGTTGGATGCGGCTGCGCGACCACCACCCGACGTCGACTTTTTCTCCTTCTCGCGACCGCCTGAATCAGGCTCTCATGGCTGCACCTCCCTCCTACAACCTTGAGTCTCCTTCCTGAAATCAGTTATCATATCCTCATCGGCATCTACATCTACTATGGCGTCCTCAGGCCTGGGGTCGGCCATGAACCCCGTCTTGTCAACACAACCCGCTGTGGTCTCGCGGAACGAGGCCAGCGCGCTTGTGCGGCAGGTGAATCGCCTTCTTAATCGACAGCTCTCGTCAGTCTGCCAGGTCAACGGCGTTAAGAGCACTGGCATTAAGGCGGAACTGCAGAAACGCATCGCCAATCGTAAGTTCATCCCATCCCATTCACTCGGCGCCGGCCATCACTGTCAACCTCTGCATATATGCACCCCTTCTCGTTTTCGCCGTCTTCTACTCTGCATATTCTTTTCGCATCCACCGACAAAAGCTGACCATGTTGGTACCTATAGTCATCCAGGAATCCGTCGACGCCAACGATCCTGTGCGCTTCCAACAGATCCGTCAGAGCGTGCACAACGCTATATCGAATGCGCCCGCCGGAACCTCACCCGCCCGAGCGATTTCGCATTCACACACTCATGGTCACTCGCAGCCGTACTCCATGCAGAGTATGTCGTTTTCCAGCAGTGCGCCCGGTTTAACCAACGGCCATCGCTCTAGCGCCGGCTTCGGCGGGTCGCAATCAATGGCACTCAGCTTCAAGTCGAGTCCGTTTTACAAGATCGAGGCCACCATTGGTGAAGTGCGAGCTTGCGATGGTATGTCCCCGCGCTGTTGCGCTCATGAGTCAAGACCTTTGCGCGACTAACGCTCTTGTCCAGCCATGTCACAGCACCGTAACACGGTGTCTATCCCCATCAAGCTCAACGACCACCCCTCCCTGCAAAACTGTGTTGACGATACTTCCTACCGAGTCATGGTCTTTTGCGCTGGCGACTGCACAGGCATGCAAGATATTGCGTTCCCTCACCAGTCTGAGCTCAAGGTCAACGGAGGCGAGATCAAGGCAAACCTGCGCGGATTGAAGAATAAACCAGGCTCTACTAGACCGGTTGACATCACCAAGGCTCTGCGTCTTCGACCTCACTACACTAACAATGTCGAATTCACATATGCCTTGACGAACAAGGTGAGTGGTAGCCTAGTCGAGGTTTTTTGACGCATGTTTGGTTGCACATGAGAACTAACACTCAGTAGAAATTCTACCTCGTGCTCAATCTATGCCGGGTCACAACCGTAGACGAGCTTGTGACGCGCATCTCTACCGGCAGGAGGATACCAATCGACATGGTCAAAAAAGAGCGTAAGTATCAACTTGGACTCCACTGGGAGCAACATTTCTGACACTCTGTAGTCAACGACAAGGCACAGGATCCTGACGTGGTAGCAACGTCTCAAGTCCTGTCCCTGAAGTGTCCCCTATCTTACATGCGACTGAGTCTTCCATGTCGGGGGCTGAGCTGCTCGCATATTCAGTGTTTTGACGCGACGTCCTACCTGCAACTCCAGGAGCAAGGTCCGCAGTGGCAATGCCCAATCTGTTCCAAAATGGCGCCCTTTGACCAACTGGCAGTTGACGAGTAAGTTACAAGGCAGGTGTTATTTAAACTCTAGAGTTGCTAACAATTTCAAAGGTACGTCAAAGACATCCTCACCAGAACCTCAAAGAGCCTGGAGTCGGTTACCATCGAGCCTGACGGAGAATGGCACCTCAAAAACTCAGACGAGAGTCTAGGTTTGTCCAACGGGAGTTCATCTTACCACGATGACTACGACGATGATGACGATGTCTTGATTTCAGAGGTCAACCCCATCGGTCATCGTCGCCTAGAGACTCCTAAGACCACTACGCCGAGTATTGGTACGCCTGTCACGGCTGGTCGGGACGGGTCCTCTTCTGGACCTAGAGGATCATCCTCCATCAGCAACAAGCGCCCGGTTGCTGCCATCATTGACCTGACACTTTCGGATGACGACGATGAACCGGCTGTTCAGCCGCCCCCTAAGCGTCAAAACACGTCAACGAATGGTTACTATGGATCTAACAACCTGCCGAATAACTTGGCGTTGCCTTCTAATGGATCTGGTGGGTATCTGTAGGAAGACACCCAGCCTCCGAGGCAGAAAAAGTCCAGGGGGCGAAGGCGAAAGACTTCGTAGAGACTTTTCAGCAGCAGAGAAATTCGAGTTGGCTTGGGGGAGGTAATTACTTCCCTAGCCACATGGCATCGAAGGGAGTTGGGTTGATAATATTTCCTTTTTTGCCTGTTCTGGTCAGGAGTTGGAGGAGACGGAAAATGATTCCCCTGTCGCCAAAGGATGAGGTGGCATTTCTTTAACAGTGGAGGCATCTACTATCATGTTCTTTTTTTTTTCAGTCAGTTCCGCGAGGCGAGGTGTAACGGAGTAAATGGGAACCGCGATGATTCTATGACGACTCCATATTCTTGGCGAGGTGGATTGGGAATCATGGGAATAGGGTCTTGGGCATGGCAACGGCGAATAGAGAAAGAGGGATGAGGTAGCATGATCTCGTCCCATACATGATGAATATGGAGGACAGCCTTTGATTGTTGCATTATATCAGATACGGCGAGCCTAAACAGTCCAATTGTGAATCTCCAATCTGTTTGACCGAGGTAGTGAAGTGAAGGTTTGATCACTGTTTGCATTATGCGAGACTACAGACTCATTCAGGGGGAGAAACTACTAGCCATATAGACCAATATGAAAAGTCATCACGCATTCCCAGAAACGTAAAACACTTCGAATAGTGAGCACCATATATCAGAAACACAAAACATATGCCATTCATGTAGGAGTAGGCGTGGCGAGATACCACTTCATCCATGCCTTCTATCTGTCCTTAATCCTATAGACAACCCCCTTTTTTCATATCGTTTCCCATCGTTAACCCGTCCTTTTATATCAATTGACTCCATAAATCCCATGCTTTCTTTCTTTTCTTTTCCTTTTCTTTTTCCCAATTATGACTCCATCTCCTTGCGCTTGGTAGGCACCGCCGTCTCGGCACTCCACGAGTCGACGTTGTGGATGAGGCATGCCTCGCCCTGGTCACGACGGGCAAGACGACCGATACGGTAGACCTTTTCACCTCCGTCGACAAGAGCCTGGGCGACGGCATCGGCCTTGGCGGGGTCGACGGCGATAACCATGCCGACACCAGAGTTGAAGGTGCGGCACATCTCCAGGGGAGCAACGTTGCCGGCCTCACGGAGCCACTTGAAGACGGGGTTGATCTCCCAGGAGCCAAACTCAATCTCGGCGGCGAGAGCCTCGGGGAGCATGCGGGGAACGTTCTCGACGAGACCGCCGCCGGTGATGTGGGCGAGACCCTTGATGTGGGGAAGCACGGGGAGGAGGGACTTGACGTAGATGCGGGTAGGGGTGAGGAGGGACTCGCCGACGGTGGTGGACTGGTCCCAGGGAGCGGTGTCGTGGTAGCTGAGGCCGGCCCGGGAGACGATGCGACGGGCGAGGGAGAAGCCATTGGAGTGGACACCCGCGGAGGCGAGACCGAGGAGGACATCGTCTTGGGCCATGGCGTCCTTCTTGGGCAGCTTGGTGTCGGGGGTGACGGTACCGACAGCGCAGCCAGCAGCATCATAGTCATCCTTTTGGTACATTCCAGGCATCTCGGCAGTCTCACCGCCGACCAAAGCACATCCGGCTTGACGGCAGCCGTCAGCAACACCCTCGACGAAAGCAGCGGCGGTAGGGAGGTCGAGCTTGCTGCAGCCGTAGTAGTCGAGGAACATGACAGGAGTAGCACCCTGAACGACAAGGTCGTTGACGTTCATGGCAACTAGATCGACACCGACAGTGTCGTGCTTCTTCATAGCCTGGGCGATCATGAGCTTAGTGCCGACACCGTCAATGGCGCCGACAATGATGGGAGCCTGAGGATAGCCACACTTTGACAGGTCAACCTCGCCTCCGAAGCCGCCAATCTCAGCATCAGCACCGGGTCGCTTGGTGCTGGCAACAGCCTTCTTGATCTTCTCGACAAAGTCGTTACCGGCCTGGATATCGACACCAGCCTGGGCATAAGTCATGGAAGCCTGGGCTGTGGCGCGGAATGCCCGGTGGGCAATATCCTTTCGGTAGAAAGCACCCTCAAACTCGATCACCTTGGCGTCAAGGGCGGCGTAGGCAGCATCAACGGCAGCCCGGAGGGAGTCGCCGACAGCGTTGATAGCGATGACACGGCCACCAGAAGTCTTGAGAACGTTGCCATCGAGAGTGGTACCGGCATGGAAGATGGTGGCGCCAGTAGGGGGGGTCTGGACAGACATGACCTTGCCCTTGGGGTAAGAACCGGGGTAGCCACCAGATGCCAGGACGACAGTGGCGCTGAACTTGTTATCGATGGTCAGCTTGCAGTTGTCCAGGTAGCCATTGGCGCAAGCAAGCATGATCTCGGCCAAGTCGGTGTCGGCAGAAAGGAGAGGGAGAACGGTCTGAGTCTCAGGGTCTCCAAAGCGAACATTGTACTCAAGAACCTTGGGTCCGTTGCTGGTGATCATGAGGCCAGTGAAGAGGACACCACGGAAGGGCTGCTGCTCTCGTCGCATGCCGGAGATGGTGGGTTCGAGAATCTCACGATCGATCTGCTCAGTGAGCTCCTTGGTGGCAATGTTGGTGGGAGCATAGCAGCCCATGCCACCAGTGTTGGGACCTTGATCGCCGTCAAAGATGCGCTTGTGGTCCTGAGCGAGGGGCAGGGATCGGATGGAATAACCGTCGCAGAAAGTGAGGACACTGAGCTCATCACCGATGAGAAGCTCCTCGATAACAACCTCATCGCCAGCATCGCCAAACTCCTTGTCCACCATAATCTGCTTCAGGGCAGCCTTGGCCTCATCCTTGGTCTGGGGGATAATAACACCCTTGCCAGCAGCAAGACCGGTGGCCTTGATGACGACGTCATGGTTAATGCTGTCGAGGTAGGCAATGGCCTTGTTGTAGTCGGAAAAGTTCTCGTAGGCGGCAGTAGGGACGTTGTACTTCTTCATGAAGTCCTTAGAGTAGGTCTTGCTGCCCTCGAGACGCGCAGCCTCCTTGGAGGGACCGAAGCAAGGGATACCAGCGTTTCGGAACCAACCCTCAACACCGTCGACAAGAGGGGCCTCGGGACCAGGGACAACCAGGTTGACTCCGTTCTCCTGGGAGAACTTGACGAGGCCGGCAAAGTCCTCAGCCTTGACGGAGTTGACGTTGGTCACCTTGGGGCAACCAGCAGTGCCTCCGTTGCCGGGGACAGCAAAGATCTGCTGAACTCGAGACGACTGGCTAAGCTTCCAGGCCAGGGCATGCTCACGGCCACCATTGCCGATGAGGAGAATTTTGAGGTCCGCCATGTTTCGATCTTGTTGTATGTGAGAGAAAAGACGCGGTTCCGAAGGTCGGCGGGTGGTCGGGTAATGGGTATCTCGACCAAGATTGTCCTTTCAGATGATCCCGGGCAGATTCCAATCTCCAAATCCCCAATAATTGAGTGCTAGCAGAATGAAATTAGTCCGCCAATGATATGGGAACCAACTCCAGAAGGAGAAGAATTTGGATCGCGAGTTCTTGTGTAGCTGCAACCAAAACTTTTTTTTTTCCCTCTCCGTCCTGCCCCGCGCCGCTTTGAGCCCCGCGTTTGCCAAGACCTCCGATAACACCCCATCCAACTTCTTATCAGCACGTGCAGGAGGCGCAAGCATTCGGGGGGCCCCCTGGCTGAACACCTCCCTCTCAGCTCGGTGAGCTGGGGCAGTACGTACTGTGAATGTAGCTTTGGGCCAGCAGACAGAGAGCGCTCACCAATTCCCACTTCTCAACATCACGACTCCTCTCTGATCCCCCCGTATCACCAAGCGCAACGAAAAGAACAGACCGATCCGACTCGCCTATCATGTCATTTGAAACAGTCATGCCTCCATTCAACTCGAGCGATCCATCCGCCAACTTCCTAAGCTCATCCTGCTTAGACTTCCTCCTTATCGAGCTCGTCCCGCTCGCATACCGCGTCACTCACGAGCGAGACACGGCCCTCTCGGACCCTAGCAGCACACCCGCAGATGTCGCATCGACGAGCCATGCCGTGAGCTCCAATGCCGCCGGCGTAGTCGCTGGCACCGCCACGAGGAAGGACCAGGAGGAGGATCTAGATGCAGTGCATCATCGTCTGGAGATGCTGGGCTACAGAGTCGGCCAGGGGCTGGTGGAGAGGTACGAGTGTCAGGTTGACGCATGTTGTGTGGCCTGATGGCTTATGCTGCAACAGGTTCTCAAGAGATCGGCCTCGGTTCAACGATACCCTTGACGTTATCAAGTTCCTCTGCAAAGACCTGTGGACACTGGTGTTTGGCAAGAACATTGACAACCTAAAGACGAATCACAGGGTACGAAAGTTACGACGCCACCGTACTGAGGGATATCATGCTCATGCACTCATCTAGGGCGTCTACGTCTTGACAGATAACGTCTTCCGGCCCTTCTCCCGCATGAGCACAGAAGCAGGCGGCCAAGCCATAGTTCGCGCTCAACCGGTACGTCTCCCCGACCTCTTCCGTGATTCCGTTGTCTACTTTCCCTCGGTCCTGACCGTGCATGCTTCAGTTCTTATGGTTCCCCTGCGGCATCGTTCGAGGCGCCTTGGCGGCCCTGGGCATCAACACCACGGTCCAGGCCGAGATCAACGAGTTACCGGGAGCCGTGTTTCAAATCAAGACTATTCCCAATAAGCCCTAGGAGAGCTGTCTACCTAGGTACAATATTATGATACCCTTAATGCAAGTCCAGCCACAACGCGCCAGATTCCCGACCATCGGCTGTCATGGGCATAAAAAGAGCCAACCACCGCCCAGGGCTTCGACCAAGCCTTGACCAAAACTCCATCCATACCTGCAGCAATCCCTGAGACCGAGAGACCGGGGTCATGAAGTAACCGGACGCGACCAACGCCGCCGCCGAGACATTTCACAGCCTGTAAGAGAGAGCCATTTCATCAGCAATTGTGGTCATGATTCATATTTACTATGCCCTAGCGCCATAGTTGCGGACCTCGATACGAGTGTCCTTGGCTTCTCTGGAAGCCTCTTACTGGGTATTTGGAAAGATGTTTATAGGGGTATTCACTTTTGGGGAGGGTTGTGGACGAAGCTGACGCCCTTGGTAATGTTGCCCTTGAGACCCTCAATGCACTTGGCCAGAAGGCCCTGCTCCTTCTCGGTGATGCCCTCCAGAGGGTTGATGGCCTTCTCAGCACCGTTGGGCTATGTAAAGTTAGCCAATTCAACATTTCAAGACACTCAAGATTTTCAACTTACGCCGAGCTCAATGGGAACGGAGAAGAAGTCAGCACCGGTCTGCTTGGCGATAGCCTCACCTCCGGGAACACCGGGAAGGTAGACGTAGCTGGGCTCGACGAGGCCCTTCTCGCCCTTGGCGGCACGGAGAACCTTCTCAGCGAATCTATGTCATGGTCAGCCATTGATGAGAGAGACGACAGTCAGAGCAACCTACCGGAAACCGGCGTAAGCCATGGACAAGGTGGCGGAACCAGCACCATCCTTGGCCTTGACAACCTCGTCACCGCCAAACTGGACGCGGTTCACGAGAGCATCGTACTTGTCGTCGGGGATAGAAACAGAAGGCGAGGCCTTGCTGAAGAGAGGAACAATGGTCTCACCAGAGTGACCACCAATGACGGGGATGGTCAGGCTCTGGGGGTTGGCCTCGCCAACGATCTCAGCGACAAAGGTCTCTGCTCGGACAATGTCGAGGGTGGTGACACCGAAGACGCGCTGGGGGTTGAAGACGTTCTTGGCCTTGAGAACCTCGGCCGTGATGGGGACTGTGGAGTTGACGGGGTTGGAGATGACGAGGATGAAGGCCTTGGGAGCGACCTCGGCGGCGACCTCGATGAGGCCCTTGACAATGCCAGCATTGATGTTGAAGAGATCGTCGCGAGTCATACCAGGCTTGCCTGTGCGGGGAAGGTGGTCAGTCAGGAGCTAAAACTGGGGGAGGGGCTCCGGGGTCGGACGGCCGGGGGAGGGGGGGAGACGCGGCGGTCGTCCGGGGTAAGGGGCTTCACGTACGGGGAATGCCAGCGGGGATGACAATAATGTCGGCGTCCTTGAAGGCGGCCTTAGCGCCGTCGTTGGCAGGGAGGTAGCCAGTGGTCTTCTGCAAAGGATGTGAGCAGGCTAGTGCGACTCGGAGGAAGGGAAACATCCCCTGTTGGGGAAATCCGGGGTCGACCTACGGCGCGGGAGGAGATGTGGGAGAGATCGGTGGCAACTCCGGGGGTGTTGACAACATCGTAGAGAGCAAGCTCGTCGACGTGGGGAGAGGTCTTGAGGAGGAGGGAAAGGGGCTGGAAGAAGTCAGTATGCGAATTGTAGTTTAGAGAGAGTGTGAGTGAACATACCTGGCCAATGCCACCAGCGGCGCCAGCAACCACTAGCAACACGTCAGTATTCCGTTACAGGAGCTCTCTCGAGTCAGATTGAGGTGTATCTGGGCAAAAACACCAAGCCAAAGGCGGGGTTTGGGCAGAAACAGAGCTCAGGTTGTGAACGTACCAGCCTTGACCATCTTGACTGAGTGTGTTAAGAAAGAAGTGGGTATAAGTGATGAGGAGTGAAGAGAGAGCAAGAGGGAAGCTCAACAAAGAGACAACGGGCTTGTGGGAGAGAAAGTGGAAGAGAGGATGAATGAAGAGGAGAAGAGGACAAAGTTTTTTGGGTTCAGATGGAGGTGGGAGGAGGGAGATCAAGTACTAAAGCAGATATGGACGGGATGGATGCTCGCTCGTGAATGCGACGGACGGCGGCATGAAGCGATGACCGGGGAGCATGCGTGCGGCAAGTACGGCGGCGAGGCGAGCGAGACAACCCAGCTGCGCTGCTTCCATAACTTAGGCTACGTACCCTTTAGGCCTCTTCCATGTTCCAATACGTACCAGGGCTCTCTAATCTTGCCTCATCCGATCTGGCCGGGGACCTTGCAGCCATGGGCTTTTACATGTCCGAGACCATCATCACCTCACGCCTCCACACCTAGGCTTCTGGGCGCGCACACATGTGCGACAGACAGAAACAGACACGGGCGGGGAAAGGAACAAGAGCAGTGTAGCTCTAGTGGGGGGTTCCATCGCAAGCCACGCCGCCAGGAGGGGCTCTCCTCCTCTTCCCAGGGTCAGTCATGGAAGTCAACAGGCGGCGGCCATCAATGAGGGGCATCATCCACTATCCCAAAACCCACCGCCCACTCCCAGACCTATCGAACTGGCGAACCAAGGACGCGGCATCATCATCCTTTCTCTCTTTCGCCAGCTGTGTTACAGTTCCATTGACGAGTTCGGCAGTCGAGTACGTTATTATAGCCTAAAGGTACATCCACCACCGACCGCCCTTCGAGAAAATCCTTTCATCAAGGCGGGGTGAGTGGAGGAGATATTGTTCATGATATCCTCCACCATCATGGACTTTGCATATCCATCCAGCCGCAAAGAACACCTAAGCGCGGGTCTCTCTTTTTTTTTTTTTCTTTGCCCCCCCTCCTCTTGCCCGCCCACTCGCACTTCTTGGGTGATCCGCTCCAGTTGTGAATGACCTGGCTGGCGCAAAAGCCTCCTTCGTGCAGAGCAGATGGCGCGCGGGCAGTCATGGGCGCGCGTAACTCTCTTCTCCTCTCACTCAAAACCAAGACTATGGAGACATGGAAGCACGGTTCCTCTGCCCATACAACCTATCAATGGACCATGATTCCCGGTCGCCCGTGTCGTCTCGTTTCGTCTCTCTCGTCAACCATACGATGGCTAGTAATAGGAGGCTACCTACCTCTCTCTACGGACCCGCGCCCCTCTTCTTCTCATCCAGGTCCAGGGCCCTGTGTATCGCATCAGTCTCCCGCCAACTGGCTCCCGGGCCCGCGGGGAAGGGCTGCCCAGGGGCCAAAGCTCCCCTCCCCTCCATGCCCCCATCGCAACAAACCTAAGCAATGGATCGCATTGCGCTATGCCCATGCATCGTTGGACAATCTTAAAATTGGATTGCCTACTGGGTTCCTCAAGCAAAGGGTTCCTGTCTCCCGCCCACGCCCATCAGCTCAGTCACACGTCAGGACGGCTGACCGGCCCCGGCCGCTTCAAGCCCGAGCCCATGGTCGGTCTTGACCCCGAGCCAACTCCGTCTGTTCTCTCAACCACAGGAGCTACCCAAGCAAGCTAGCTTGAATGTCCGATGAGCCTCCGTAGGGCGGAGAGGGGCGCTGAAACAAAGTCGCTCATCTCAACCACCCTAGGTAACAAGCGGTCGTGTGAAATGATATGGGTTTGTAATGTCATGGGGTAAATCCCACGCGCTTTTTATTGCCTTTTTCATTCGTGGCTGTCCTGCTCTAGCTGCAGGGACTTGACTTGATCCGTTACAGAAATGATAGCCTTTCGGACACAATGCCATGCCCCCCGGAGGCCAGCAAGGTGAAGAGGAATAAAAAAGGGCCGCCGTCCCCATCACCCCCTTCCAAAACTGCCCAAGATGGTAATCCAAGCTGGGTTTGGGGCTTGACCGTCGGTGGTTGGTTGCCTCACCTTGGGCTCACAAACCGAACCATCTGAGACAGACTCAGGCTTGATTCAAAATCCCACGACGGCTGCTGGTACTGGTACTTGATAAGCCCCTTGCCAGTACTTCAGAGACAATAGTCTCCGGCTTCCGGACTTTGATTTGCTTCATATGCGTGCGTCGAAAACGAAAACAGGGTTCGGCCTCGGGTTTCCAAGTGGACATTCATTTACCTTGCCATATCGCGCATTCTGCTACACCTCGGTCAACACCAAGGAACTTGATCTGCGATACGGATTCCGGCTTGCGGCTATGTGAACGCTCCGAGCTCTCGAATCACCTTCCGATATTTTTTGACCTCATCGCTCGTCCCTCCGGGCTTATCCGGGAAGCGGGAGGTGACGTCTTCGTTGCCGTCTTCTCTTCCTCGGCGAAAGGCTGCCCAGGTCAGACTTGGCATGATCCTCGGTATCTCGTGGCGCCGATTCATGAGCCGAGTCTAACACCGTTTCACTTTCACTTACACGTCCATGCGGCAACTACTCGGGAATGGATGTATGTCTGCGAGAAACATGCAGGCATCTCCACGAAGAGCCTCGCTTGTGAGCTGTGCGGATATTTATGACGACAGCAATCTTTCAGCCGCTCACCTCGTGCCACAAGCGACAGGCGCCTCGTACAACCACAACCTTGCAAACTTGACACGTGTGTCGCCGGAAGTATTCACACACCCACTAACACACATGCGCACTTGTAACGGGGGGGACATGACTTTGGGGTTGCCAGCA
Source organism: Fusarium duplospermum (assembly GCA_003946985.1). Lineage (NCBI taxonomy): Eukaryota > Fungi > Ascomycota > Sordariomycetes > Hypocreales > Nectriaceae > Fusarium > Fusarium duplospermum. The sequence continues at coordinate 320,729 of NKCI01000004.1, forward strand.
TTGTTGCTGACCGGATATTCATTCATCTTGAGTACAAATGCCAACTCCAGCCGTGAATGACCCAGAGACCTCGGTTGATGCTCCTTTGCCCTCCCTGATAATCCCTTTTTTTTTTTACTCATCAGGATTAGAGCTATGCAGCTTGCCTCCCCGGCTCCATTTCCCAAGTCTTATTCATCCTCGCGCCTTTCCTCCTTCTCCACCTACGCATCAGAGGTTGTTGTATTGAGGCTCTGGTGCTTGGTGGGAGGGGTCCTTCTTTACCACCAATTGCTGAGAGATCTTCTAGTTCTCCTCGGCAGCGGCGGCAGCCTTCTTGGCCTTGTTGCCGCGGAGCTTCTGCTCAGGCTCGGGCTTGACGGGCTTGTTGGATCGCTTGATGGCGGAAGCACGCTCGACGGCAGCGGCGCGGAGGTCAGGGCGGTAGCTGTTCTTGGCGACCTGGTTGGCAACAGCCTGGTAGGTCCTTTGGAAACTGTCAGTGCAGTCCTAGGGAGGGTTTGTCCGTCGTAATCGGATCACATGTCCAAAAACTTACTTGCGGTTGGACTTGACGGCGTTGTAAGAGGTCTGGGTGGTGTTCTGGGCGGGCTTGTTGGGCTGAGCCTTCTTGGTGGTGACAACAACCTCACCCTTCTCACCGACGGAGATACCAACGGCCTGTAAATTCCTTTTGTTTAGCTTCCCTCGTTCGTGCGTCGACGTGTGCTCTCATCGTAGTCGTACCTTGTCGTTGACGAAACCAGCGTGCTGTCACAAGAGTTAGCCCACATGATTCAACATTTGATAACCCCTCCAAATTTCCAAAGATTGTCATACCTTTCGGGAGCTGATGTTGGTCAGGTTAAAGGGGTCCCGGGAGAACTGGACACCGCCATTCTTCTTGCTCTTAGCAGAGAAGGAGTTGTTGTTGCCTGCGCGATCGCAAAAAAGATATACGTTTCAGTAAAGCCAATTCCAACAACTCTGGCGCAATTTCCAATCGGCAGCGTCGAAATATATGCCTTTGGAGAGGATGAGACTCACGGACGATCTCCCAGACCAGGTCCGAGGAAATGTTGGAAAGCTGAGCGGCAGACATTTTTTGACTGTGGTTATGTCGTGAAGATTGGCCGGGGAGGGTGAGGCTTTCGACGATTGAGGTTGATCTCGAAATTGGTATATCCAGGGCTTCAAAATTCCAAACTTCGTGGGCTGGGCTCGCTTAACGAAACGAGGTGGGTTTAGCGTCGACCCTCCAAGGTGGCTATCACCCGTGACGTGCTTATCGGCGTTAATTGAATGCAACGCGGGATAGTGGGCTGGCTGTGGCTGTGCAAAAAGTCTGGGCAAGTCAGTCATCAGTCAGTCGCAATGGGGATGCGCCGCGTGGCTGGCTCGGGTGATTGGGGACGGGAGGGAGCCACGGGGCACGTCAGCGTCCCGTCTCCCGAGAACAAAGAACTTCATCCCTCGCTCAACCTTTCGGATCCTACGGAGGGCGAAAGAGAACGACGATCAACGAACGACGCCCTTTTTGGCATTCTGCGACTCTTCGACGCTCCTGAAGAGGGCACTAGGGTCTATCATGCAACTTTGATAGATCTCCTTGTCTCACATCCAACTTTCGCCTGCGACTCCGCGGTTCCTCTCGTTTCAACTCAATCAGTCCCCTTTACTTTGCTCTTCTATAACTTTAATTAATTCGACAAATACTCGATTTTCATCATAACGAATACATCAAATACACACAAACCGCCACCATGTCGTATCTCCTCTACTCCATCTCCGTCTTCGCCCTGATCCTGGGAACCGTCCTCTTCTTCACCCGCGCCCACTGGCTTCCCCACCTCCAGCAAATACGCCCGCGACTCCCTGGCGCCGATTACATCTACTCGCGACTTCCCGGCAGCTTCGCCGACGACATCGAGGCTGGTCTGTCGAGCAGCACATTTGACTTGTCGGGCAACGTCGAGGCGGGCGACTCGCGCGCGGGACTCGACGATGCGGCCAAGGCGGAGGTCCTGGCCATCATGAAGAAGAGGAGGATGAACTTTGATCAGGCGAGAAAGGTGTACATGGAGAACCGATTCAAGGCCAACGGTATTGGTGCCGACGGACGGCCGAGGGATCCCAAGTTTGTGAGCTTTTCATAAGCGACGGGATGACTATCGAAGGCCTATTACCAAGCACTTTGGCTGCTGTATTACAAAAAACGACGACGACGGCTGAACTCGATCACCATTCGAAGACGACACGTTGCTCGACTCTACCACTATTACGATGAAATGCGCCTTGTTCAGAATTGAACATGGCCTGACCTCTACGTTGGCACACCGGATGCAGTTTTCCTATACTTGTCGATTTTCTTTATCTTTTATCACTTGGGATTTTTCTTGGTTTCAGGGAGAAGGGATCAGCGGTTCTCTATCAGAGAGGCCCAGCAGTCACCTGAGAGTCTGCGAGGCGAGGAGTTTAAGAGGAATTATTATTATAACACCGGGTCGGAGTAGACCTTTTTTCCCCCAGTAAGATCTTGGACTTTTTTCTCTTTTTGGTTTTCTAGTCTCCGAGTATCAAATATGCAATATCAATCAGTCGTCAAGAATCGTACCATCCGCCCAACGCCTTGAAGAACGAGTGCGGACCAAAATATACAGGTCAGAAACTATGTACAGGGGGGTTCAGTTCACCAGCACGACCTGGTGCTTTCGAGTTGCCATCAAGGCTGCACGCTTATAGGTGCTTCAAGTGAGGTCTTCTTCCAGAGACAAGAATATCCCCGGTTATCTCGAAGTGCCGTGGATTCGCCAGGATCTCAGATCCAGCTTATCCGTAAGCAGATCTGGGGCTGCCAGGGGGGGTTGAGCAAATGACCAGGACCAGGTCATTTATTGCGTCTTCTTGGTGTCGGACGGGCCGTAGGTACGGTTATCACCGCCTTCGATCTCCTCAATGAGCTCGTCCACCTTTTCAACCTCGCTCCTCCACTTATTCTCGGACATCTTCATGTCACGCTCAAACATCCACTGCTCGGGCATGCGGTAGGTACCGCCGAGACGGTCAAAGGCAGTGAAGAACTGGCCGTAGTTGACCTCGAAGCGCGAGTGGTGCAGCGAGTGGCAGGCAGCGCCGTTGACGATGGGGTTGTTGGTGAGGTACTCGCCGTCGTGGATCATGACGGACCAGAGGTTGACAAAGACGAAGAGGGCGACGTAGGCCATCTTTTGCAGAGGGAAGATGAAGGGGAAGATGTGGTAGGGCAATGACTGGGTGAAGCCGTCAAGAGGATGGAAGGCGTGGCTGGCAAAGGGCGTGGGCATGATCCACTTGTGGTGAGCCTTGTGCAGGTGCTTGTAGACCCAGGGGTGGTGAAGCCATCGATGAGCCCAGTAGATGCAGAAGTCGGTGAAGAGGAGAAAGAGCGGGAACTGGAAGATGTCGTACCAGAAGCCGGGACCATCCTCAGTGGTGTCGTAGAGCTTGCCGTAGCCGCGGACCTCGAGAAGGAACAGAGGTGCCGTGATGATGGCCATGACGGGCATGGCCTTGTTGGCCGAGATCATCTCGAGGCGGACCTGGTTCTTGATGAAGCGGGGGTGGTTGAAGGTGCGCTTGTCAAAGATGAAGATGTATGAGAGGGTGGCGACGATGAAGTAGACGGCCAATCCAAATATCCTGTTGAGTGTCAGTTGAGTATCGAATAGTTGGTTATCATGAGCACTCACCATGTGATGAGGTACAGAGTAAGAGCTTGGCGGAGAGGGTTATCCCGGTCCCATGCGCTCATGTACGCAGCCTGGGGAGGCTCAAGCGTTATGAACTTTGTGGCGGGCTTATAAGTCCAAGTAGAAAAGGCGGCCTGGGCGGATGAATCGGTCGCATTGGAGGATGCAGGGAAGTCGTAGGGAGTCGGCTGCCTCGGATGGAAGTAGGCATAGCCGTAGTCGGCGATGAAGGTGTCGACAACCTCTAGGACGACGTCCATGATAGGCGATTGGGGGGGAGCCAATTGCCAAGCTAGGTAGATGATGTGATGGTGGTTGATAAGGAGGATGTCGCGTTGACGTGCGGGTATAAGTCAATGACTGAGGTTGAGGTTGCTATTACCCTCGAAACAGTGAAACAGAGCGGGCACCAAAAAACAACCCGATTCCCCGACGAGAACTAAAGATCAACCAACTCCAGAAGGGGAGAGGGACCTCGCCTTCTTTTATCTACAAAGTCCATCAGTGCAGCTGGCATTGTCCGATACTGGGGTCCCTTTCGGCGGCTCGCGGCGCGGGGCGGACGTTTCTGGTCAGGGGTGCTTGAACGACGTGTGTGTGGGGGGGAAAGGTTGGAAAAGGGTCCCTGAGCAAGCCTGTAGAGCTCGATTGAGCCAATTGGATCGTTTAAAAGGAGGAGTTTCTCGAGTTGAATCTCATGATGAGGTTGTTCTCGTTGCGATTGACGTTTTGTGGTTTCCTCTAACAAAGAGTATCAACCAAAGCCAACGTGAAGCAATTTTTTGTTTTCTCCTCAAGTTCAAGTCGTAAATACGAATACAGGAACTCAAACATTCCTATTGGCGAATTCATTGTTGGTCTGTGAGTAACGCGAAGGGGGCGGAATGAGATGAGATGCGCCAAGTGCCGGTGCAAGCAACGGTCGTCTTTGGAGCAGAATCGCATGATGGCAAGACCAACGGCTCCGACCTAGCCCGGAGAGCTCCCAGGAAGAGGATCAAGGCGGCTAGGCGCTCATCGGTGGATTCAAACAGTGGGAAAATGGAACAATTCCAAGGGTTGGTTCAGTTAAGCGGTGCCCTGTCGTGTCTGTGGTGGCCTGTTTCGGCTGGCACGGGCCCGAGCATTCGTCTGCCAATCAGCGACGGGCATAACCTTGAATCCCCAGCATCCCGAAGACGAGATATCGAACGACTTCTAAATGCAATGATTGAACGGGCTTTTTCTGTGCCGCAACAGACATGGAATAGGTATTGTTCAGCTTATCGATCGGTAAATAATCAATTAGCACTGACTGGGTATGGTTGTGAGTCAGTAACGTCAAGTACTCAATTCAAGTGAATTGATAAATAAAAGCAGCCAGGCATAACATGAATCACCAACAACACTGTACTTAGTATCAACAGCCTCAATAATGAATTGTTTACACTGACGACATTCAACAAGCGGTGGGCAGCTTGTGGAACCCGGGATTAACCTCCATCAAACTCCTATTCCCCTGTCCAGGCACAACAAACCGGCACGACATGTGAAAATAAGCCGGTAGGTAAATTATGCTCTTTCATTGGAAGCTCGCTAGGAACCAGGGCATAAATAACTGAGAGAGATACGGAAACGAATACGTCGGGGAGAAAAAACGTTGGTTTAGGTGTACCTCTCCCACTTTGGTGTTGAGAGCTCCAAAGACCCCTAACCCACGGGCGGAGTTGGTGTGTCCGCTCGGTCGGCTCTTGACGGGCGAAAATGCCGGTCGGTCTACGGACTGTCGAGCCGGGGATAATCACGATGTGCGGCCGGCGTAGACTTATGACGAATCAGAGTGATCCCGGCCATCAGAGCTTCAGATACTCACAGGTCTGCCGGTTCTCTGCCGTTCCGAGAGCTCACCTTGGGTTCAGAACACTGTTGAGGCCTCCCCCGTTTAACATTTTCCCTGTTCGACACCGTTTCAATTAATAACTTTGCCGGTTGAGCCCTGCTGTTCTGTGACACTTCCCCGTGACCAGTATGCTTTCTTTCTCACCTCCGTTTCAGCTTTACACCGAGTCCGGCAGCCATGGAAAAAGCTTGACCGGACCAGACCGGCCTCGACCGGCGTTGCTTGGCTTACTACGCAGTATCTATCTCGTCCACTCGGACTGGTAGGCTGAAACCCCGGATTATCAATCGGAAAAATACTCGATATTCTCCTTGGTCATGTTTCCCCAGACTGACTTTAGACTGACTCAGCAGATTCCTTCGTTTTCCTCTTTGAGTAGTTTCTTTGAGTCGTGTTCTATGTGCATGATTGCCATGTATTTTAAATCATCCGTGTATGTCCCTACACTTCAAAATTCCATCGCAGACAAAAATAACCTTGGTAGTTCCATAACTGTGGCGTCTGCGCTTCTCGACCTAGACGCCGCCCAGCTTTACCGTAGACTTCTGTTCCTCGACGGCGCGCCAGATAATCCAACTTTGTCCTCATCACCACTGGAAATGTGGCACCAGTCACCTCTCGCCAGCCGGTGCACAGGCGTTACACCGAGTTGCTAGAAGATATATGTCCACCCTATCACATTTTCCCGTCAGGATACGCGTGTCTTGGTGGTGGTGGCGGCGCGGCTCTTTGACATGCAAGCAATTCGCCAGGGTGCTGGTGTGGCCGCTGGTGTAGGCCACCACTGAGGAACACACCCTCATTCCCATTTCCCACGCGGGCCTCTTTGTCGGCCGGTGAGGAACGGGTGGGTTGGGGATGTGAAGGCTTTGCACTTCTTGGCCGCACCCTAGGGATTGTGTTGGTTGGGGGCTCCTAACATGCATGTCCTGTACTGTACTGGTCATTTTCAACCCATCGTAATGGTGCTCAGCTGCAATGCAGAAGCATGCAGTCCTACACAAGTAAGCCTGCATGATGTTGACGACACGCTGCGAAGGTGTCACCGGAGAGAACGTTGTCGAGACTGGAATCTCCCACCAGCTCTATAGGGTATGTTGCGCAGCATGAATGGAAGCCATCACTGAGCAGGGTATGCTGCAGCTAGCTTGTCAAACCCCATAGCCACTAACTAGCGGGCACATGGAGACTTGGCCTAACGATGATGTTTTCTATCGCGTCATGAGGTGTCGCAACATTGTGGTTGTGAATAGCACATCTGTAGATCGTGAGCTCAAAGGGCAACGTAGTATATAGGTCCCAGCATATATCACAGAGATAGACATGGCGACGCGAGGGTATTTATTTGTGTTGGGTCCTCGAGTGAAGTCGTAGCGTCTTCTGCCACAAGGGTGTTTCGTCTGAAGGATGCACCAGGGATGGAGCTTCGGGCAGCGCTCCGATGACGCTGAAACCACCCCTCACGCTCACACTTCGTTTCCTCATCTCGATATCTCGGCCGGGGGCATCTACGAGAGCTCAGTGGCTGATGATAGTGGCGACTCTTCCCGCCTCGACCAGTACCTGGGCACTGGGCACCCCAGGATCTGTCGCGGTGTTGCATCCCAGGCGGAGGGAGTGCATGCCAAGGAAGGGAGGCGTGAGTCGAGGAAAAAAGTCCCCAGTTATTAGGCGAAGGAGGCTCTTTGCAAGACCGCAATCACTTTGGGCGAACCAGAACCACCAGAGACAAGAAAGCCAACGCCAGGTCTGGGAGGACAAGGGTCATCTCCTCAGCCACATGGAGTCGGTTTCGAAAGTCAGCGGCTGACCCGCAGCAAGCCCTGGCCCCGTCCTTCCTCCCAGGATCCACTATGCACTGCATGCCCGGCGCCAGGTCAAGCTGGAGGGTGTGTGCGCTTCCGTCGGGACGGCAGGTACGTTGGCTGCAAGTACCCTGCACCGTGGGAATGTACCTCGACCCCACCGACCGTGCCCGGTCCCCACTCATCCCCGGCCCCGACCCACATACGCAAAGGGGACCCCACTCCGGGTCACCAAGATATCGCCAGGATCGCAGGGATGCGGTAGCCCTGGGGCACTAGAGGGATGCACACAACAGGCTGACAGGGCACTCGAATCCGTCCCAAGGCCGCTGAAACGTGATGAGGCACATGACGGAAAGTGAGAGTGCGAGCTCTCCTGCCCCTGCCTCCCCCCCCGATTCGGCCCCGTACAGCCGCCCCACCTGCAGTCGCCGCTTAAAGTACCGCTACCTAGCCTTGCTGCATGTCCCCTGCGACCGCCCGGCAACCTAACCTCTCCCCATATCACTGCCCCTAGGTAGCCCACCCCCTCAGCGGCTCCCGCCCACATTTTGAGAGCTCGTGGCTTCTCTCATCTAGCATCCAACACATATGCAGTACGTCCCAATAGGTCTGATCCCTTCAACAGTATCGTACGTACTACTCTGCACGATTTATAGAGGTGTGCAGGGATCTTCAACTGGAGGCGCTCACTTACTCACCTTGGCAAAGGCGAGGCTTGCTCTTCCTGGTCTCCGTTCGGCGTAGTTCCAGCTGCCCCACTTATTACTGCGGCACCCACACCTCCCCCTGCACCTTCCGTGCACGAGCCTGTTAGCACAGCGCTGTACCACGCTGCTTGGCCTTAGCACACCTCCAGCACCTCCATCGGGTGCTGCCTTTTTTTTCTTGAAGAGCCCTTTTCCTCCCCCTTCCACCTTCCAACAACATCATCGCGCCTAACCCACCCATCACAACCATCCGACTCTGGGCTCGGGATCATCTCCATCTCCAGTCGCATACTCGCTACGACACTCACCGGCCCTTGTCCACCTTGGGCCTATCGAGTCAGATTTTCTTCCCGACGCCTATCCCGTCAACATCCCGCGTTCGCGTTCGCGTCGTCGTTGGTTGTCGTGGTCATCAACCAAACCAAACCACCTTGGCACCCAGCCTCGCGCTGTCCTCTTACGTCCAACGGCGCGCGCCAAAACTCGATAATTCGCGCCGCACGCGAAAACACATCGACTACGATCCGCTTCTCGTCCGTCTCGATCCCGCATCGCGTTTTTGGTCCATCTCGGCCTCGCGGCAAGCGTCGTTACCGAACTCGTCGCTGAGACCCGCCTTGCGCAATGTCGATGTACCAGCATCGAGGAATGGGGGCAGCCCCCCCAGGCAGCTCGAATCGTCTCAATGACTTGCTCAACGAGATTAGGCAGGAGTTTGAGAACCAGTCGCGCCAGACGGAGGGTTTTGAGCACCAGAGTATGTTTAATTGCTTAGCTGTGTCAAACTGGCAGCGCATTTTCTTTGGACATGGCTGACTCGTTTAAACAGTCGCAGCGCAAGTTAGCGAGATGCAGCTCGTGCGAGAGAAGGTTTACCAGATGGAGCAGACACATATGACCCTCAAGCAAAAGTGAGTTGTGTTGCGCGAGTTGAAAAGTTTGACAGGGCATTAACCTCTCGATCTATAGGTACGAGGAAGAGATCAGCATGCTCCGACACCAGCTCGAGGCGGCCAGAAAAGGCGCTCCCCAGCCCGGTCTCCCCGGACCACCGCAGCACGCTGCACCCTCTCAGCAGCCTCCCTCTATCGCTCCTGGAAATGGTCTCTTCAGTGGCATAATGGCTGGTGGCAGCCAGGCTGGTCTTGCACCCCCTCAGCAGGGCCAGCAGCAAGGCCAGCAGCAGCAGCCACAAGGCGGACAACAGCAGCAACCATCGCAGCAGGGCCATGCCCCTCCTCAGGAGCAGCAGATGGGACCTCAACACCAGATGGGTCAAGGCCCCCCTGGTCTTCCTGTCCCTCCCCCTCATCCCAACGCCCAGCAGGCTCCTTACTCTCAGAGCTACCCTCCAGGCCCAGTCTCCAACGGCATGGCCCCTCAGCCTCCCCAGAGCACTGCCTCTCCTGGCCCCGGCCGACGAGGTATCGGCCGACCTCCTAATGCCGTCGGACCCGCGACCCCTCAGATCAACACTCCAGTCCCGTACCCCGGAAACGCGGCGTCGCCTCAGGTTAGCCACCCGACTCCCGACCACGCTCGCATGGGTGGCCCTCGTGCTCCTCCTGTGGGAAACGCCCTGGGCGATCTCGAAGTTGATGCTGTGGCTCCCCACAACAAGAAGACGGGCCAGGACTGGTATGCCATCTTCAACCCTCAAGTCCAGCGCGTTCTCGATGTCGACCTTGTCCACTCTCTCAACCACGAAAGTGTTGTGTGCTGTGTGAGGTTTAGTCACGATGGAAAGTATGTTGCGACTGGCTGCAACCGATCTGCCCAGATCTTTGATGTGCAGACTGGTGAGAAGGTTTGTGTTCTGGAGGACCACAATGCTTCTGACATGAGCGCCGATCTCTACATCCGAAGCGTTTGCTTCAGTCCTGATGGTCGTTACTTGGCTACTGGTGCGGAAGACAAGCTTATTCGCGTAAGTTCTCTATCTATAACTACTTCCATACCACTGGAGCAAATACTAACATTCTACAAAGGTCTGGGACATCCAAACCCGAACGATTCGAAACCACTTCTCTGGCCACGAGCAGGATATTTACTCGCTAGACTTTGCCCGCGACGGACGAACGATTGCCTCAGGTAGTGGTGACAGGACCGTTCGTCTGTGGGATATCGAGCAGGGCAGCAACACACTTACTCTCACGATAGAGGACGGCGTTACTACTGTTGCCATCTCTCCTGACACTCAGTTTGTTGCCGCAGGCTCTCTCGATAAGAGCGTGCGTGTTTGGGACATTCACTCGGGCTTCCTGGTTGAGCGTCTCGAAGGACCTGACGGCCACAAGGATAGTGTGTACTCGGTCGCCTTCTCGCCCAACGGCAAGGACCTCGTCTCTGGCAGTCTTGACCGCACCATCAAGATGTGGGAGCTCAGCGCCCCTCGCCAAGGAAACCAGCCCGGCCCCAAGGGTGGCAAGTGCGTCAAGACGTTTGAGGGTCACCGCGACTTTGTTCTCTCAGTTGCGCTCACTCCTGACTCCAACTGGGTGCTGTCCGGATCTAAGGATCGTGGCGTGCAATTCTGGGATCCCCGAACTGGCACAACGCAACTCATGCTGCAAGGACATAAGAACTCGGTCATCTCGGTTGCGCCCAGTCCCCAGGGTGGCTACTTTGCCACAGGATCTGGTGACATGAAGGCTCGCATTTGGTCTTATCGTCCGTACGCTTAACCAACCAACAACTCAGCGGCTCTTTGTGTAGATGCCGAGGGGGAGGTAATGCCATGGTTACGAAAAGCGATACAGGAAGACTACGAAAAAAGAAATGCAAGTTAGGGAGCAGATGCACTGGGAAGATGTTTTCGGGAGCCTTTATTGACGGGAAGCAGCCAAGGGGAGCTTGTGACGGGAGTGGGCGACGACTATTCTTGTTTCTTGGGACTTGGACACGGCAAAGACGATGCGCACGTTCAACCCAACGGCGCGAGGGAGGATCTTGCGAAAGAGGCGCACTAGGACTGGAGGAAATGAGGATCAATCACACCTCTCTTTGCACTGGGCGGAACGAAAGAAGAAAGAAAGAAGGGAGGGTGGAGGCCTTGTATGGATATTCGCCGGTTCGATGCTTTTCTACTTGTGCGTCTTGTGTTTATAATGAATGATATTTTTTTTCTACTCTGAAGGCGCATGTCAAAGGCATTTTGCGAGATGTGATTGTGATATATCCATGAATGGTGGGGTATGCGACTGAAGTTGTCTTGGGCTGAAGTAAGATATCATAGTGAGCCGAAGAGACTTGAGAGTGCGTCGCCACCCTTTTTCTTCTTTTTCTTGGGCTTGTCTTTGGTTGAATCTTTTGATGAGCTCTTCTTGATGTCTTTTGTTAGACTCTTGAGCTTGCGCTCCTTGGAAGGAAGCTCTGTTAGTTGGGAGTCTGGTTTGGCTTCTGGCTGTGATGTGGTCATCTTTCGAATGGGGAGCACTTCATTGCGCGAAATGGTAACGCCCATGTCTATATCTGGGCTATCTGTCGTAGCCGGCGTTGAAGTTTGTGGATTTGAGGAGAGGGTTGAGCTGATAGTAGTTGGTTTCGTTGAGGCTGAGGTTGCTGGTGTAGGGTTTTCATCGGCGGGCACGAGGTGGGAGAGAATACGGTTGATGCGGGCGAGGATAGAGAGGAGGAGAAGGCCGAGGGGAGCATGTTGGTTGTCGGCGGCGAGTTGCGTAAAGGCGCTGTTGAAGAAACGGGAGGTTAGTCATATAAATGTGTACAATGAGATTACTGCGATCAGGCGCATAGTAGTATATGGTTGAACCTGTATGGACTTACATGTATGTGCGGGGGACTACATGGCGAATCATCCACCTTGCGCGCGCCAAAGCTGGATGGTTGTCACCCTCGCCATTTCCAGATTTGTTCTTGTTCTTGATCGGCCGAGGGTGAGATGTGAGGTCTGTCGAGAGATTACGCGCAGCGCGACGGACGAGAGAAAAGGATGACCACCAGTGGGAGGAGTGATGCTGATTCCTATGTCGGTGGGCAAAGGCGTTGAGGATGGGGAGGACAGGCGTGAGAGACTCGTTTGCTGTGGAGAGGAGGGCGACGCTTGGATGTGAACTCGTCATGATGGATGGGGCATTTTTTAGATTGATGTGAAGGTCTAGACGAATTGAGTGGCTAGAACGCGTGCTGGATTTGAAGTTGATAGGTTTGGTGTTTGAAGATGTGACGTGTGGTGGACTTTTCCTGGTGGAGCGATAAGATAAGGATGCGCACCATGCAGGTCAACGGGCGGGTTTGAGCGGAGAAATAGTTTGCTTGTTAGTTTGCAAGATGTGAGATTGGATGATAACACATGATAACAATAGGCCGAGAGTTTAGTCAAGCTGTCTACCTAATTATATCTTAACAGTTCGTGGGTAAGGTAAGGATGGGTGAGATAGGTGCTAGCAGAAGAGATCAGGAACAGCTGCTTACCTACACCAAGTACCTACCTCTAGAAGTAATTCCTTTTTACCTATATCATTCTCTGCCTCTGCATCATCTCTCGTTGCACCACATACACATTCCCTCCCCTCAATCAAGTTTGGTCTCGTGAACACCTTTTGTTCTCCACCCGCCCCATAGCGAAAAAAAACCAAGGCCTAGCCGATGGAGTCTCGCGAGCCCGTCTGCGGGCAAGGGTGGTTGACTTGAGTAAGTGGAGATTGGGGCGGGACAAAGACAAGACAGCTGCAGCAGGGAGGGGAGGAGGGGGGCCATGCGAGTCGCTCGTTCAATGTCACGATGGATATTGGCCTGCTTTTGTGTCTGGAGTAACAAAGACGTCACTCATGCTTGTCTGTCTCGGACAGTTAGCCCACGGCTGTTGTTGAGACCACCAAGACAACGGCCGCTACGAAAAACAGGCTAAGTTACCGTAGCGTCCGTCTGGTGTTTGCTGCCCTCGCGTGGGGATCATGATTGCAGCACGCATTGGTGCTGCAGACGGTACGGTACAGCCGACAGACATGACATGGAGCGTTACCCATTCATTCATTGAATGACCATACTGGCTTGGGCAGGTGTGTGTATCGGCATCGACGATCCCTGCTTGGTCCCTGGGGGACATACGGGGGCTACGGCTATCGCGTGCACTGGTCGCGGGCGTTCTCGAGCCCAAATTCTTGGCTGCGATAAGCGTCACGTCCCTGCTTTGCTTCACTCGAGTCGGGTGGTGTTTGGCGCCAAACCCGACTCGTCTTTTTGTCCTTGTGCCGATGCTGTCCTGCTTAGCTTCTGCATCTGCCTCTGTCAATCTTCCTTTCTACATCTTCATTGTCTTTGATTTACTTTCAAACTACACAGTCAGACGTTGTCTGTAATCCCCCTGTCCGTCGTTGCATCGCTACCCCCCCCCCTCCAACCTGTTGGGTTAATTTTTTTTTTCCCACTCTTTACCTTTTGCCACCTCGGGCGTTTTGTCTGTGCGAGCACGCGAGCGACAGACAAGGACGAGCGTGAAGAAAAAATCCTGCGAGGGACTTGGGGGTGAGGAAATAGACGCGAGAAAGACAGAGACGAACGATACACATACAAGGTACAATGGCTCCAGCGAGGAACCCAACCAGTTGGGACGAATACGATGGTAGACCTTCGCCTACAGGCAGTGTGACGTCGAGCGTCCTTGCGCGGGAACAAGCCGTTGACGACGACGATGACGAAGACGATGCTAGCGAACATGATCATGACAGAGGATTCATGGCGCGACGACGGTATGACAGCCCCAATGTCACCATAAACAAACAAGCCATGATAGCTAAAACTTTTGTCCCCAGGTCCTCGGTAACGAACCACCTAGCCGCGATAGCAGACATTGGCGGTGTAAACAGCTTCCGATCTTTCGCTAGGAGCTGGCAGCGAGCCGCAGGATTCCCCGAGGTCATTCCTCGTCGACCGAGCTTCGTCCTTGCCGGAGATCAAGATGGGGAGCAACATATTCAATACGGACGGAGCCATGTCGAGGGTACATCGCAGTCGCAAACTGGACTCTTGCGACAGCATTTGGAGGCATCATCGTCTTCGGCGCAGCCTAATGGTGAACCAAGCTCGAGTCTTGGGTCGTCGCCTAGACTTATTCGAGATGATGGGGAGAGTAAGCCGTTGCTTGATGTTGAAGCTGCTGGTGCTCTACATGTTGGGTCCTTCTCTAGTCGATCTAGCATCTTTGCTGTTCCTCCTCATCTCGCGGCCCCGGATATTGTTGGCAGCTATGGTTCGTTCCGGAGTACTTCGCCATACGGCGCTGTAGATGGTTCCATGCGCCATCGTATATCGTTCAGCGAAGGTAGCGGATGGGGGGTCGCGGATGAAGAAGGACCAGTTGAGGATGCTGCACATGGTGAGCATCAGCCTATTCTCATCAAGGAGGTCAAGCAGGGTGACAAGGTTGTGCTCGCTGTCGAGGGCCAGAGTACCCTTCCACAATCCGTCTTCAACTCGATCAACGCCATCATCGGTGTAGGTCTGCTCAGTCTCCCCCTAGCCCTCCAGATATCAGGATGGATTCCTGGACTCATCATCCTCACACTTACAGCGGCTGTCACTTCGCATACCGGCAAGTTGCTGGCAAAGTGCATGGACTACGATGCTACGCTCATCACATACTCAGATCTAGCTTATGTCTCGTTTGGTCCTCGCGCTCGAGTCGTCGTCTCTGCGCTCTTCACCCTGGAACTGGTGGGCGCTTGCGTCGCCCTCGTGATTCTCTTTGCCGACTCGCTAGATCTGTTGCTTCCAGGTCTAGCTACTGTTAACACCTGGAAGGTTATCGCGGCTGGGTTGGTGTTGGTTCTCAATGCGTTGCCGCTGCGTCTCTTGAGCTATACCAGCATCGTAGGCATCATGTCGACATTTTGCAGTGCGTATTTTCATCCCTTGTATCCAGTGTCTTCTCTTACTCACCTTCAATAGTTGTCATGATCGTCATCATCGATGGTCTCTACAAGCCCAACTATCCTGGTTCTCTGCGAGAACCGGCCACGACGTATCTACTCCCCGAGAACTGGCTTGCGCTACCTCTTGCGTATGGTCTCTTGGCTAGCCCTTGGGGTGCTCACTCGGTGTTTCCATCGGTATGGTTGTTTTGCGCTTGTTGTCGAGGTTCAAGACTGACTTGACGGTTTAGATCTATCGAGATATGCGTCATCCCTATAAATGGGGCAAGGCGGTTAACGTGACGTTTTCATTCTCTGTAAGTTATCAGTATAGTCTTTTACATCTTACCCCTTTTTCTAACTTTACGCAGTACGTCTTAGATACTTGCCTGGCCGTCATTGGCCTGCTCATGTTTGGCGATGGCATCAAAGACGCCATTACGTCCAACATCCTCAAGACGTCAGGATACCCCGAGGGCATGAGTATCGTCATGTGCATCTTCATCGCCATCATCCCCCTAACCAAGATCCCCCTCAACGCCCGCCCCATCATTACAACAATGGACGTCCTCTGCGGCGTCCACGAACATCACCATCACCACCACCATGAGCATTCTCACAACCAATCCTCTCGTACCTCACCCTTCATAACCCAGAGCATCCGAGGTCTCGTACGCGTCTTCGTAGTACTCCTCCTCCTCTTCATCTCCATCGTATTCCCGGCCTTCGACTCTGTGTGCGCCTTCCTAGGCGCTGCACTGTGCACGCTCATCTCCATCATCCTCCCCATCTCGTTCCACCTCAAGCTCTTCTGGGACGACGTGTCAGCACGGGAAAAGGTCGTCTCTGGTGTTTTACTGGTTGTCTTTTCCATACTGGGTGTGTTGGGAACCATCTGGACATTTTTGCCCAAGCATCTCATTGGTGCTGATTAGAAACATGTTAAAAAGTCCATTCTTGGCGGCGACGTCTTTTGATGAAAAAAAAAACTTGGTTTTAGCTGAGAGTTGGACATATAGATACCATATACAGAGGATTATACATGCTTTTACATGTATCTTCTGCCACTTTACCAAACATTGATACCAATAACACTTGGCAAATACTTCATAATCACGTTATTACTTGCACCTCATCAGCCTGCATTGCATGACGCAACCACAGTGTCCGACTTTAAAGTAGCTTCATTTTCCCATCCCGTCTTTGTCCGTTCATGACGAAGCCGTGCATCTACTTTGAATCGAGGGGGATTCAGTCGTATCGAAAACAGTGACAGTAGTATCTCTCGATAGACACTGTCACTACTTAAGGGTGTCTTCTCCGTGTATCAAAAAGATGACGGTAGAGATACATTTGAAACCAATGTACAGAAACTTGCAACTATGACAAGGATTTATAGAATACAAATTGAACAAATCAAATCATACTCACCCTATCTAAAGCTTCCACCATCTTCTTCCCCGCCCGCTGATCTCGAATCCTCATGACATCCGCCCAGCCCCGAAAAACCACGCCATCCTCAATCACATCCTCCGTGTCACAACAAAAAGCAAGTTCCGAGGAAACCGTTCGATCGGGGCCACCTTTGACGGCCATGGGGTTCTCCTCCACTTTGAAGGAAACCCTTTCAACTGCCGTAGTCAAAGCACGCCATCTATTCGAGTTTAGTGTTTGAGAGAGTGTGCATATTGTGATCCCTGTCTGAGATGTTGGAGAATGGGGAATCTATCGTGCCACATTTTGTCGCCTTTGCCGAGAATCGTTGACTTTGTTATCGGCAAACATACCTCGGTCTACAACTACGCTATCTTGTTAGCTAGCACACCATACTGAGAACAGAGCAATTCATGTCCATCACTGAGGGGTCAAAGTAAACTCGGAATGACTTCAATTCAAACAATTGAGCCATTTAATAACAATTAGTTGTTAGACTGAGTAGAGTAAACTTCACAAGCAGAGTCAAGTCTTGTTTGAGTGGGTACTTCTGGTATTCACATTATTTCTAGAATATCTGATACTCAGAAAGCGAGTCAGGCTCTCATCTCCATCCAAGCAACGCCCGAAATATCTTCGAGTATCGCGCCAGGGACGTCAGACGGCCAAACTACGATTGAAGGCTGCCAAAGAGAATCAATCTCCTTCACCAGCCTCCAACCCACTCAACGTCTCCGAGATCGTTGCGTCTATCCCGACGCCAGTTCCAATCTCTGCCCTTGTTCCAGGGACATTCCTTGGCCCGTTCTTTCGCGGCCCCAAATTTGTGATGATAATTAGAATGATCCCAAACTCCCGCTTCATAAGACTTGTATCCAAAACCAATATTGTGTCGTCGGGGCTTAACAAAGTCCACCGACTTAATCGAATCCAAAGCAGCAACCTGAACCTGACCCCGGCGTCGCTCACCAAGTGCCGCCCACTTGTCCAGAGGACTCTTCTTGGGTGACGGCGAGTAACGTGGTGTGATGGTGACATGGTGTTGAACCTTGGGAGCTGGCGCTTCCTGGAAGAAGAAGCCGTCGGCAACCAGGTCGTCGTCAATGTCTCCCTTGATGTCGTGCGCATGCGACACCGGCTCAGGCTCCTGTTCCACCTTGTCGGCCCTCTCGGCCTCCTTCTTGATCTCCTCCTTGCTCTCCTGGCTCCACGTCCGGGCATTGAGCTCCTGCAGCATCTGCATCTGCTGCTCACGTTCCTCCTCTTCCTCATCCTCATCCCACATGTCACTCCAGCTCTTGGACACGGCTTCCTGGCGACCTCCGAAGACCATCGACATGGCAGGCGCAGGCTTGGACATGGTGATAGGGAGGGAGCCGGCAGTGGGGGAAACCCTGTTGAATCGAGCATTGGGCTTGATGGCAAACGACTTCATCGAGATACCCATGTGAGAGTCGAGAACAGATGACATGGGAGTCTGCATGTTAGCAGAGCACCAGTCAGCGGTAGTCGCCTCCGACTTGGGGAAGAGCTCTTCGGTGTAGCTCTCGTCGTCGGGGATGACACTGAGTTGACGGCCAGTTCCGTGAAGGGCCTTGGCCCAGGGGAAGGCACCCGTCTCGACCTGAGGGGACTGGATCGAGGGAGTGCGCAGGGGCTCACGGTTGGCCGAGGCAAGAGTGGCGGTCTCGGCGCCGCAGTAGTCGTCGGCATCCTCATCCTCGGTGGTGAAGCTGACAACCCGGAGAAGGGCATCGCGAGCTCCCTCCATCGATCGTCGCTTGGGGTCGAGGTTCATGCACTGCACGAGAACCTCGTATGTGTCTTGAGACATGGAAGGGAACACATCAAACAGAGACTGCTTGTCTCGCGAGTAGTCAAGGAAGAGAGGGTCGGCCTCGGTGGGGGTGGTGAAGGGGTTGCGAGAGAAGAGGATGTTGAGAAGGCAGATACCAATGGCCCAGATGTCCGCCTCGGCAGGCGAGTAACCGGCGCCGGCCGAATCGAACTGCTCGGGAGCCATGTAGCGATCGCTGCCAACAGTCATCTCATAGGACCACTTCTCGGTAGTTGCCAGACCGAAATCACCGAGCTTCATGGCACCATCCTGACTGAGGAAGATGTTCTCAGGCTTGATGTCGCGGTGGTAGACACCCTTGGAGTGGATGTATTCGACGGCATCGATAAGCTCAAGCATGAATTGGCGAACGTGCTCGGTCTCAAGAGGACCATGGCCCTTTCGGATAGCCTCGTAGAGATCACCCTGACCACAGAACTCGAGGACCAAGTAGAGGTGCGACTCAGTCTCGAACGAATCGAGCAGGTTGACGATGTTGGGGTGAGAGCCCAGGCGGCTATGCAAGACGAATTCCTCCGACTTCTCGTCGATGGCAAAATCGGAGCTAGCTTCCGGGCAGGCGCTCTTCTTGGTCAGGCACTTGATGGCCACGGTCTCGTTGGTCACGAGATCCTGGGCCTTGAAGACCATACCAAAAGATCCATGGTTGAGGGGAGAGATTGTCTGGTAACGTCCACCGAGGAGGACACCGCCAATGAACTTGTCCTTGAGGCATTCCATGGCGAAGAAGGGGAACAAAAAAGGCTAAACAAGAAAGGGTTGAAAAGAAGTGAAGATAATAAAATGCAGTAGTCGTACAAATGTGTTTTTGTGATTTGTCGATGACCGGTTCTGTAGGTGTGTTCCCGGGGAATAATTGAAGGTTGAAGCTCTTGTAAGAAACGGCTAGAGCAGACTGAGGCAGTGCAGATGCAGAAAAAGTAGATGGATATTTCGCAGTATGTGTTGAATGTACAGGTTGTCGTAATGTCGAGGAAAGGGCAGCAAGTGAGCAATTGTTGAGTAGCTGGAGTTTGTTGATGGTCGTTTTGGAATCAGAGGCTCATTGGAGGGTATTCGATAGGCTGAACAAAGGAAATGATTATCGAATGGTCGTGACGGCGAGTTGCGAAGACCGAAGCGGCCGAAGAAGGTTAAAGACAAGGAAAAAGGAATTCGTTATAATGACATGGATGCGTTTTTGGTTGTTTTCAAAAAGAATGACTCTGACAGTTGAGGAGTTGGGTTGGGGGAGGACGGCTGAGGACGTGGCCGACCAGAGGGTTTATGAAGGTTGACTGGAGTGGGCGGAGGAGGTTGTAGCAAAAGAGGGGATCCGGATTCGACGTGGCCGATGAGTCGACGTGTCGGACCAGTCAAGCTGGCACCGGGATAGAGGGGAGCGGAGCTCACCCGGGCGGAGTTGCTATCGCTCAGCCGGGGAGGTTGAGTCACGCGGGCCGGGTAGGCCGAGTTACGGAGTCGGGAGACGGCTGGGCGGTTGACAAAGTCGAAGAGCAAGTCCTCGACGACTCAATGCAGCACAAAGCGAATCTATGCGACGTGTCCGACTGCAGGTAGCGATTCGTTGATAAGCCGAGGTTCGGCGTCGAACTAGTCGAGGTGCCGGTAAGGAGTAGCTGGCTCGGTGAACGGCAACTCTATAGGTAACGGAACGGAGCAATCGGCTCTAGGCGAACAAGGACTTGGAAGTCTAAGCAGCGACAAACAACACAAGTCAAGGACGCTTCTTCTTCTCGATGGATGACCCGAGCTGGATGTATTGGTTGGCTGATGGGTTGTTGTCGTCGCTTGAGTCACAGCTGGGCAGCGTTGCTTGCTTCGGAGGTGGTGGCGAGGCGGAGTAGTTGGGGCGTTGAGATTGGGTGATGGACGGTTTGACAGATGAGATGAGAGTAGATAGGGAGAGAAGAGTGGCAAGCTCGAGAAGAAAGAAGGCCTTTGAAGATGCGGAAAGCGTGCAAAAGAAGGGAAAGAGAGGTGGAGAGATGGCAGGGAGACGATGATAAGAAAGCAGGGGAAAGAAGACGAGAGAAGAGAAGTGAGTTAGAGGGAATGGCGGTGATGGAACAAGGTGGAGAGGGATGGATGGCCATGGATGGATGGGGATGGGCCATGGGATTAGTGAGTGACTGAGCGAGCGAGCCAGGCTTGACAATAGCGACGCCCAAGACCCATCCAAGGCAGGTGCAACAGCGAGTAGGAGCGAGGGAAGGAGCGAACGGGGGGCGTGCCTTGATGGACTAGCCACCTTGGGGGCGACTTGGAGCGACCTGCCGGCTGAGGTACCTCCCAGCCTACGTTTACCTACGTGGGTACATGCATTCGTGCTCTGTCTGCAGTACATGTACCGGGGCGGCCGGGGTCCGGAGGAGGACGGCCAAGGTGGAAGGCACCTCAGGCAGGCACGATGGAAGGGCAGGTATGCGTACCTACTGTGCAATATGGCAACACTAAGACCACCAAGGCAAAGGCAGGTACGGTACGTAGCGAGCTGCACTGTGACCCCCCGGCCCCGAGCATAAGCCCCCCTGGCTTTTTCTTATTGCTCCACTCGAGGCGGCCTTGATTGATCCCCCCTGCCACCCGACCATTAGTGCAAAGCCTGCGGCCAGCGAGCGGGAGGCTAACGCTCAGAGGTTTCCCTTGGGGGAGGCTTGCGTCGTGGACGAACCGCGAGCGAGGATGGATGGCGCTACAGTGGGACGATGGCCACGACGGGACAAGGCAGGGCCTGGCCGGCCAGGGAGAGAATGGCGGCATGAAGAACTGCAGAGCAGAGACCAGACCAGACCAGAAACAAGATGGGGGACCAGGATTGGCATTGGCCGTCGACGCTGATACAGTGACGGGCGTTCCCTATCGTCTCAGAGTCAGGAATCATTGCGACAGCAGCGTCAACAACATGACGACAATTGAAGATCAAGATTCGTTATCGGAGCACCGTTGTGCATGCGATGCCTGTACTGTATTGCACAATTCGTGTTATGTACAGTACAATTTCGGATAAGGGATCCCTCGACGCAACCCGCTCGCTATCAACACGATGCACCCTTCCGTCTCACTGAGCGGGCAGCATTATGATGGGATTGCGACGGACCTGACGTGACGTGACGACTTGCCCCTCTGGGCCTAGGCAATCAATCTGCCTCTCTCTCGACACTGTGCCCTCGACGACAACCACGGCACGGCGCCCTCTGGCTCAGTGCGGACAGTCACGCTGGCGCACGACGGGTCGGGGTTCCAGTTCTTGGCCCCGGAGTCCATTCTCATCATCAACGGGAGTCATCAGCGTCCGGTGCCGGATCGCGGCAATCAGTCACACGGAGGGTACGTGGCCCAAGCGGGGAGAATTGGTGACGGTTCGAGTACCTTCTGTCGGCGTCCAGCTGCCGGGCTCCTCTGCCAGAAGCTCCAAGGTGTCCTCGACGGGAAATGACATGTTGGTCAGCGTGACCCTACAGTACGCGCCCCCGTCGCGCACGGTACCTTCGCGGCAGAAAGAGAGACAGTCGGCTTGGGGCCATGGACGGGCTTAGACACTGGGAGGACCTTCTGGACCTCTCTGGACGCAGCGCCGTGATAGCGGCTTCACCGCCCGATACCCGTGTGGGAGGTATCTGCAAAGCCTTGACTCGGTGGTTGGGCGACCAACCCATCCTGTACCAGCCGGCGCAGATCCCAACACGGCTGGGCAAAAGAGCTACTGCTGGAGGATGATGAGAGGGTGTACGGGCACGAGGTCTGAATGGGCTGCTTGCCCAGAGGACGCAGCAGTGCGCGTGGCACCAATGGGCTCACGGACGCAGAGAGATGCCATCCCCAGGTTTTACTGGGGCAACGAGGCGAATACCGTACCGTCCTCAAGCCCAGGGTCGTCTTCCCCCAACAAATTCGGGGTCACGAACTGGGAAGAGATGCTTCTGAGGTCCTTCTCGATCTGTCCCCGTGAACAAGGAGTGAGCCCATTTCTGGGCGATCCCGAACAAGAGTCGCAGAGAAAGACCCTGATTTCTCGGACTCGTTTACCGGAAAGTACAGCTTGTTCACAGTAAATCACAATTCAATTCACAAGTCGGCTTCACCTTGTTCATGCTTTGGATAGCTCCCGCCACAGTGACAGACGGGCTGTCAGCCAACAACAATCCGACCAGGACTCGGCCAAGCCTTGGATCAATTGTGCAATTGAGCTACAATAGTACTGTACTGTACTGTACTGTCACAATGGCTAATCTCGAGTGCGTTCCTGGACCGGCTCCTGGCCATCATTTCTCCACCCGATGTCGAGTTATCGATAGCAAATCACCCCTGTCAGAGCTATCAATTCCAATGTCCCCCAGGTTTTGCCGCCATTGTCGTCGATCCTTCCTTCGTCCCGACGCTCGCTCGCTTTAACGCTTGAACCTTTGGCGTCTTGCTAATCTTATCAGCGAATTGTGCCCTCCAGCTGTCAGCCTGTCTTGTCTCAAGTGCTGGACGAGCGGGGCATGCAGGGCCTCGAATGGCTTTTGGTGGTGCCTGGGGTGGTCATGCACTCCTGGATCCTGCATTCCAGTTGGGCATGCCACCCTGGCTTTTAGAGACCTTCTTGGTCTCAGAGCTAGCGAGCGATCGTGGAGCGCAACGCGGCTGGAGAAACGGATTGTTTACTTTGGAGGGTGAACGATGGCCATCCAGCAACCGCCAGAAGCTTCGAGGTTGGCGAGGGGTTGGCTGTCGTCTCGTACCGAACAGCCGGTGCGCGTCTACTACTGCTGCTGCTTACGACCAACATGCTGTTCTTCTCGTACTCATGCTCCCAGAAATAGAAGGGTGGGTGCAGGCTGCTTAGAAGGCAGTGCACCAAGGCTTGTACGTACGTGGAAGACTGTGTGCGGTGGACGACGGTGGACAGAGTCGTCAGTTCTCGACAGTGACTGGGCAATGTCCAAGGGTCCGTGTCGCATACTGTCCAGCCATGCACAAAGCTTGTACATCTCTCGAATCCGAATGCAGTAACAAGTAAACATCTGTGCACAAAAGCCATGAAGCCAAGGGGGGTCCTTGATACAGATGCTTGGCATCCAATCCATTCGAGATAAACAACAACAATCCATCCCACAGGTACCTGTACTTTGTGCCTCCCACCTCTTGGAAAAAGCGTTGATCGTACAATCTTGCCAAGTACCAAGCGAGAATGCAACGTGCAACATGCAATTGTGCAACGTCTTTGCCCCGAGTGGCCGGTTCTGAAAGGACGCGCCCGTGATGCATCAGTTTCGACTGTCGTCCTTGGAGATGCCGACATACCAGCTCCACAGACGGTGGAGAGGACAGCAAGCAAGCAAGCAAGCAAGCAGCGGCAGCAAGTAGATCTCGAAGGGTCGAAGAAAAGAGGGCCCGCCCCAACAAACGGGGTCCTGTGATGATGAAGCAATGAAGCTTCCACGGAACGGACAGCTGTATAGCTTCGTAATCTAGCATTCCTGGCTTGTCTCTTCGACCCCGCTTCCCGCTTTGTCAGGGACCTGAATAGGAGAAATTAGATGCCGTCATGGTCTTGTCTCGCGTGTTCGAATTGGCCCTGTCTGCTTCTTTTCTTGTTTGCTGCTTAAGCGTCTGGGCTTGCGTGTCTCATCTTCCCAGACCCCCGTCGTTTCCGGTTCCCCCCTCCCATGGCTTGTCTGTGACAGTCGTCATATTGGAAACAATATTTACAATTATCACGCACTGTATGATGGCAGATCAACTCATTTTCAGACAGAGATTCGGCAAGGGCGGGAGGTGAGGGGGGGGAATATTGAGGGGGAAGGGAAGGGAAGCCATCTTGAGATTGACCTCCTGACAATCAGATTCTTACAGATTCGCCTGACAATGAGAAGGCGAGTACATGTCTCTCTTGTCCAGGGTAGCACAATGTCATGGGATTAGGAGGACACAGGCGACAGAAGGGATGTGACCCATCACCTGGTTCCAGACTCAAGGTGAGGTGACCGAGAAGCCTCTCAGCTTCAGGTCTGATCAGGGGAGGCTGGCAACTCGCATGTACAGTGTACACGAGGTCAATTGTCAGCGGCCACGCAAAACAAGCGTTTCCACAGGCTAGATCATCAAGTACCGATGACTTGTCCCCGTCGCATCGTGCCGACAGGCCGCATCCTGCGCGTTTTCCACCACGAGGTCCGGGAACTCCACTGTTAACCCGATGGAGCTTGCAGGGACCCTGCCGCTCAAGTGGGAATAGGCGACAACAGCTGTTTTTTCCTTACTCTGCTGCATGAACTGGCCACCTGGGGGCGTTACGCCCGTGGATGCTTCTGGCAAAATGTTCAGGGATTCGTATTGGGCGTTACGGGGTTGGCGATAAGTCACAGGGGGCCAGGGAAGGGAGTCATCTCTTGTTTCTCCGGAGTACGGAGAAGCGAGTAGATGATGACACTTGTCACGGAGAACCCAAGAGATCCATTCAATTTCCTCCGGTCCTGACTGAACCCGCTCCGCTCCGTCCTCCGAGCCGGGTGACGTGACTTTTTTTGTCCCGATTGACCTACCCTGCAGGATAAAACGGAAAAGTCAAGCTAGCTGCGTGTTGATTGGCCAAAGCTCAAGGCTGAATGGATCTTTGTTTGGCTCTTGACCGCTTTTCCTCTTGAAGCATGCCGCCGTCCAATCCAACGCTGCCATCTTACCACCTTCTATTAGATTTTCCAGATTCGATCTTCAGCTGCAACACAAGGTGACTCCTATTTTACTGCACCAAGCTCGATTTGGTTTCAGCTCATTAAACGCAGGATAACACGCTTCACATACTCTTCAAAGAAGGTGTCAGAAGGGTCGAGCAAAAAAAAAAGACCGCGCTCGGAACGAAACTAGCGGCCCGCATTGAATCCAAGAACAAGGACCACCAACTGCCACGACCTCAGCAAAACATTTTTTTTTCCTATCAGAAACAGGGATCTTGTTCTTTTGGGCTCAAACAAGGCCGAAACGGGAAAACGAAAGAAAAAAAAAAGTTTTTTGTCTTTCGGTTCGGTTCATCTTGCTCCGCCTCAATCTCACTTCTTTTTTTTTTCCGGAGTCCCCCCATCTCTTGACCGCCTCGGGTATCTTGCCCATCATGACTCTCAATCTCGCCGAGTACGACGTACTAGTCTTTGATATTGGTAAGACTGAAGCTATTGTTGTTTGTTGAAATTGAGTTGTTACTGTGAGGACTGTTCTTCTTTTGGGTCTATGAATGTACTATCATCATCAATTATACTTCTCATCATATTCGTTCAAATCAGTTTTATCTACCACCTTCAGAATAGCTTAATAACCACACGCTTGCAGAAGGAACCGTCTGTCCCATCTCCTTTGTCAAGGACGTCCTGGTATGTCGTCCCGTATTCCCGTCTTACTGCTGCACTGCGTTGTCTCGCGCCCTTACCGCCTCGGAATATGATTCCCCTTACCCATCCATCCATGTGCCACCACCTACCTCCGTCCATCACTCCCCTTTACCGCCTTCCGGGCCCGGACCTCCGTCCGGAACCCACTGGAAAAAACACCTTCCCCAACCTCCTCATCTCCCGGGCCTCGGCCGATCACCTGCCGGCCCTCACACCCAGTTCTCGGTGCTCCCCCTGGTTGCCAAACCAGGTTGTGCCAAGTTGCTAGTAGCGCAGGTCTCGGACGTATGCAGGTTGTTTTGTTTGCTTGCTTGTTTGTTGTTCGGCCGCAGGCAACCCCAATCTTTCCAGCCTCTCCCGTCTCTCCTTCACCGACTTCTGCTCTTTCACACACTGCCCAGTGTCGTCACTAAGACAACGCAAACTGACCAAGGCCTTCTCTCTTGCTGGCGCTAGTTCCCATACGCCCTCGAAGCTCTCCCCAAGGTCCTCGACCAAGAATGGGATAGCCCCGAGTTTGCAAAGTACCGCGATGCCTTTCCCGAAGAGTATCGCAACTCGCGCCCCGACTTGGAGGCCCACGTCCGCGATCTCGTGAAACGCGACGTCAAGATCGCCTACCTCAAGTCCCTCCAGGGATACCTCTGGCTGCAGGGCTACAAGTCGGGTGACATTGTAGCTCCCCTCTTCCCGGATGTCGACCCCTTCTTCCACCAGGCAGTCAAGGACGGCAAGAAGATCATCATCTACTCGTCTGGTTCCGTCCCGGCTCAGAAGCTCCTCTTTTCCCATACAAACTCGGAAAAGTCTGACATGACTCCTCTCATTGCCGACTACTTTGACACCACCAATGCCGGACCCAAGACCGAAGTTGATAGCTA
Source organism: Fusarium duplospermum (assembly GCA_003946985.1). Classification (NCBI taxonomy): domain Eukaryota; kingdom Fungi; phylum Ascomycota; class Sordariomycetes; order Hypocreales; family Nectriaceae; genus Fusarium; species Fusarium duplospermum. The sequence continues at coordinate 347,242 of NKCI01000004.1, forward strand.
CAGGAAGATCATCTCCAGCCACCCAGAGCACAAGGATCTGGGTAGGTGGCTCTTCCTTAGTGACAACATCCACGAGGTCTCAGCTGCCGTCGAAGCGGGTATCCGTAGCGTGCCCGTCATCCGCGAAGGCAATGCGCCCTTGCCGCCAGACAACCCTCTGACCAAGCTCGCCATCTCCGAGTTCAAGCATTCGGAGGATGCATGATAGACAGCTGCAAAGGTCCCGGTGGGGAAAGGGTAAATCGTCGAATCGTGTGGCACCCTGGTGCGGAGAATGCAAAAGAGTAGTGACTCGCTAGACATTCTAGTCCCTCCCAAATCTGATACCGCACCTGTCCAGCTGATCTCTTCTCACTGGTGAACTTTTGGTGTACCCATTATTCATGCATGCATTGCCGTCGCATGTATCGGTGGTGCGACACACGGCATACTGCGAAGAATCGACCCATCTTCTCCATGGACAGTACCCAGTAGACGTTCGCCAAGACTCCGTAGATAACCTCCTCGTCCAGATCAAGTCGATCCTCTTGTGCCAGTTCATTGCCGTGTGCCCGAAACTCCATGAGTTCGTCCATTGTGGAGGGGGAGTTGGTTGGGCACGCGCGCATATGCAGCTCGTTTTGAGGGTCCCGCGCTGTTGTCGTGTTCATCCACATCAGTTAGCTTGAATGGGTGGTCGAGGCCTTCAACGTCATAACAAAGTTGTTTCGTGTTCTCCCTGGGTTAATCTCCTTCTTGGCAAAGTCGGACCGCTTATCGGAGACTCCTCCAGCTCTCCTCCACAGTGAGTATGCCAGCTTCTGAGTCATCTTGGACTTTTCTCGAACGTAGCCAAGCATCGTCATCAGCTCTTCAAACCGGGTCTCGGTAAAGTATCGTGAGTTGTCAACACAGCTGCGAGGGAGAACCACAAATAGACAAGGAAACAGCTTCTTCTCAGCCGTCACCGCCGAACGCTCAGATGCAGGTCGAAGAAAGGAGAGTGTTCTCAGGAGCATCTGACCACGTCCCTCGGCTTCGGGCACGAAGTTGAGCACCAGACTGAGCGAGATGATGTCAAACAACTCAGATTCGTCCTTCGGCAACGGCCGCTCCATAAAGTCTTGCTGCTTGATCCCTGGCTCCTGGCTGTTGAGGTCGATATGCTGCATGGAAAAGATGCCACTCGTCGAACACGCATTGCGCGTGCTCAATGCACCAACCTCCAGCATCCTAAGGGGTTGGGAGCGTTTCTTGAGATCTGACACCGGCAGCCACTCGAGGAGAACTCTTGACGTGTCACCTCCTCTGTCGACACTCTGTCCCTGCAGACTGGCCTTTTGGTAGTGATCGAGGCCACCCAGCTTGGCGATTTCCTCCGCGAGTCGAGACTCTGTGGTCTTGTCCCCCTTGGCCGCGGCCTGCCTCCTTTGCTTCTCGAGCTGGTGGTGTGTGTTGATCAGGGTCCTGCTGGCTTTCCTGGACATGGACCGGGAAGACTTGGCATTTGGAGGACGGCCACTGGAAAGGCTCTTCAGCCTTGTCTGCTTCTTTGAGACCATTCTTCCCTCCAAATCGAGAAGTCTGCCGTATTGGCCCTGAACCAGTCTTCAACCCCCTTGAATCTCAACTAAACGCAAGTCAGTATTGGTGAAAATAAGAAGGATAACATTCGTAGAACTCACACCTTGCAATATTTATGAGTCCCCTTCAAGCAGAAAAGTCGGATAGAATATGCATCATTCCAATTGGAAAGACATATTGATCAATATGAAAATTGGCTACAGAATTTGAAGGACCCTTGCAGCTTAGCTCCCTATTTCCAACCCGCCCTCAGCGATCTCGCAAACTGTGCTTACCTAACACAAGCCAGCTCAAAATTCCCCCTCGCTCAGATCACGTGTTTTTTTTTTTTTTCACAGCCAAAGCCCCTCAACCAATGAAATCCTCGCGTTCGTCAACCCTAATCTACAATCCACACAGAAGCTAAATTCACCTTTTTTCTCGCGCTCATGAATTTGAACTTTTGATTCAACCGACGACAAACCCAGCACCACCGACAATCTTTGTGCTCACGACAACCCATCGACACAATGGCCGGCAAGGATACCAAGGGCAAGAAAGGTACGACATGATTTGAAAAGAAGCAAAAGAGGGAGAGAAAGAGATGGAACGAAATATTCGAGAATGGGGAACGGCGAACGGGAATTTTTTATCGATGGGAGTTTATCTGAAAAAAACGAAAAAATCTCGGTCGTCGATGCGATACGATGGATTCTCTCGAGCCGAACTCGCCTTGAAACATCTCCTCCTCTCTCTCCTCTCTCGAGCTTCAATACTCCCTCTCCGCGCATCATGCAGCAGCAGACTTTGCGAGTTCTGAACAAGAGCGATTGCTGATGCTTCTTGTGATATAGCCCCCAAGGGCCTCTCTAAGGCCAACGCTGCCGCCAAGGCTGCTCTCAAGGGCGTAAGTTGAACAATCCTCACCTCCGACGGCGCAACACCTCCCAGCTAACCATCATGGCAGACCAACTCCCACAAGAAGAGCAAGGTCCGATACAGCACCTCGTTCCACCGCCCCAAGACCCTGGTCGTCTCGCGCACCCCCAAGTACCCCCGCAAGTCGATCCCCTCGCAGCCCCGTCTCGATGAGCACAAGATTGTCATCCACCCTCTCAACACCGAGAGCGCCATGAAGAAGATGGAGGAGAACAACACCCTCGTCTTCATCGTCGATGTCAAGGCCAACAAGGCCCAGATCAAGCTTGCCCTCAAGAAGCTCTACGACATTGACACTGTCAAGATCAACACTCTGATCCGGTATGTTTCAATCACCCATATTTTTGACAGTTCTTTGCTAACAGAGTCAAAGCCCCGACGGTTCCAAGAAGGCCTACGCCCGCCTCACCCCCGATGTCGACGCTCTCGACATTGCCGCCAACAAGCTCTCCCTCGTTTAAGAAAATTAAACGAAAAATGGGGCTTGCTGTGGGTTTCTGGCGTGTCTTTGGGTTGGTTTTTGGTCTGCTGAAAATGCGAGGCATGGACATCGGGAAAAAAGGCGTACAAAGAGCTTGTCGTTTAGAGTGCAAATGATCATGAATTCAAGGCCGCCCAGCATGCCGTGCCCCGTTGGAATGACAAAATTGTAACTGTGAAGTGTGACTTTGAGAGTAGTGAATGTGAGAAAGTTGTGTGTTCTTGTCTATCATTATTGTCGAGTGTCATTGAACGTGAGACGGTTGACCATCCATACGGACCAAGGCCATAACATGCCCAACACATCAGGCACATATCCAACCGTAGTGTCTTTCCCCTCATAATATACACGGCCGTCCGTAAATCTCTTCAACCGACAAAGCCGAGCCCGTCCTGGCCATGGACCAGCATTTTACCATGACCCGTCTATTGTACAAAATTCCTGGTCCTCCTCCGACTCAATGTAGAATCATTATGCTCGTTTAGTTGCGCATGCCGTTCAGGTGCTTCATCGTGAGGTAGTTGACATCGAGGAATCGCTCGACGCAGTTGGCGAGGCACGTCTCCTCGCCCTTGTCAAGCTTGTTGTTCTTGATGCTGCCCTGGACGCACTTGTTCCAGCACATCTGGGTCAGACTGTGAGTTTCTGCACAAACAAAGTCAGTATAAAATCTTTTACCATATCCTCATTGTTGGGTAGACATACGAGCCTGGATTTGCGAGCGCTGCTGCTCGTTGGCGAGGAACTGTCGCAGCTCGTTGCGATCGTTGTCGTTGAGCCTCTCGAGGTCGGCGTTGTCGATGGAGATTTGTTGGGCGCTCATCTTGGCGGTTTGTATGTGCGGTGCGTGACGGCGTGGACGAGAGAGAGGTTCTGTTGTGTGCGAGTTGAAGACTTGTTCTGTGAGTTTCGGTTCAAGATTTTCGATGATCGCAGCGCTTGAAGCCGCTGACCAATAATGGACCATGGAGGATTCGCGGGATGGACCCACCACTCGCTCCTCATGAGTAAGGCACTCCAATATCCTATCGAGAGAGCAACATGACAAGACAACCATCAGACTGTTGTTGGGTTGATCACTAAGTAGACGAGTCCGTTGGATATGACACTCCAATCTAAGTCTCGTGTGCAAGTCTTGTCAACAACTCCAACATCTTCATACAATGTCTCACACCGTCACACAACCAATACACAAAGACTAGAACTCTATCAGTAACCTCTATTGACTAATTACTTAGGAATCATTATAATGATCCTGCCTAGAATACCCCTTCGTGTGCCCAGTTCTATACAGAACACGCCTTCAAGTATCTACACCATTCTAATAAAGTCCAAAGAAACCTTCAAAGAATGCACGGCGCCTCTAGGACAACCCAATATAAACAACATCTAGATGTAGCGCTTCCACCGAGCAAGCAACATGAAGATGATGCAAAGGAAGACCATGAAGCTAATGATGCAAAAGAAGGCCGTAAGGTTACCAGGATCGCCAAACGGAACCGGCACGTTCATTCCGAACACACCGCTGACCAAGTTCAGGGGGACGAGTACCGACGCCAAGAAGGTGATCTTGCTGAGAACCTCGTTGGTGTGCGTGCCCTGAGCGATACTGTTGATCGAGACTGTCGCCAGGTAGTTGCTGTGTGCCCGGGACAAGATCTTTTCGAAGTGACCAAGGTTGGTAGCCATGGTCACAACGTGATCCTGAATGTCACCCAGGTACATGCCAATGTCCATCCGTGGAGTCACCTTGTAGTTTTCGTTGCATCGCTTGGTGAAACCACGGAGAACATCCGCCTTGCCACCCAGGAGTCGGAGCAGAGCCAAGCAGTTCTTGCGGGCCCGGCCAATGGATCGGAGGAACGAGTTGGAGTCATCCTCACGCATGACGAACACCTCATCCTCGATAGCATCTGCCTCGAGCTCAATCTGGCGAATGACGGGGCCAAAAGAATCGACAATGTCGTCACTGTATAGATGGTTAGACAGGTTTGTGTAACCAAGAAACGGTCAATACTTACATCAAGGCATAGCAGATCCAGTCGCTGCTAAGAGCGACGTAATCTTTGAGGGCTGTAATTCTCTTGCGGACCTGGGCGGCGTGCGAGTTTGGCTCAAAGCTAAAGCTGAGCGTACCCTCTCGGAACACAATCACATATGTGTTGAAGGGCTCATACTCGATGCCATCAGGCTCCTGAACAACCGAGAAGGAGCGGAAACAAGCAAAGTAGTACGACGGGAAGAGTTCAATCTTCTCGCGAGCCTCCTGCGTAATGATATCCTCGATGGTCAGGGGGTGGATACCAAAGGCCTTGCAAATGCTCTGGACCTCGTCCTTGGTGGCCGTGTTGACGTTCAGCCACCAGACACCATCTTCCTCGTCTTCTGGAAGCTCGAAAAGCCCACGAATGTCTTCGCCTGGAAGTACGAGATCGCCCATCTCAGCCGCATGGATGGTAGACTCCCATGCCGAGGAGAAGAAGCTGTACCGGTTGGGGTCAATCGGCGCAGCATGAGGCTTCTCGGAGACGCCCTCGGCACTGGTATGAGTGGTCTGGTTCGTCTTCTCGCGTGTCATAGAGTCTTCCGACAGTGGCTCCATAAAATCTCCATCAGTAGTCACCATCTGCTGTGCTCGCGACTGGATCCGCTGATCCTCGAAGCTCTGGACTGAAGCCTGACGTTCAGCAGCTCGCTCGGCCGCACGCTCAGCAGCTTGCTCATTGATAAAGTTCTCGAGATAGTCAAAGTCGATGTAAAGTTGATCCTTGTGGTGGCTTTCTTTGACGGGGAAGCAGACGTCCTCTTCGGCAGTTCTATTGGTAGAGATGCTGGCATTGTCGTTATCGATGGTGTGAGGCTTGCTCCGGTAGCTGCGCTTGCTCGAGATGGACATGGCACGGCTCACTATGTCCTCGTTGTCGGGTCTGGACTCGGAGAAGGACAGGTCTCGCTCTCGGCGACGGGCCTGAGCAAACGCCTTGACCGAGTTGGGTGGAGAGATGGAGCGGTCCGTAGAGTCCACAGTAGGCCGGCGGCTGCGGCGAGTAGTCGGGGAAGCATCGCCTGCCTCTTCATCGATAATGGCTTCTTCGAAGTCGCGAACTCGGATGGCAGGGGGTGCAAGAGTCGCTTCAGGCTCGTTCCCGAGCTGTTGAGCACCGTATAGGCTGTCAAAGGTGCCACGGCGGGGACGCTCGACCCTCTGAGTCGAGACCGACTGGTTGCGGTGGTCGTCAAGCTCAGGGACGGGAGTTCCGTACCGAGGCATGACGGCGGATTCTTCGTGGTCAGACATTTTAAATTGACGTGATTGTTGCCTCAGGGGTATCAATGTCGATATGATGACGATGTATCGTGGATGAAAGGGGGTTGATCCAGGGGAGGGAGGTTGGTGACGGACTCGATATTATAGTCCCATAGCTTGATGATTATACTGGCGTCGTCTGCTCAAGTCGATTATAGACGTCGCACCCGGCGCGGCATGGGCGCGCCGCGTCTGGGTTTTGTTCAATGCGAAACTATGGCCTGGCGGGTGTCGCCAATGGCCGCTGGTGGTGAACCGGGAGGATATATAGAAGCAGGAAGATGACGGCGTGTTGTTATCGAAAGACCAGTTATGGAGGCTTCTGGTTTACTCCGCTGTAGACCCAGAAGCTGGGACCGAAGAGCGAAGGGAGAGAGACGTTGGAAAAGGCGAGTTGAGCCAACTTGAAAACTTGAATCGAGATAGGCGAGACGCCGGTTATTCGAGATGATGTCGAGTGGCGTGGTCGAGATAGTTGCGCGAGTCGACAACAATAGGAGCGGTCGAGATGGAAACCCTAGGGGATTCGATGGAAGTAGTCTCTGAAAGAGAACAGAGGTGCATCAGCCTAAGGGAGTCGGGCTGATTTTATTCTGTAACCAAGTTTGTTTTTTTTTTCTCCTTGGGCCTGAACGGGGGAGAGAAGACGGGGCCGGGTGATGATGCTAGGGCCTCTCGTATGACGGTGCAGGGTCAAGGGCCAAGTTGGATGCCGGCGCGGCTAGGCCTAACGAGATTTCTTCTCGCGTATGGTCAAGCGCAGCCGGTGTGATATGCTCAAAGAAAGGAGTTGGTTGAACAACGAACACGAAGAATAAAAAATAACTCGTGGGTTGTTGAGAGCGACGAAGCGAGGGATGAGTTGGGTCAAGTTAACTAAAGAGGAGTTGGGATGGGGTTCCTTAAAAAAAGAAGTGGGAAGGGCTAGTTAGAAAAAAAAAATTGTCTTTGGTGGTGCCGGGGACCGAGTGGCCGATGGCGCCAAATGACTATCACAAGCCGAAAGAAAGCTCTCGGGTTGGTCGAGAAGGAAGAAGGGGAGGCCGCCACTTCCCGAAATTAGGCACTTGTCCTGCAGGTTGAGAGCTTGGCCTGACTCTTCGCCTTTTGTTTGGTGTGTGTCGGCTCCTTCCCCGATTCTGGGAATGTCTGGGCGCGGCATGGAGCATGGATCCCGCATGGATCCTGCCATGGTTTGCAGTGTCCGCCACACCCAGACTCGGGATTTGCAGCGCTGTCATGCGCCACATCAGGAACGCCTCAGGCAGTTGTATCCTGATAAGGTCCTGACAGCACGATAAGCAGCGGAGACGGCCTGATAAGATATGCCATTGGTCAGGCCGTACGGAGTATCAGAAAGAGAGAGGAGGTACGTACCTTCTTCTGGGTCCAGGCCAGGCTGTTAGCACCGGCCTCGGCCGCTGAGCTCCATCGTCTCAATGGGGGTTGCTGCTGTACTGTAATTAGGCCAGCCCTGCCAGCGTGGTCCCTCGATGATCCATTCCTCCATACCATCAAAGCAGCCATATCACGTCGCCAGCACGACAGACCCAGCCAGTCGCGGATCATCCATTGCAGCCGCTATCGCCTGACTCGCTTTCCACCGTCCGCCATTTTATCCCACCGACCAAAGCTTGTTTTCCACCAGTCTCCTACAAGCGGCATAGTCACCGAACCCGTCTACAAAGGGCCAGCTGTCGACACCACAGCGTGACCATCACATTCTCGTCTCCCGATCGGAACTATCACGAGCCGTAGACATCCGGAATAACAGCCATGGCGGACCAGGTTCTTGACCAGTTGCGAGACGTCGTTGACGGCCAAATTGTATATCCCCCTTGTTTGCTATGATGGCCAACATTGGATCTAACTGAAGCTCCCCTGCAGGACTTTGAAGGTCAGAAGCTTGCTGAGCTCCTTGCCACGGTTCTTCTCGTCGTTTCGGGTGTAAGTTCACTCCCCCCCCCCTGGTCTGACTCAACTGGTTGACTGACCTTGCGCTAGATTCTCTCCTTCGTTGTCGGTTACGTCCTCCAGGATATCAAACTCGCCGTCTACATAGGACTTGGCGGCACCGCCTTGACCTTTCTCCTCGCAGTCCCCCCGTGGCCATTCTACAAGAAACACCCAGTCAAGTGGTTGCCAGCAGGCTATGCATACGATCTTGCGAGCAAGGGAAATCAATAAATTGGGTGGCCTGCCTCTGGCTCGGTTGTGTCACCATGTCTAAAGCTATCAAAGCTTGTCCATACTCTGTTGGCAGTTCTTTTTCCCGGCCAAGTCTTTTTCTTGCCGTCGTTGAATATGATGCTCGAATGCGTCGCTTTCTCTCTTCATCGTCCGTACTTCTGGAACTCCCAGTCTCTGTTGTCCAATGGGCAGACAGATCGGGCCTTTAGCCATCGTGAAATACAGTGGAAATGGAAAGCATGCTAGATGATTGTCAGCCCAAGTCGGTAGTAAGCCCATAGAGTCATCTTACGTTGCAAATACCCCATGCCACAGTGCACTCCTCGCTGGTAGCAGAAGCCTGGTTGGCCTGGCATTCGATGCCTGTGATCCGTTGTCAGCACATGTCCATGATCCCATGAAGGGCCTGATAAATCTTACAAAGATCCATGATGTGGTTTCGGCAAATGGCACAGTTGTCCACGACAATGTCCCAAGCCCAAAGAGCAACGGCATTCCACTATACGGTTCCAGTCAGCATGATGCACAGCGAGACCGGCCTTGCCCGGACGTTTGGCTCGTATCATACCTTCTTCACTTCGAACTTCTTCTTGCCCTCGACGGCCTTGCTGCTGGAGCCCTCGGCCTTCTTGGCGACGGCGCCGGGCGCATCGCTCATCTCGACATCAGCCATGGCAAATGTAGGAGTCTAAGGTCGGTGTGGGAAGTATATGCAGTGTGGGTGCGTCGGACGGGATACGGCAGCGCAGCTGGTCACTGGTAATGGTCAGCACGAGACGTTTGTGCGCGACAGAATGCGGCGAGCGTCGTGAACAAGAGTGCCCGGAGCTGGGGTTGCGGTCGAGAGGTCGAGGTGGAGGACGTACGAGCTGAAGGTATATGCTATGCACAGTGAAGGCCTGCCTGCAGATGTTAGAAGCAAGAATCGGACAGAAGTGCGGGCAGAGATGACTGGTTAACCAAGGAGCACCTTGATGGTGCAGAAACGAAGGGAGACTCACAGGTGCTTATATGTTTGGTCAAAGTGATGATGCGGCTCAGATGAATGGAAGGCTGGAAGTGGGATGGAGAGCTAGGCAGCTAGGCAGAGATCCGATCCGGACCAGTATCCTTGGTGGCAGAAGGGATGGATGGACTCCGGGCATGGAGGCTGTCTGCTGTCAGCCTCCAACTCATCGCTAAGTCCCCTGTAATTACAGGGCATTTACAGAGAGGGGCATTCATGCTGCACTGTAGCCTTGCAGCCAAACACTTCAATGGCGGGGTGATGAGAATTACCTAAGCATTCTGGACGGGCGGCCAGGCCGATCGTGGCCGGGAACCAAGCATTAACCGTCGCTTATCGTGTTTTGATAAAGCGTTAGGTTGATTGCTTCTATGGAAGACGCCACAAAGAGGAGAGAGTTTCATTCACGCATAATCATTAGGAATATTCTTTCTTTGAGGGGACCTTCTAGAAATTCAATACAGTTAATCTCAAAGTTCGAGCCTGATCAACCTCAACCTCAAATTCTTCCATGGGATACCCGGTCGTCGCTGAGTTTTTCTCGTTGTTTGCGTCAGGTGCGGATTCTGCTAAGGTCGTGTACCCAATCGATACCCTGTTGGGCGCCTGGGCAGACTCTGTTTTCGCTGCGTTGGTAGGTGCGTGCTTCGCCTCGCCCTGTCACAGGCTCTGAAGCGCCTCAGGCGCCCACTCACGTCCCTTGTTTCCCGTCCCGCAGGCCAGTCCAGTCCAGTCCAGTCCTGTTTCTTTCTCTCCCTCCCTCCCACCACCCAGCGAGCGTCATCGCCTCTTCCTTATTAACTCGCCCTCCCGTCTTGCTTCCCCCCTCATTACTCATTCCTGGACTTAACTTGCCTTGCGCGCACCATGATCAGACTAGACAACTCTTTCTTCAGGATAACTACTTTCTATTCAATCGTCACACCTGCTTCCTATTCATCACATCTTTCAGACAATCCTCCCGGATCTTAATTCGTCATTTTTCTTCTTCGCGCCTGTCGCAATCCGTCGCAACCGCCCTCGACAGTTTCGGTTTCGTCTCACCCTTCGTCTTCCCCCTCACACCCCGACCGACGCCTTTGACGACTCATACGTCGCCACCAACACCATGAGTGAGACTCCATCTCAGCCAACAACCACACCCGCGCGCCGTAGGCAGGGTCGCGGGAACGGTCGCTCTGCCGCCCACAAGGCCTACGCCTCGGAGAATGATGTCGCCAACCTCGACCCTTCTCGCTATGAACGCGGTCCACGAACTCCTCAGAAAGGTGCTGGCACGGATTCTCCCGCTACCCAATCGAATCATACCCACTCTAAGCAGCGATCTCGGAACAACAACAATAACAACCATCACGGCAATAACAACAATCATAACAACAACAAGTCTCGGAACAACAAGAACTCTCCCAACTCTCCAGACTCTGCCCGTCCCGGTCGTCGTACTCCTCCGAATCAATCATCCATGAAGTCGGCTGCTGGTCCTGCTTTCGCTGGAGCAACCTTCCACGCCTCTCCCGCTCCGTCCGCTCTTCCACTTCCCAGCTTCGTCACCCGGTCGTCTATGGAATCGCCCAGTGCCAACAGGACCTTGGAAGATGCTGTCCAGGAGCCTTCTCCTCCCAGCTCTAACGCACCCACTCCTCTGCAGCAGCCCTCTTCTGCTGCCAAGGGATCTCCTCTCGACTTCATGTTCCGCGCTCATCGTGAAGAGAAGGAACGCCAGCGCAGTGGAAGTTCTTCCAGCTTCCGACCTTCTGGCCTCGCTCACGATTCGCCTTCTTCTCAATCTCCATTCGAACCTGGTAGCGTCCCCAAGCCAGCAACTCTTCCGCAAACGGCTCGCACTCAGGCCCGATACAATTCTGGACCTATCGACAGCGCCGACCTAAACGCAACACCCGGCCAGCCCATGGGCCCAGCCTTCTCAACACCTTATCAAGAGCGTATCAAGGCAGCTCGCTCAAACTCTGCGCGAAACCCTGCCACGCTGGGCTCCTCGCCCTCTCAGCCAAGGACCACTCACCTTGAATCAGACGACCCTACTGAGGCCCTCAAGAAGTTCCTGTTCGGTTCAAGTGGTGCCTCTGCGGCCAAGACTATTCCTAATGGATTCTCTTCTGCCCCTCCTTCTCAGCCTTTCAATCATCCCCGTAGCGGACCTGGTGCACCGGGTGCTTACGAGGGCCGTCCCAATAATCTACGGGCTATGGAGGATGATCTTCGACGTATTCTCAAACTTGACTTGGCAGCTGGATCTCCAGGCCAAAACCCTCGTCTATTTTCCTAGACTCTACACACACAACACACACCATCATTCTGGGCGTTTGACGGTTCAGGGGTTTTCATTACTCCTTCTACATCTCTTTTCGACTGACGGCAGTCCTCAGACCAGACGGCATCAACGGAACGCGATATATGACGACAGTGTTTCTCGTCACATGACAGGGGAGAATCGGCTTTGTCTCTTGGACTTGGGCGTTTCAAGGATTCAAGACATATCGGACGGAGTGTCGGGTTAGGCTTTGTGATTCAGCTATGGGATACCTCGGAGTCATCTACTGATTTTTCTTTTACTACTGTCTCAGACTCTGCTCTTAAAGGAAGAGCCTACAGGTCTAGACGGTGGGTTGTTTATATCGAGGGAGCCTGGATGTACATTTGGGATGTGCGGGTTGTATCACGATCAATCATTTGCTTCTTGGACTGTTTTTGACGATACCCAAGGGTTTTTTCTTTTCAGTTCATATGAAAGCATGGCGGATAAGGGGATGAAGCGAGATGTTGGCGGTAACGATGTCTTTTGGCATCTAGTATGAGGCGCGTTGGTAGCGATGATTACTGGTAGTTGATGAATCTCATGATGCGTTGCCCAGCAACTGGTTCATGTGTAATATAGTGACTTGCTTCACAGTAAAGTTATAGCAAAGTTGCAAGTCTAATGTGTGGTTTATTGTATTATTGTGATATGCAAGAGTATCAAGCTCTTTGGTTTGGTTGGGGTGCAACATGGAGCACAAGACTTGGGAATAATTCAGTCAAGGAAGGGTGAGAGCAGTCCAGCAGGGATAACACAGCACCATCGAGGCGCCAAAGCCAGAACACACAACTAGATATAAAGATCAGTTGTATCACTTCTTGGACTTCTGCCTCCTCTTTTCCTCTCGGGAATACATCATCCCATGAGAAAGAAGTAGATACTTGGAGAAAAAGTCCTCGGCAAAGTCGTCAAACTTGACATAGTCGGCACCGAGATGGTAAGCTGCGGCAATGCCACTAACACAAGCAAGTTCGTGCATGTTCTAGAACCGTCTGTCAGTTTCTTCAAAGTCAGATGTTGAGTTGGGGGGGCATACAACCAATGTCCAAGAGCCAGCAAAGAAGGTGCTCTGCTTGCCATGCAGAAACATCATGCCTGGGACGACACGGAGATAGTGCTGCCACCTATGTCCTAACTGATGCCACCAGTTCTTTTTGATGATCTCGGACTCGTCAATCTTGTCAATCGTCCACTTGTCACGCTCCTGGCTGTTCAGGAAGATGGTCTGGTACACAGGCTCATACGCATCACCAGACTCGAGGTTTGCCTTCTTGAGCTGGTGCTGGTAGTTGCTGCAGTTGAACGACATCTCAATCTTCTTGGGGTCCTCTGGGTACGTGTACGTGTAGTACATGGGCCGGAAGCCTGGAGAGTCGCCCTCGCCCTTGGAGAAGGACACCTGTTTCTTCTGGTCATCCGACTTGGGCTCGGCGCAGAGATTAGGTTTGAAGTGGGTTTCGTAGTGCTCCTCGAAGTACTTGGAATCTGAGTGAGTAATAGTAATGTCGTCGTAGAAAGCTGCGCCTCCGAGGACGAGCTTCTCACGCATGGTGGCAGTGTTGCCCAGGAGGTTGAGGGCAGTGTCTGCAAGAACGCAGAGGACCATGCCATCGAATGCCTCCTCGGTGACCTCCTCAGTCTTGTTGTTCTTGATGCGGAGCTTGACGCTATTCTTGGATCTCTGCAGGACTGTCTCAACCTCGGTGTTGGTCCTGACATCGGCGCCCTTACTCAACAAATCATCCTTCCACTTCTTGTAAAACTCGTGGAGATTGTCAAAGGTGACCATCTTTGGCAAATTAGGCAGCAATGTCTCCGAGTCGTAGTCCCACAGCTTCATGTTGGGATCATCAAAAAGCCGCTCTACAATGGCCGAAGGGACATTGGCAGTCTGGTTCCCGGTGCCGAGGAAGAGGGCGATGAGAGGGTACACCATCTTGTCGCCAAACTCCTTGCTGAAGAAGAAGAGCCGCATCATGACTCTAATCGGGATAAGTCCGAAGACCGGCATGGTCCACTTGATGAACTTGAGGAAGAAGCCGAACCGCTTGATGTCAGACGAGAACTGAGAGATGAGATTGCTGGGGAAACAGTTGGTCCAGAAGCGATCTTCTCCCTTGCCGAACGAGACCTGCAGCTCGACCTCCTCTGGTGGGTGGCCATGCTGCCTGAAGAAGTTGAATGTATGCTTGAAGATCTGAACAGCGTGTTAGTACCGCCGATACCTCACGGTGTCATTGTAACTGACCGGAGAACCGCCTTGCACTCCATTGTTCATCCAGGCTGCACCATATCGTTCCTCGTCGAGGGGGATTGAGGTTGCCTGGCCGCCTACAACATCGCAGGCTTCCAACACAGTGACCTTGAATTTGTTGGGGTGGTTCATGAGAGTGGCCGCACATGACTGTGATGCTGTAAGTTTGATGTTGATGTACATAGGTTAGGTAATTGCATCACTCACCATGCCGGTTGCCCCCGCACCGACAACCACGATATGCTTTCTATCGCTGGTCATTCTTGCAGATTGAAGTCACGGCGATATTAACGGCGAGATTTGTGAATGCAAGGAGGTAATGGTGGCATAACGACCGAGATATAAGGCCCGGTGGCTTCGTGGACGTCATTGACTTTGATACAGCCTTGTAGCATGATCGGAGCCACCATGCAAGGAATTATCCACACGTCGGAGGTACCGCGGATCATAGACTGCAGCCATTGTATCTGGTGACCAGAAGGACCTGATTGAGGGCATCTGTGACAACAGGACACGCTGTGTTATCGAGGCTGTGTGATATTCACGATATTCACGTCGCATCTTGTGTCTTCTGTAGGGTAGCTCCACCATCTCCTGCCCGATCACCTCCCTCCTTTTGACAAGGATCATGGGCGACACGATGGCACGTGACCTCGCGTTGTGTAACATTACAATGGATGTGAATGCAGGGATCTTGACGTAGCAAGCCTCGTCTCGCCTTTAAACGACGACGTTTGTGATTAAGCCATCCAAATTCAAAAACAATTACACTCGATAACCGTCGCCCAAACCCCCAAACTCAGTTGACTTCATCCCAAGCGCTTTACCTTCAGGAACCAACGCTGGAGCCGAGCTGGACGGGATGACTGGATCCCGCCAAGATGTCCCCGACCCGGGGAGCGACATGGACGAGGACGAGGCGCTGCGCTATGCTATCGCCCTCTCGCTTCAGGAACAGGAGGAGAAAGAGAGTCAAGATCAGCAAACATCATCCCAGGTCCCACCCGC
Organism: Fusarium duplospermum; assembly: GCA_003946985.1. Taxonomy (NCBI): domain Eukaryota; kingdom Fungi; phylum Ascomycota; class Sordariomycetes; order Hypocreales; family Nectriaceae; genus Fusarium; species Fusarium duplospermum. The sequence continues at coordinate 362,286 of NKCI01000004.1, forward strand.
ATCAGCTTCTTCAGCTTCATCGAGCCGCCGGAACGGGACTGGCTCGGGCGGGGCCTCGTTCGGCCTCCTCTCGCTCGATCGCAAGAAGATGGAACAGGAAAGGCTGCAGAGGTTGGCCAAGCGGCGCCGCTCCCCTTTGGACGAAGACGACGACGACGACGTTGTAGAGGTTCCACCGCCCAAGAGAAAGACGCCCGTCGAACCGTCTAGGTCTCTGCCCGGGCCATCATCCCCGAGCTCCTCGCCGCCGTTTCCAGGCGGTGTCGTCAAGCGGACTTGGGCGAGGGGATACCCACGCACTTCCGAGGACATCAAGATCGAGGAGGTGTTTCAGAAAGATAGGCTGGAGCTTGCCGTCCTCAGCTCATACCAGTGGGATGACGAGTGGCTTCTATCAAAGATCGACCTCAGGAGGACAAAGTTGCTGCTCGTGGCATATGCGGCAGACGAATCCCAGGTGTGTGTCAATCACGACTGACTCGACGTCTCCCCCTTTGGGAATTCGTGACACGGGACAAGACCTGGAGGCTGACGACGGACCCTGCCACAGAAGAGAGAAATGCAATCCAACACGCCACCGGGCATCAGGTTCTGCTTCCCGGCCATGAATGGGCCCGGGGCGATGCATTCCAAACTCCAGCTGCTCAAGTATCCCGACTACCTCAGAGTGGTAGTACCCACAGCGAATCTGGTCCCCTACGACTGGGGCGAGACTGGCGTCATGGAGAACGTTGGTAGCTGGACGAGGCTGCGCCTGCCGGGGCGCCCTTGAGCATGATTTGCTGACCAGATCTCTCCAGATGGTCTTTTTGATCGATCTCCCCAAGCTAGAGGCCTCGGTCCATCACCAACCAACCCCTTTTTGTACCGAGCTCGGCCGATTCCTGTCAGAGACCGGTGTTGGTGTGGGCATGGTCAGCAGCCTCGCCAACTACGATTTCTCAAGGACGAAGCACTTGGGGTTTGTGTACACCATGTAAGCCCCGTGCAAACCCGCGAGAATCCGTCAGCCAGTCAATCAGTCAGTCACTTGTGATGGCGACTTGACCTGGGCTGGGCGGACTCCACATGGATGATGCGCTGATTGCGGAATTGTAGCCCAGGAGGTCATGTTGGTGATTCTCTCAAGCGAATAGGTGAGTTGACAGGTCTCTTCTGGCGAGATCCTGTGTAACAGTGGCTCACATGAGTTCGTCCTCTCCGAACAGGATACTGCGGACTCGGCAACAGTGTGGCTTCTCTCGGACTAGCCACCGACGACCCCGTCGAGGTGGACATCGTGGTGGGTGCCGTCATTGCCGCCGCCGAATGGCAAACTCGAATGAGCTGAGCAAATCATCACTAACCTCGAGTGAACCATTGGACCAGTGCGCTTCTCTTGGATCCCTCAACTACGACTTGGTGGGCGCAATGTACAATGCTTGTAGAGGTAAGGAGGCACCTCTTTACTCTAAAATACTGTGTAATGCACTGCAATGCGCTGCGCTGCACGGCACTGCACCCCTCTTCCCGACTGACTCCACCCCACACATGGCCCTTGGATCGCCGCGATGTGGACTGACGGAGAACGCATGGCCTGACGCGCGACATAGGAGACGATGGCATGGCCGAGTACAAGTCGAGGATAGGCCGAACGGGCGCAGCAGCCAAGAACAAGTCGTCAAGCCCATGGCAATCCAAGCTAAAGGACCGTTTCCGAATCTATTTTCCGACAGACGAGACAGTGGCCCAGAGTCGAGGAGGGCGCATGGTGAGTTTCTGCCCGTCTTGTTTGCAGATCGGGAAAAACTGGAGAATCCTCACATGCAAACAAATGATGAGAGAAAGAGGTGCTGCAATCAGTAACTAAGTCATGTACGCTAACACAAGAGGCGCGGGATGCAGGCTGCGGGCACCATCTGCGTCCAGCCCAAGTGGTGGCGCTCGCCGACCTTCCCCACCGAACTGGTGCGGGACTGTGTGAACACTCGGGAGGGACTCTTGATGCACAGCAAGATGATCTTTGTGCGTCGGCAAGTCTCCAAAGGTACGGAAGCGGAAGCCGGAGCTGGGCATTCCCAGTCGCGTGCGGAGCCGCGTCAACGACGTGGACTTGGACTTGAACCTGAACGCGGCCACCATGAGCCGGATCGTCATGATGAAAATGATGATTCAGCGGAACTGAATGCGGCAGTGCTATCTCCGGGTTGGGCGTATGTGGGCAGCGCAAATCTGTCGGAGAGCGCGTGGTGAGTGAGACCCTTTTTTTTTCTTAATCCCTAACCCCCTTTGTGAGACATGGGGGAAACATGAGACAACGAGACACCAAGCGACATCCATCCACGGACGGTGCGATGGTGCCGTGGTGGAGCGCCCTACGAACTAGCTAGAGAGTCTTGGGAACGACTTAGACGGAACGGTGACGACTGTATGAATCTGACGCTGACGGGTTGCGGCCGCGATGCGCCAAACAGGGGCCGCATAGTCAAGGACCGAGCGACAGGGCAGCCCAAGATGAGCTGTCGCAATTGGGAGAGCGGCGTTGTGGTGCGGGTGAGCAGCCGCAACAGCATTAGCAGCAGCAGCAGCAGTAGCAGAGGCACCACCACCAACAGCATGGCCCGCGCCAGCGCCAACGCCGGCAGCACCAGCGAGAACCGCCAGAGCAGTGCCGTCCTGGTCAGCTTGAGTGGTGGCAGCACCGAGGTCAAGGCGGCGGAGGCCCAGGCACGCGTGCAGGCGGGGAACCCATCGGGCGAGCCGGACAAGGGAGGCGATACGAGCCATACCCAGCAGCAGCAGGTCACGGACATGGGCATATTTGATGGGACGGTTCCAGTCCCGGTGCGAGTGCCAGGGCGACGCTACCGAGCAGGCGAAGAGCCCTGGTTTTACAGCGGCCAGGGCTGAGTGACGAGGGCGGCGCGGGCGCATGTATTGGCCATTTTGGACCACCACGACGTCGATGAAGATGCTGATGCTTGCGTCTGATACCATTTTCGATGTTGTTGTTGGCCTTTGCGCTGCGACTGCGCCATTTCACCAGTGAAGCACGGGGCAAGAAGAGGAGAATGCATGTGAATGAAGGTGTACGGGTATGGGTATGGGTATGAGTAGCGTGTAATGTGTAGGTAGAATGGACAGATTGTAGATTGGCTAAGGAGGGGGGATTCGGCTGATTTGTTGTGGTTATGACGATGATGGTGATTGTGATGATGCTGACGATGTTGTCGAAGTCTTGTAATATCTGTCGCTGGAGGCTGGCGTTGGCGTTGGCGCTGAGCTCTTCTCTGCTCTGGCTGGCTGGCTTGCCGGGACATTCTCACTCAGCAACAAGTGGTGGCATGTACTGTATCATAACTGCTAACTAGGGGACTTGCTAAGGCACGAAGACGTAATCGTAAGCTATCTCGATTGTGTGTCATGCCAAGATGGGAGTTGGTAGAAGAGCCGTGGGACCGGGGGGAGGGGGGCGGCGCAGCGCAGTAGTAGTAGCAGCAGAAGCGGCAGAAGCAAGCAGCAGATCATGTCGGATGGCGGGCTTTCCAGCTCGGTATGTAACGGACACTATGAAAAGTGCGGCCGGTAGGTAGGTAGGTTAGTAGGTACAGTGTTGTCGGAGCCTGGCACGGTCGGTACCTGTTACGGTAGAGAGAGTCGGGGATGGAGAGACAGAAAGAGGACTGTATTAGAAAGCCAATTGGAGAATCCCACCCAATGGCAAGCTGAAATCCCGCCTCATCGGCTCTCCCACCTTGAGGCCCTTGCACGTTCCCGGGGGGTCCTTGCACCTTGCTCTGTGCCTCTGTGCCTATATGAACCGAGACCGAACGAGGGGGAAGACTGCCCAGAGAGACACTCACAGAGAGAGAGGGGGAGGAGGAGGGGACCAAGCAAGCAAGCATGAACATGGACAAGGGGGGGTGGGAAGGGGACAACAGTGAAAGACGAAAAGATGGGGATGGGCCAGGCGTCCAATGGCGGAACGAGGTAGAGATGGTCTGCAGGACGGCAGAGGCAAAAGGCCAATCCAAGGGCCAGAAAAGGTACCAAAGAAACTAGGGACGGGTGGGGGCCGCTAAGAGCTCCCCAAGAGCGACGATACAGGCACCAAAGCCAATGCCGGAGGAAGATGCATGCCAGACGGGGATGGAGGTGCTGGGAGGGTGTTATGGCATGGACCGTGAGTTAATGGGAATCTCCTTGCTTGTCTCTCTTGTCTTCAGTTCATGGATGGGATGGGATGGGATGGGATGGGTACGTATTGTAATATCCCTGGTCATTCTGCTGTCGGACCTACAAGTGTGGTTCTTCACAAGCCAAAAAAAGAAAAGGTCATCATCATACATGCGCTCGCTCGCTCGCGCTGCCGCCCAGGGCCTGCATGGTATGGTATCACAAGACAAGCGCGCTAGAAGAAAAAGAGAGGACATCCATGAGACATGAAGGGAACAGGGTAAGGCAAGGCGACGCCGACAAGGCAAAGAAAGGTCAAAGACGGGTCCCCCAGGGACAAGGATTTTTCTATCCTGGATCCTGGTAGGAAAACGGGTGGAATCAGCAGCTAAAATAAATTACGGCATGTTCCTTTTTTGTGTGTCTTTGCTCGTTTTTGTTTGATGGATTAACAGAGGAGGAAAAAAAAAAGATGGGGGGGTCAATCGCAATTACATTACATCACGTATAGTAGGTCCTAGATGCATGCAACTGCCCGTGGTTCATGTCGATTAAGGCTGGAAGGGGGGCCCATCCCATCCCATCCCATGGGACACAGCATCCATCCATAGCATGGAGGGGACTTGGGGGAACTTTTGGCAATCGAATCAATCAAGTCGAGCCCTGCCCAGCCCAGCCCAGCAAGCATCTGCCCCCATCTTTTCTCGACAGTCGTACGTACGTACGTCTCCATCTGTTTGATGAGGCGCAATCTGCATAAGGCTCCTTGATCATCTTGGGGTGAATTGAGCTAGACTGACTACCTACACTACACTACGTATCTGTCTGTCGTCTCACGCACGTGCTTGGAACCTGATGCGCCCTCCCCTCCCTCCCTCACCTTTTTGAGAACCCAACGGTGCCCAGGATCATCATGGTGTTAGTTGTATGTCTGTCATCTAACTTAAGAGACTGGACATAATTAAAATGAATCAACGATATTTAATGCTTATAACAAATATATTTTGCACGATTAAAAAGCAAATGGGAATAAAGTAAGGAAACAGGAGACCGTTGTGAAACTCTGAAATCGGGGAGATGGAGATCGAGCCCTACGGACGGACGATACGATGGATGCTTTCGTCAACGGAACGGGACTGGGCTCCATACTAGACCTGAGGTGTCCGGGCTTCCCAGCTAACTGCTACATACCTACGTACGCACGTATTCATCTGTGACGCCTGTCTGACCCTCGTTGACCCATGACCCATGACAAATTCGGGTTCGGGAACCCCAGGTCGTCGCAAACGATGGCAGGAGGAGCACGAGCCATTTTTGTTGCGAAAGAAGAAAACGAACATGAGAATACAAAAAAGATTAGGGGATTCTAACCCGAGACAGCGTCACGGTCGGGGTGGTGTTGAAGACCGGCGTCGGACGCCTCGGCCGTCTCCGGGGCTCCGGGCGGGGGATTTCATGGGCGGGCGCCAGCCACCTTTCTGGGTCTTTCTGATCATTGTTTGTCAGAAACGACGATGATTGTGTCGTTGCGTTGCGTCGCGTTGCGTTGTGGTTGTTCTCGGTGCGAGGAGAAAAATACGCGGCCCATTTCTCCTCACAGCCCTCTTTTTCGGCGCCGACGGCCACCGGGGTTTTTTGCACTTGCTTGCTTTGCTTGGTGCCCGTTTTCCAAATCCATCATGGTCATAGCAATCCATGGGAGACGGGGCTTGCTTGCTGGTGGTAACTGGTGCGCGGAGGTCACGGCGATGGCGTGCCTTGGAATTGTGGCGTCCAGGGCACCCCAGGCAAGGAAAAGAGCCGACTACCTAGGGAGTCGACGAGGCTCGGCAGTGACAAGACGAGGTTACTCTTTTGGTTGGGGGTGTGCTTTGGCCCTTTTTGAGTGGATCTATGGGAAGACAAGACAGACAGACAGAAGAAGAGAAAGAGAGAGAGAGAGGTCACACAGGTCAAAGCGATCAAAGTGCCGGAAACAGATTTTTTTTTTGTTGTTCAAATGTGTTGAGTCCCTTCAATCTCATCTCTTCGGCCGATTGCTAAGCGGAACATGAGACGAGAACAAGAAAGAAGCGTGACACATCTGGCCGAGATGAAAGATGGCCTTTGCAAATGAAGCTGCCGTCCGTGTAAGAGGCAGAGAGAGGCAGAGGCGGCCCTGTGATGGGGGTGAAACGAACGCGTAGAGGCGCAAAGCCACTGTAGACAGGAGCTCTCGCGGTGCGTCAGAGGTGCATCAAGGAGGGGCGTGCATCTTGGGTAGCAGGGGGGAGTGTGCAGACAGAGAAACGCCAAGCTCCAGCCACAGCAGCCACGCATTGTCACCCAAAAGGGCTTAGCGGTCCCTCATCTGGGGGTGCAGTCCCACCAGAATTGGCACGCCGGGACCTGCCAAGTACCTTGTCGTCGGTACTGCGAGATGGGAAAGGATGAGGCCGATGGGAGCAGCCAGACCTAAGGGAAGGATCCATGATGGAGAAGACGCGAGGCGCCAGTAACAAGAACGCGAGAGCGAAGGTACCTCTCCACCCTAACCAGGTAGGTATAGGTAACAGTATCAAAGCAAGGTCACGGTGAGAATTAGAAACCCGAACGAGAGGGGGAAGGAGATGATGAGGGGGAGGAGGAGAAGGATAGAGGCGGGGGTGCATCAAGAGAGAAAAGGGCAAGCTTGACAAGGCAAGGCAAGGCAAAAGGCACCACTTTGCCTGGTCTAGTCCTAATAGACTACGCGCGCGCAACAAGGACCCTCGAGGAGACAAGAGCACGGATACGTAAAGAACCAAGGCCGCAAGCAGTCTAGGGGGGGGGGGGGGGGGGGGGGAGCATCAGAGAAGGGACAGTGAACGAATATCGCGGCGACGGACAGACTGAACGATGGATCGCTCCATTCATGGATCGTTGGCTTGTTTGGTACATACAGCCCAAATCAATTCCCGTCAAAGTGCACACACACACGCCTGGGTCCCCATCTCATCATGCTGGGCTGGGCTGGCTGGCTGGCTTGGGCTTTGGGAGGATGGATGGGTAGGTAGGTAGGTACCTCTCTAGGTTGTCGCGCCCCACAGAGCCGCCGCAGTCCCGTCCGTCCCAGTAAGTCAAGTCCCAGGCCAAGCAAAGCAAGGTCCCGGGCTGCCATCCATCCACCATCATCGGTTCTCCATCATGGCTCCCGGAGCTATTCGCGCAGCAAACACACTTTTTTTGCTTCGGACCGCAGCTGCACGGCAGAAAGAGAAAAAACCTCGTGGCTCCGAAGATGCACACATGCAGGAACCAGATCAACTGATATCTGATCTAGGCAACCCGGTGACTCAGTGTTTTCCTGAACCCGGGACGAAAAAATCGTTGGGAAGGTGGTTTAAAAGCCGCCTTGTTGTGTGGTGTTTTTTTTTATCTCCTCCAAGTCGACTTGCGGCAGTCACAGTCTATATAAGGTACGGACCCCCCTTCCTCTTCTTCCCCACACCAACTCCATTACATCCAACCTCCAAACTCACCTTCTTCCCAAACTCTCTCCAGAGATAATTGGAACAGCTCAACTTGAACTCTTATTTCAATTATCCTTTACACAATACCCCAGGCGACAGACAAACTTGAAGTAGTACAGCACACCAGCACCAGTACAACCCATCTTCATATTACCACCACAGCCCAAGCAAGGCATCTTGCCTTTCTTACTACCTCTTCTTCCTTCTTCACTCTTACTCTCCATCTTGTCCTCCTTGCACACACACATTTCCTCTTCACAATGAGCAGTACTCTGCTACCCACATACGTGGGGTACATCCACTCAACTCTTGATGCCCTCATCATCTTCGAGGCCTGTCTGTCAGGTGCACGCAATCACGTCCCACGACGACCACAAGATCGAGAACGACAAGAGCTCATCAGAAGCGGGAATGTATTCATCTACGAGGAGCACGCCTCAGGAATCAAGCGCTGGACAGACGGTGTGTCATGGAGCCCAAGCCGCATACTAGACAACTTCCTCGTCTACCGCGAGCTCGAGAGGCCCTTTGGCCCAGGCGAGAAGAAGCGTGCCCTCAAGAAGCCCAAGAAGATGAGCAACGGCATCACAAAGACCGAGTCGAGGTGCGAGAATAGAGACGACGACCGTGCTCTGATCGGCTCTCTGGTGGACTCGTACGACTTCAAGCAGTCGGGCCTGGTCAAGAAGACAATCAGCATAACCTTCCAGGGTGTCCCCCACCACCTAGTGAGCTACTACACATGCGAAGATGTCAAGTCAGGCCGCCTCACCTGTCCCTCGAATCATCCGGACCTCCGGAACCTCATCCCTCGCAGCGAGCTCCTCATGTCGCAAAACTTCCGAGCGCCCATCGACGGCACCGATAGCTCCACTGACGAGCGCTACCAGAGCCAAGTCCTTGTGGACTATGGTTACAACACATCTATCCAACAAGTGCCGTCTATGATTCCCAGTTACCACATGGGTTACTATTATGCACAAGGCCAGCTGCCACCGATCCACATGCAACAACAACAGCAGCAGCATCATCATCATCACCAACATCATCCACATCAACAATCACCACAACAACAACACCACGAACAACAGCAGCTCATGTCACCAGCACATCTGCAGCATTTGCAACAACAACAGCAACAGCAGCAGCAACATCAGCAGCAACAACAACATCATCACACACAACAACAGGCATATGTAACATTGCCTCCCAATCCGCACCTCTCTTCATCATTTTCTTACATGCCCGAGATTTCGGGTATTGACACGTCAAATATGGATAACTCAAACCTCTTCTAAAAGCCCAGTTTAGTATTAGGTATCAAATTAATACAATAAAAAAAGTCCAAAAAATCATGGGAGGGCCCAAGACAGCACTAGGTCTAAGTGGCGCCCATGACTTGGAGATGGATTCAAAGTTTCAGAGTTCCCCTACCCGTGTGTTCCGCAACCTTGTCGCAGTTGTTAGTAATCCAACTAGAGAGGGCGTGAGGAAAATGTGAAACAGGCCCCTGGACTTTTTCCTTGTCAATCGATAACATTGCCGTAGGTATGCAAGCCAATCATTGATTAACTCTGGGCAGTGGGATGTCCGATATACCAAGTTGGGTTATTCGATGACCCAATAAGGTTATGCTTCTGCCAATCCTCGTGGGACGTATTGTTTTAAAATGTCCGGTAGCGACCTTCTAGAAGGAAAACGGATAAAAAAGGCAGAATGCAAAACTTTCTGCATCATTGTCTCGTTATCTTGGCTGTTTGCAACTCATGAAATGTCCAAGTTGGTGTGTATGACAGCGCACCCCAAGATGCCAGTGCACGGGCGACAGTCTAATTATCCAATTCCAAATACATACGAAAAAAGGATGACGTTTATCCTAGCTCAATTCATCTCTTGGCTTTTCTCTTTCTCGCTAGGTAAATCTCTGGAGAAAAAAAAAAAAAAAAACCAGTCTCGTCCCATTCTAAAACAAAAAGGGGGCATTTCCCGGACGGCGCGGCGGTGTCCCATTCCCCCCCATCCCATCTCGGCTCCGGGGGGGAGATAACCGGAATCCCTGTGCCGTGGTTCCCGCGGGCGACACGACACGAACCCCACACCCCGTCCGGCGAGTGCCGAGAAGGGGGATTCGTTATTTTGGCGTGGAGCTCGAAAAAGATGCGATTGGAGAGCACGTGCTTTTTTTTTTTTTTTGTGAAAGGTACGTATTCATATGTCCGGGGTGGTGGATAAGCCGCTAACTGGTGGTGGTGGTTTTTTTTCCTTTCTTACGTAGCCAATCGTCAGATGCGCAAAAAAGAAGATCGGTCGGGGGGCATTCGAATCTTTGCCCTCTCCTCCAATTGATCTCTTTTGAAGTGTCTTCTTGTTCTTGACAGCAAGTCTAGATGTTGCTGTCTGCGAGGTTGGCTGGGCGGGCGGTGGTTGGTAGGTGTTCGCCTGCTGGGTTGAGGTTTGCGACGACGACGAGGAGGTTGTTCTTTACGAGGTCGCAAGCTTGGTTGGAGCAAAAGAAGGAGGAGCGTGTTGAGTAAGTTGAACCTGGTAATGGTCTAGATGATATAAAAGACTAATCTGTTAACAGACCAGCAGCTCTTAAAAAGACAACAACTCCTCCTCCTACCCGCTCGGCCGTCCTCCACGAAGACATCTACACGATCCCCAACATCCTCACGTTTACACGCCTCATAGCCGCCCCCGCCATTGGATATCTAGTACTGCATGATCAACATGCCTGGGCAGTGGGGCTGTTTGCCTACGCTGGAGTTACAGACCTGCTGGATGGATGGATCGCGAGGAGGTGGAACAGCAAGACTGTCGTGGGGACTGTTATTGATCCCATGGCTGATAAGACTCTCATGACCATCTTGACGGTTTGTCTTGCTATCAAGGGAGCCCTGCCGAGTATGCTATATCACATATCATATATATTCATTGTGAAACGAAACAAAAACTGACACTTGGAACAGTCTGGGTTGCAACCGTTATCCTTGGTCGAGATGTAGGTCTCGCTATTTCAGCCATATACTACCGCTGGATTTCACTCCCCCCTCCAAAGACATTCGCCCGGTACTGGGATTTCTCTCTTCCTTCGGCTGAAGTCCGTCCTACTACCATCAGCAAGTACAACACCTTTTTGCAACTTGCTCTCGTTGGAGTCACGACAGCTGCACCACTCGTGGGAACCGACCTAACACCCGCATTGACAATAATGCAGTAAGTTTTTGATGTCTCAAGTTTGGTGGATTTGTTTTGAAGCTGATGTTGTGATAGATATGTTGTTGCTGGTACGACTATTTGGAGCGGTGCGAGTTATATTTATACAAAGGATGCCGTCAAGATTCTCAACAAGCCCAAATCCTGAAAAAAGGAATCTTGGCCTTATGGAGAATTAAAATAAAAAAAAAAAGTAAAATGTCTAAACTTGGTAATTCAAGTCGCTACGGACAAGGTAGAAAAACCGCCCCGTTGATGAGACTAAAAAAAACCTCACTAGCCAAGAAGCTGAAAGGAACGGGTTCGGTTCACAGGTGTGAGTCTCACGCGGTTGGTGTGATATCACACATACACACCCATGTATAACAGATATGTCCGACCCCTGAATGAAATTAATTTCCAAAACGTCTTTCGTCAAGTTAAGCTCAATCATGGTTTCGAACTATCAGTAGCTCAAATGCACGCGTCTTGTCATTTTTGGTATGCTTTGAACTAGTGAAGTTATCCCAACTAGTCTCAACGTCAAAAAAAAATACATGCAGCCCTACGGGAGGAGACCTAAAAAGACAAAGATATGCTTTTTGTCCGTTGGAGGAAAATAAGCTTGTTCCACACCGCCGGTTCTCCAACTACCCAGATTGACTTTTGTGAGATGATCTCCCCCTGCAAGATAAAACGCCTTAGCCCAAATGCTCCTTTTTTAAGATATTCGTACAAAACCTTTCATACAAGGGAGGAGAAAAAACTCAATCTAAAGCTTGTTTATTTCCCTTTTATTTCCCTTCCCTGATTTCTTTTTTTAGGGGACCTCGCCTAAACTCTCTCGAGATGGGCGTCTTCTGACGTAGGCTAGTAGTCGTAGACTTCCTGATGGAGTCACACCCTCTACTCGACGAGCTTGGGCAAGAGTTTCTGGTTTGGCGGCCTTGAGAGCTTCCTTTTCTGACATGGCAAGGCCGGGAATCTCATCGTAGTCGAGACTTGTGGGGATGCGGACACGTTCGTCGTTTGTGAATCGGCCGCGTTCTGCTTCTTGCATCTTGATATAGGGGGCGTAAAAGGCCTCGATGGCAACACGACTGCGTATACGTGACGAGTAGCTCATGATCTCTGGCACGACGGATACCAACTGTTCAAGCTCGATGCGTGTGTTGGAGCTTGAGAGTCGGAGCATGTCGAGGCCATCACGACGGGCCGTGTTGCGCTTGAGATGGAAGCCCTTTTCGATCCACTGCGCAGGACTGAGGGATACAGACTGGAGGGCCTTTGTGAGGTCGTCCATTTGCTGGCGCTCATCACTATATGCCCTCCATCGCTTATCCGAGATGACACCCCATTCATGGCCCTTGGATGTAAGTCGGAAATCGGCGTTGTCAGCTCGGGCAGCCATGCGGAATTCGCTGCGGGAAGTGAACATGCGGTATGGCTCAGTTACGCCCTTTGTGATGAGGTCGTCGATCATGATGCCAATGTAGCCATCACCCCGTGACAGGGATACACCTGGGAGTCCCTTGGCTGCACGACCTGCGTTGATACCCGCGAGAACTCCCTGGCCTGCAGCCTCCTCATAGCCTGTGGTTCCGTTGATCTGTCCAGCCAGGTACAGACCACTAATAGCCTTTGTCTCCAGCGTTGACCTTAGGCCGCGAGGGTCGATGTAGTCATACTCAACACCATATCCGGGCTGAAGCATCTTGGAATCCTCCAGACCCGGGATTGTCCGGAGAGCCTGCTCCTGAGCGTCTGCAGGAATTGTCATTGACAACCCGTTCGGGTACACAACAGGGCTATCAAAGCCCTCAGGCTCAAGCCACACGATATGCCGGTCCTTGTCAGCGAAGCGGATAACCTTTGCTTCCAAAGAAGGGCAGTACCGCGGACCCTTGATAGTCTCGCGGATGTGGATCGTCTTGTCGAGGTTATCCCGGACAATCTGATGCGTTCTCTCATTCGTATAAGTCACATTGCAAGTAAGCTGCTCCTCCACCGCCACCGTATCATTCAGATAGCTGAACGGAGAAGGAGGATCATCTCCGTACTGCTTTTCCAAAATGTCAAACTTGATGCTGTCCCTGGCGATTCTCGGAGGTGTACCCGTCTTGAGACGTCCCAGCTGAAAGCCCGCATCACGGAGAGACTTGCTCAGGCCAAAGGTAGCAGCCTCTCCAATGCGACCAGCAGGATAGCATTCGAGACCAATGTGTATTTCGCCGCCGAGAAATGTTCCGGTTGTGATGATGACCTTGCTCGTGGGGAGGACCTGGCCCGACTCGAGTCGCACACCGGCGATGCGACTTGAAGCGCCGTCTACGGGCTCTTGGTCTGAGAGGACGATATCGGAGACGCTGTCGAGGACGATGGATAGGTTCGGGTATGAAGAGAGTTCCTCCCTCATGTGTTTCTTGTACAAGTCTCGATCGATCTGAGCACGAGGACCCTGTCGCAATCCACATTAGCTTTTCAATCTCGTCAAGGCCAACAGTGTTACAAACCCAAACCGCCGCTCCTTTCCGCCGGTTCAACATGTGAAACTGCACGCCCGCCTTGTCAATGATCCTCCCCGCCAGACCGTCAAGCGCATCAATCTCCCGGATGATGGTTCCCTTGCCAATTCCTCCGAAACTCGGGTTGCACGAACATGTCCCTAGGTTGTCGAGTTTCGGTGTGATCAAGGCCGTCCGGGCTCCGGCTCGTGCGGCCGCGGCGCATGCTTCGGCACCAGCATGGCCACCTCCAATCACCACCACATCAAAGGGCCTGTTGCGGGCTGTTAGATATGATTGCGATAAGCGACAGAGCAATATTCGGGCTCACCTCGAGTCGCCAGAGACAGTCGCAAGATGCCGTCTCCTTCCAATCTGCCATTGACGTCGCCAGACGGTCGGCCTTGGTCTTAATAGGGAACGCATTGCATGTCGTCGCTTGGGATGCAAAATTCACCTTTTGCCATCCAATGTTGAAATCAATCAGTTGCCATTAATGGAGTTGCGACTAGCCGAAATATGACGTTACCGAATCGAACTACCTGCCTAAGGTACCTACCTAAACACCAAAACCAGGCTCTCCCGTCTCTGTAGATACTCTCAGAGCTTTTCAGATCCGATTCTAGACTAAAAAAGAGACCGAAAACTCATCGCTGTCATTAGAATACACCTCCTCTAACCATTTATCGCCTACCCCGAGCCTCTGGCCATGAGGTAACAGCATCATCAACCTCTTCCAAGAATGAGGCCGAGTTGTGGACTGTTGTACCGCCGAGGACGATTCGTACGCCGGGGCTCGTCGCATTCAGCCCTGCAATCATCTTTGCCTCCTCATACGTAGCGCCGCCAGCAATAAACACGATTATGTCCTGAGGCTTATCCTTGGTCGTGCCTCCACCCTCCACGAACGGATACTGCTGTTCCTTTAACCTGCCCTTGATCATGTTCTGAAGGGTGCTCTCGAGAAGTGGGCTGTGCTGCGTGTAGACGTTCTCAACACCCTTGAGACCCTTGAAACGGCTCGACGCACCAGAAAAGATACCGGCTGACTCGAAAATTTCCGAGATTCCACTCTGGGACTGGGACGCCTGAAGCGACGTGTGGTATGCTGCCAATTTGTCCACGAGCTCTGCCTGTCGAGGGGTCACACCGCCAGCTGCAACCAGGAGGTCTGTGAGCATAGCAAGGGAGTTTGAGGGATGCTTCTGATAGCGAAGGGCGTACAAGGCCACTAAGCCGACCTTGCTTTCCGAAGTGACGTTGGGAGACTGGATGAGTCGTTGGATGTTCTAGTACTCAGTTAGCGGCGTCGAACCCTCGTGTCAAAGTAATATTGTATTACCTTGACGTCAGTTCCATGGTTCTCGTTGCAGGCCAGACTCTGTTCCAGCTCGCTAACCTCGAGCAAGTTCTCTGCTGCCACCCTTCGACTGAGTTCCGAAACCAGCGTGACATGTTTGCTAACATTGCCAGAGAGCTTGCGGAACTCGGGATACTCCTCAATAAATCGTTTCATATCGGATATTGACTCGATGTTTTCGTTGTTCTTTGTCTTGGACTGAAACTGGCCAACGTACTCCTTGATGTTGCCTCCCAGGTCGCCAAAGTTGAGAAACATGTTCTTCTTGAAGAAGGGATCCTGATCCTGGGATAGAACAATCTCCTTCAGATCGGGTCCAACATCGGGAACGTCGCTCAGGTCGACACGACCGTTCTGGATGCCCAGGAGGTGATGCACCATAGCTTGGTATGTCCACTGTGTAAGTAGCGGCGTGACGGGGTCCTCTCGGCGATCCAGCACAAGAAGAATTGGGGGTGTGTCCACGGGACGGAACTCAAATAGTTGGTCCTCCTGGGTCATTAGATATCGGACCTCAGATGCCAATTTCTTGGCGATGGGGCTTGTCTTTTGGTATCTGATGAGAGGCTTCTTCTTAAGCGATAGTAGCACTGCTAGGAGACCCTCCGCGCAGCGCTGCAGAGAATCAGGGTTCCACGTATCAGGGCTGCCGGCCCAGATGCGGCGTTGGGGAAGTGTAAGGCCGATGGAGAAAAGATCAGGGTTGATAACCGTGTAATCGGCATAATGCTCCTGAACCAACTTGACCACCTCATGGTCATCTGCCTCGGCCAGGCGTTCTAGTGATGACTTCTTGAGCACGTTTGTGAAATACAGTTGGTACTCTCCATACTTGGGGTCTCGTAGCTCGTCTATGAGCAACTGAATGGTTTCGGGCGATGGCCGCACGAGGCAGAGACAGCGTAGATGTCGCATCTTCTCACGGGCTGCATTGTCCAGACGGTCAATGAGATAAACCTCGTGGCTGAGAAGGGAGGATTGTGTGATTGCCGTGGATATGATGGAAACAGTTTCTCTATCAAGAAGGAGGATCTTCATCTTGGCAGACGACGTATCGGTCGTCGTAATGATCCTATTGATGTACCCAGTGGTGGCCTGGGCGACGTCCATGATGGCGACTGGTGCAGCACCCTAGGGCTGCGCAGAGAGATATTCCTTGATTATCCGAATCCTGTATTCAGTAGAATAGTGATGGAACAAGGTCTGGTTATTTGAATGTGTTGTGATTGTTTGTTGGGGAAATCGACGATGGTTCTTGCTTGCAGGGAGGCTGGTTAAGAGCCGTCGTCATGAGGTGAGCCCAGTAACAGCATGGCCACCTCGGTATCTGCATAACTCCGATTTAACCCGGCAAGCTGAGAAGGAGCTCCACACTCAGCCAACCTCTTCATCATGAGTGCTCGGTGACATCAAGAAGCTGAATTGGCAACACCGTCATCATGTTGGACGGCTTCTATTGATCGCGTTGTATTTTCCTCGAGGCTATTTATCAAGGGCCCTTTCATCCTCCAGAAGCCCATTGATCCTCCCCTCTATCCTTAATTATGGGTGATACCTGTCCCCAGTCACCCGAACGGACGTGAGTATCAACGTACCCTGCATCATGGCAATTACCCGGTCTGACATTCTATTACCAGCCTGTCCTTCACTCAAGGCTTCATTGTCGGACAAATCTCGGTCGTTCTTGTGTTGGCCGCCTTTATCAAGTTCTTCATCTTTGGTGATCCTCCTTCACCCGACGTCACCGCTTCCTTGAGGGCAACCGAGCGACGGTCAAGGACGCTTGCTCATAAGCGCTCGTTGCTTAGTTTGCGCAGCTCTGGTAATCGTCAGGACAGAGAGTTGAGCCGCAAGAAGTCGAGTGTCCTCAGAAATCCTCCTGTGCTTACCATTGGATCCATCCTAAGCAAGACGTACTACAATGTCGACAGCCATCAGCCCGAGAGTCTCGACTGGTTCAACGTCCTTATTGCGCAGACTATTGCACAGTTTCGCAGCGATGCCCAACACGATGATGCCATTCTTAACTCACTGAGCAAGGCGCTGAATGGAACCTCACGCCCGGACTTTGTTGATGAGATCAGGGTCACGGAGTTGAGCTTGGGTGAAGACTTTCCCATATTCAGCAATTGCCGCATCATCCCGGTCGATGAAGATGGAATGAGTCTTGGTATCGGAAAGAGATTTGACCCGGCCACGGCAGCGAGAGATGGCACACGCCTTCAAGCACGGATGGACGTTGATCTGAGCGACATGCTCACTCTTGCCGTGGAAACGAAGCTCCTACTTAATTATCCCAAGAAATTATCGGCAGTACTTCCTGTCGCACTGGCCGTCTCGGTGGTCAGATTCAGTGGCACACTCTCAATATCCTTCATCCCCAGCAATCCCTCTCAGCCGACCAGGATGATCTTCAACTTCCTGGATGACTACCGGTTGGACTTTTCCATTCGGAGTCTCCTCGGCAGCCGTTCTCGACTCCAAGATGTCCCCAAGATTGCTCAGCTTGTCGAAGCCCGCCTCCACCGGTGGTTTGATGAGCGAGCCGTTGAGCCACGGTTTCAGGAGATTGCCCTCCCAAGCCTGTGGCCGCGAAAGAAGAACACCCGAGGCCCGGATGACGGACTAGCTGAAGGGAGCGCTTCCATGGGTCGGTCAAAGGGTAAGGATGTTGGTCGAGACTTACGGGACGAGGTGTTTGGGAGTGATGCAGGTAGTAGTAGGGACCGAGCATCACTTCGTCATCGCCGAGGAACGAGAAGCGACGACAGTGACGACTTTTCGATGCCCGGATCGATACCTCGGTCTCAAAGAGGTACATAGCCATGTATTATTAGTATTAGGAAACACTCCAATTCACTTAATTCTGAAACCCTCGCACGGTTCTTGTCAGCTTCTGGAATGTCCACATGACGGGCAGATGTCAATGTTTAGAGTTTCGTTGCTCATTAAGCGCACAGACAAGACCTTCAGCCTTGACCTAACATCTGGAACGCCCAGTCTGGGGAAGACGACCATAGCGTAGTCTATGAAGGGAGATTGTTTATTTAATTCTAGTCGTGTGGTCGATCTAAGTGTGCGTCATGGCGGAAGTCATATCAGAACTTGGCTAGAGCCATGGGAGTCTCGGTCAACGAGTACAAGTTCTGCAACCAGGCCACCAGACCAGCCACCAGGAGCACGTAATAGACGGCTGTATATCGCTTCCGAGCTGGATCATCTTCTGCTAGCCAATATGGGTCAACCTGGCCCCAGAAACGAGGCAAGCCCATGCAGTTACAGAATGCATGGATAAGAACAACAGCCAGAAGGCTGCCAGTTCTCAGAAACAAGAAGGTGGCATAAGCACCGAACAATGTGGTGTAAGTCAGTTGGAAGAGGGACCGGAGAATGGCCACAGGAAGAGGAGTATGAGGATGAGTGATTCGGAACTCATAAAAGTGGTGAAGATGAGCCAGTCCGAAGACGAGAGGCGAGAGGAAGATAGTGCCGGTGAGGCTGGCTCCAGACCGGAGGAGCAGTGGTACTCCAGCCGAACGGAAGAGACATTCTTCAGTGATTGGGCCCTTTCGGTAAATCAGTAAGAGGGAAAAACCAGGCTGGAACAAGGTACAAGAAGCGGTGTGAAGAGGAGGCTGAAGTTGAGACGACTGCGGGGGTTGTTTGAGGATTGACAGGGGCAGCATGGGGGATGGATATCAAGGGGACAAAGTCAAGTTGACGTACCGCTACCATGTTCCTCCAGGTGGGCCAATCAGTCCAGAGGTCCCTGAGAGGCTGGAGATGAAGCCATTGCCTGGCGGCTCCTTCGACGAAGAGCGACTCATAAAGGGGGCCGGCGAAGAGCAAGGCTGTGAGCCAGAGGGCCCGGGCAGCGTCGACGAGGCCGACGGGCCAGTAGCCCATGAAATGCAAGGGGTTGGGGATTGCGATGGCGGCGTGAGACGAGAGCAGGTACAGTGTTACGAGGGAGCAGATGGCTGTCGACAGCGAGACGACAAAGATGCGGGCGCGGATCGCCTCGGGGGCATCCCTGGAGCGGGTTGGTGAGGGCCTGGTGGCCGCTGAGAAGTAGAGTGGGATGACATAGACGAGGCAGTAGACGACCTGTATTTTAATGGTTTAGATGATGCAAGTCAACACTACATGAGACGCAAGATGTGATCTGTTGATCCCGGGGGAGGTAGAGGTAGATAGTGATATGAACCGGGGGGTTGTGAGGTGAGGCTCACCAACAAGGCCACAGCGTGAGGCGGTGCGAACCCCGCTGAAATCGAGGTAGACATTGGATGCTCTGGCGAAGGAAGCCCTGATTTTTTTTTACTTTTCGAGTAGTTGTTGCTGAAGGATGAAGAAGGACAGGTTCAGGTTTGAGAGGGAGAAAAGGAGAAGTTGGCTAAAAGAAGAACCGAGTTGGAGGAATGGTTACGGGGCAAACAAGAGAGAAAAACAGTCAGCATTACCGCATTATTCTGTCAAAGAGAGGCCATTCAAAGAAACGAAGAAAAAGAGGACCACGGCCAAAAAGCACAGATGTCCTCACCAGCCACAACTTGGTTGGATGCCATTGTCCTCAGAATTGGATATGGATCCATTTTGCCTCTATGCTTGCTTGGGTAAGCAGACTGACACTCTTCCCCCACGGGAATAGTGACATTCATCACGGGGAAAAAAAGACCATCCCACTGTGAAAAAAAAAATGTGCAGGGTCTTTACGGGAGCTAGTGAGGGATAACCGGGAGCATATGGAGCTTCAGCACTTTTCCTCGTCTTTTTTCCCTCTCCCCCTGGCATTGTTCGTCCTTCATTTCAACGTGCATACGAGCTATCGGGGGCATGCGCGGCTTCCGCATGCGGTGAGCTACAAGGTACATAAAAATCCTGGGAAGCGAAATGATGTGGAGATGTGAGTTATAACAAGCCCTCATAAGGGACCTAATGAAAGAAGGACACGAATGTTTTGGTAATATCCCGAGCAGGTTCAGTTGGGAGATGAATTTGTGAACGGGACAAGATGTCCATCGACAGTCATGCATGACTAGTGTAGCCGCAACCTTCATCCGTCTGTCTGCTCAGCCACCACAGACATTGATGAGATCCCCTTACCTCAGCTCAGGCAAGGGCATGAATCAAGGCGAAGAGACGGCGAGTGACGGTACCTGCATTAGGTTCAGCGGGCCCCGGCACCAAGGAGAGACTGTTCCGTGAGCTGAGGACCACTGACCGATACGTAAGGGCATGAGGAAAGGAATCGTCGAGAGGAAGACTTGATGGCTCAGACCAGCTTCACTGAGCAAAGCGAGAAGCATGACGGCATGGAGATTACCCTATATAATAGTGAGTTGAAAAAGATCCATCTCATCTGAGAAGGGACCTTCTGTTGGCTTTGCGGTCAAGTTTTCATGCTCAAGACATTGAAAGACATGACCGAGAGACAAAGCTCATCGGCAAGCTGCCGACACTAGCCAGCGATAGTCCGACAATCAACAGTCTCGCCCATCTGCCCTAGACCGAGGATTGGAGCGCCCCCATGGGACACTAAAATAGAGGGAGGAGACGCGACTTAATAAACACGGGAGACGCGAGCCTGACACGTCTGACAAAGACAAGTCAGCGGAGCCTCAGTTGGGAAGATGTCGTCCGAGGCGCCAAGCTTAGGTAGGCAAAAAGCTTAAAAAAGAACAGGAGACGTCTTGAAAAGTTGTAAATCGTCAATGAGGAATGGCTGTCGATTGCCTGGACACAGAGGACACAGAATGCGACCTGGTGGAGAGAAACAACAGGTCACGTTTAGGTGGTTTCTGCAGGTCTCGGTTTCGAGAGGCGCCCTCACTCGCCTGGTGGATTGGAACAGACGCCGCGAGGACCATGTACATGCCACCGCACCAAATTTGATAGGCGGGATAAGTACCTGGTCACTTTTACAAGTTTGCGACATTCAGGTAAAACAAGCGCCAGAAGCAGAGACAACAGAGGCGGCCAATTTCGACGGCCTTTGACTTTCGAAACTGCTTCTTTTCTTGGAAAGAAAAAGATCAAACGCACGAGATCATCCTGGTTTTTGTTAGATCGAATGGCTGACGGCAGTTGATGCCCATGAAGGGAAATCTTGTATTTGATGCCGGTACATCGTCATTCTTGTGCCCAGGCCTTGTGGCTTGACCACTTTGTCGGGGTGAGCACCCATTGAAGGCTTGCCACCTGGCCGAGGTGGTCCCAGTTAATTTCTCCAGAGCCTTGGTTTTTTTGCTGTTCCAGAAAGACAGAGGTCATCAGCGACATCTTACGAGCAGCGGGCTGGTGTTTGCAGGGAACCATGTGCTTATTGGGCGTCGAGGCAGAGCCATCGTCCCCGCCAATAGTGTCCCGATAACCCAATCAGTTCAGACAGATTTGCTTGCAACCTTTAGAAAGGTGCATTCTCTGAGGGGACAAATCAGAGTTCGTTGTGGACAAGAGCCGTTTTTCATTACCTTTTCCCCCTGAGTTTTGAAGCCTGATTGATTCGCTGCCTCTCCCCCTTTCTACAGTGACCTTCCCTTTGGAAAAGGAAAAATCTTCTTCACATCTCGCCCAGCCACCTCGTCCCCAAGTTGCGGTGTCTTCAAGACAGACCGAGATGTCAGAAACCACCATCCCCTATTATCTCAAGCACCCTAGCTCCCCGTTCGTTGGACCAGGGGGTCCAACGGTCCCCATCGCCCGCCCGCCGCGCCTGCAGGAGGGAACCCTGTTGCAGCTAGGTAATATCCCATCGCCGCTAGCTGCAGAATCGCCTCCATGGCGCTTCCAACAACTGGTTCACGTCCGTCGATTCACTCCACGTCACCGGGCTCCAGGTGCCCTGCCTGACGGGTACAGAGAGGGTTTCGTTCCACCACCGCCTGTAAGGGGAAGGGAAGCTTTTTCCAGCCATCGTCTGTGTGTGCCCCAGGCCTGCTTGTGCTTCGTGCTTGTGCGTCCCGCCTAAGGGATCGCTTGACAGCCTCCTCTGTAGCTTGTTCAGGTCACTGCAACCTGAGCTAAGGCTAAGGAAGGTACCTACCTACGGTACTCTGGCCGCTGCTCCTGCCGCCCGTGGTCGCATGTGGAGGCGACCTGTCTTGCCCTTTTCTCTCTTGAAGCTACCTACCCGCCCGCTCCTTCCCCATGATCCCATCCATGGATCTCTCGTCTTTCTCCTTCCGTCAATCGTTTCCAGTCCTCTCTCTCCCCGTACATTCGCTCGCTATAATCGGCCACTGGCCAGTCACTCATTCAATCTTTTGATCTTTCTCGCACTCCTTGCTTCTTCATCTATTCGTTTGATGCTTCATTGATTGTTCTTTTCTCTTCTTGGTTATTTCCCTTTTTGGCCTCATCTTTTTACACACCACCAGTGCTTCTTCCCACAGACGAGATTTCACGACTTCAAGATTCAACTTGACGATAGTTTGGATATCTGGTATTGGGCTGCTCCGACTATTACTTTCTCGACTCTGTTCCAAAATTTTGGTGCTCTATTAATGCCATCTTCTCGCCGTGGCTCTTAATTCCTCCGTCGACATCTCCCGTCCCGGCCGTGGCCCTTCTCACGACCTCCGAACCCCTGACCCACACTCCGGCTCCGACAGAAACGACGTCTACGCCTCAACGATAATTCTTTGAGATCAATTGATCTTGCCCATTCTGGGGACAAGATTGGCAGTTTCTTCTTTTCTCCTCATGTTGTGGATAGAACGGCTATTGCCGCTCAGTGCGTAGAGCATGTCGGTCTCCCCGTCTTGCTCTCCGCCGAGACGGGCCTTACACGAGCGCACCGACTCCGAGAACAACCGCCTCCAGATTCGAATCGTTCCTTACAGTCCGCCCCGAATCGCCTCGGACGGCACCACGTCCCGGCCCGTCTCCTACGCCGACGCGAGTACCGAGACCGATCCGGAGCTTAGTCAAGTCTGCTGCGACCCGTTACATTCCTCAAGTCCACTCTTTGAAACGCCTTCTCCATCCCTGCAGCGGGGCAGGACTCGAAAGGCTGCTCTATCACCTTCACCATTGAGCCGTCACCCTCAATATCCTTCCTCTGACATTGAGCTGAGCCCTTCTCCCTGGACGCCACACAACGATGCCGACGACGAGACTTCCGATGTTTCACATCCGCGCTCCCGCGAACCCTCGACTTCTCCTAGACCTCCATCTCGCCGGAAGGTGATCAATGTACATGCCGACAAGACCTTTTCTGTACATCCTCAAGAGGCTTCAACTTCATCGAGAGTCGATTCTTTCTGGTCTCGATCTTTCACAGCCGGCAGCAGTTCCTTTGGTCGGGCATCATTTGGTCGAGGATCATTGGGTCAATTCAGCGAAGACCGTGCCAGCCGTCCGAGTTCTCCCTTGACGCCCCTTACAGAGCGAAGTTCCAAGTCGCCAATACCTTCTTCGCCGCCTCAAGCTCTCGCTAGTCCTGACAATTCCTCGCCATGGAACTACCGCATGTTTGGGGGTTTGCGCAAGGTGCCAACCACACCTGATGTGAAACAGTCACAGTTGCAGATTCCGGGACCAGCTCCTGAACTGCCTCTCCCCCCTCTGCCTGAGATTGAGTTCTCAGACCCAGGAGTTGGCCCGTCTTCCCAGTTGCTCAACCAAAAGACGTCGTTTCAGTCAACTCTTTCCGAGCAATCAAGATCAACCCTGTCTGAAAGGACCAACTATAAAGTCTATGGCCAGAGCTCCCCTGTGGCTATTGCCGATTTGACCAGCTTGCCAGCATCATCTATTCATTCCAACATTGAGCTAATCGGCGATCCTTCATCAGTGGATCCCTCCTTGCATGACAATACTCGTCCTCCAACAAGGGACAGCGAAGCGAACTACGTAGTTCATGGTCACTCAGCCTCTTCATCTGTTGTTGCTGTCAAGACTCGCGTAAGACCCGAGTACTCTCAAGAGAGTCTTGTAGTCCCTCCTCTGCGAACCAGGAGAAGACGGTCCTCAGACACTTTTGGTCTCGCAAAGACTCGATCCCGTGAGACTCTTCGAACGGCATCGCTGACTTCGCTGTCGACAATCTTCACTCAAGAAGCCACTCGTGGCCTCTTTGTTGGACCTGCCACCATTCTGCACCACACTGGCCCAGCCTGGTATGACCCTGCCGCCGCTAAGAGCCCCAACATCAACACTCCTCGCTCCCACCAATGGAGCGGCCAGCTCTCAACCGTCATGTCAGAAAGCGAGGGAGGTAGTGAGCCGGCATCTCGAGCTCTATCTTTCTCTTCCGTCCCCGGCAGACGTGGCAGCGGTCTGGGTAGCAGCCACAGCAAGTACGTCTTGAGCATGGCTTCTTCGCTCGCCGGTCTTGAGGAGCACATCGAGGCATCCTCTCATCACTCAAGAAACAGCTCACTGGAGCCTCCTGCAGCTGCATATGTTCGAGGATTGTCTCGTGACCCTACAACAGGAACCATCCGTCTCATTCGCGACCACGATGAGGATGGCGATGGCCTCGCAGATCTGGAGGTCCTCCACCATCGCTCATCACGAACACGGATGGGCAAGTTCTTGATGAGCTATGCCTCGGATCGGAGTCTTCGATCTACTGCTAGCTTCAATGCTGCGGTTCCAACCTGGGCCAAGTGAGTACAGATGTGAATAACTGATGAACCTGTGACTGACTCTTGCAGGGTTTACTACGGTAGCGGCGAACGAAAGTGGCTTGCTGCTCAGCCTTCGATGGAATCTATGTACTCTGAGTTCAGTGATAGCCAGCCTCCTGCTTCTTTCCTCAGCAGAACACCAAGCCAGGATGCCAATGTCACCAACATTCACAACCCTCGGCGTCGACCTCGAGAGCCTGTCCCTCGCCGGCGATCGGAGGCAGGCTCTATGGATATCACTCCTGCACCGGCTCACCCAGTTATGAACGTTGTTCGCAACTTGAAGAAGCAAACCTCGAGCATCTGGTCGCCTCATCTGGCTCGTGATCGACGACCCTTTCAAAACAGTATCTGGCAGCCACCTTCCTCAGAATGGGAAGCCCGGAGCGAGTTGACTGGACGACGAAATGCCCAAGTCACCATGTTTGTAGTGGGATTCATTTTCCCTTTGGGTGAGTTTGTTGACCACATCTCTTTGAGCAATGACTAACTGTCTCAGCGTGGATGTTTGCAGCATGCATGCCCCTTAAGCCAGTTCAGTCGGAAGATACTGAGCGCAACCACAGCACATCCAAATTGGAGGTGCGACGCAACCCATCTGGCCAGACGATCTCCGAAGAGGACCATGTCTTCACCAGCGCACTCTGGTGGAGAAAGGTCAACCGTGGCATGTCCATCATCGGCGTGCTCATGGTCGGCGCCATCATCGCCCTCATCGTGACGGGCGTCAGAGCTCACTGGGGCCATTAATATTCGATTACCAACAAGACATCACGTTCTGATGACCTGAGTCGGGATAAGATCCCTGACACTGGAACCCACTATGGAACTTCACGGCATCTCAACGAATGACGACGACTTATCACGACGATACTTTGTTTTTGCTTATCGATCAACTTTGATCTTTCAAGTCTCACGATCTTTTACGCACCTTGTCAAAAAAAAGCTTCAACGACGAACGATTTTATTCTGAACACACACACCTTCGACGAGACACGATGTTTTTGAATTTTGTTTTACTTTTCATGTCTCAACGTTTCAACGACATACGATTTTTCCCTTTTGAATTCCTTTGCCCAAAACTCAGTTACACGACACACCGTCCCCTTTGATCTCATTTACTCGAGACTTGCAACCCTGCAAACACACCTTTTCTCTTTTACACAAACAACTTACATGGGCTCTTGTACCACCAATCTACCACAATCATATATGGATCGACCCGTCCGTATAACATGTACTATAGTTGGATCTGGCAGCAATGCTGAGCGGGAGAAAAAAGGACTGACAGCATGAAGACGCTCATTCTTACGATACCATGTAATTACCATAGCAGGCCCTGAGCATTCACTCGGGCGTCACAGGAGAGCCGCCACGGCTTATCCCAGAGATAGACTAATGAATATCATGTAGAATCTACCTACTTGAGACTAAAGATTGATTCATTCATTCCATCGTTGATGTCTTACATTCGCTTACAAGTTAGCTTCCCAAGACCTGAAACAGACACCATGATAACACCGGACCGGATTGATTGCTTCGTGGAGATGAGATGTGCGCCACACCGCATGGGATGATCACTCGTGATGAGACTTGATCCCGTTCCCATTCCCGTTCCCGTTGACCTTTTGCTGATGGGCTTCAAAGTCAGCCTTGAGTTTCCTCTGCCTGAGCTCAACCTCGGCCCGAATCTCCTCAACAGCCTCGTTGATATCACCCTCCGGATCCTTCGAGATGCCTAGGATGGGCTCCTTGCCCGTCAGGCTATCCGTGCTGAGGGAGCGGACCAGCTTGGCGCTCGCCCTGCCCTGACGCTTCTCGAGCTGCTTCTTGAGGGCGACCTTGCCGGGGGAGTGGAAGAAGACGAGGGACAGGGCGGTCCAGACGATGGCGTAGAAGTAGACGCGGGACCAGGCCAGGAGGGAGCCCTGGAGAGAGAGGACCAGGAAGGGCGCCGTGACGAAAGTGAAGGTGAGCTGGGTGGCGAAGTAGGATGCAATATCGTAGTACTTCTTCTTGGGAGTGGGGTTTCCGGTTACGGGGTCGAGGAAGAATGGGCGGACGTGACGGCGGAAGTCTGAAGGATGTTA
The DNA here is from genome assembly GCA_003946985.1 of Fusarium duplospermum. Classification (NCBI taxonomy): domain Eukaryota; kingdom Fungi; phylum Ascomycota; class Sordariomycetes; order Hypocreales; family Nectriaceae; genus Fusarium; species Fusarium duplospermum. Next base: position 388,716 of record NKCI01000004.1, read on the forward strand.
GCATCGTGACGATTGTGGTAGTATTTGAGAGACTCACGCTTTGCGGCTGTCTGGATAAAGCTCGCGAGGACAAAGCTCAGATAATAACCCGGGTAGAAGCCATGCCACAAGGCACTGGTTCCAAACGTCATGAGACTAGCACGGAAGCCGGGCTTCTTACCACGAGGCGTAACGCGCAGATAGACGTAGTTCCTGAGCCAGTTGTTGGTGTTCATGTTCCACCCACCGAGGTATCCTCGTGGGTTCTGGGCCGTCTCGACAGCCCAGGGGTCAATGTTCTGTAGACGGTTCCAAGAGATCTTGCCCGTAACAGGATCCACACCGTTGTAGCCCAGACCCGCGAGGATGCAGGAACCTTCTGTTAGGTACCAGACGCCGTAGTACTTGAGACGTGCTGTGAAGCTGACCATGTAGAGGGACCAGATTCGACGGAGGAGACCGTACTCGACGAATGAGTCGGCTGTTAGCATGCTGGGGTAGTAGGAGCCGCTGAAACCCATGAAGAGACCGATGAGGACGAGGCCGCTTACGGCCTTCCAGGCTGCAGGACCACCACTTCGAGGGATCTTTCGCTTCTTCCTTACGGGAGGCTTCTTGGCTGGATCAACGTTGGAGACGTCAAACATGGTGGTGTCGAGCCACTGTCGATAATCGGTATAGTCAAAGGACGGACCAGCGAAGAGGGCGGGGAAGAAGAGAACCCAGCCAGCATAGTCAAGCAGAGGAGGAAGCTCCTTAAGTCTATTCCTCTTCTGAGAATCGGAAAGCTGATCATCGGGGAGTTGACCATCTGCGACGTTCCAGCAAAAGGCGCTCAGCTTCATGAGGAGAACCATCTGAGCTCCCGTAACGTCTACGCTCGAGGGGTCGTCGGCGATCTGGCGGTGGATGTGGCTGACAGACATGTGACCCATGACAAAGGCGAAGCCGATCCATGGCATGTATGGGCTCGTGCGGAGGAATTTGGCGATGCAGTATGTGCCGCCTGCGCTGATGAGGAGGGTACGGATGCCGGACCAGAGGTCGAAGAGGCCGACGAGGTAGAAGAGGGAGACGCTGAGGTGTGTTAGCTTGGAGAGCTGGTAGAGGTACAGGAGGTTTGTATACCTGATGATGAAGAGGTTCTTGGCATCTGGTCTCGAGTCGGGGATTCGCTTTAGAAGAGCTGCGAAGGGGTAGGATAGGAGAAAGGACGAGACTAGCTTGACTGAGAGTGGAGGTATTAGCGACGACATTGTTGAAGAAGCTGTTGAAGTTGAGGGAGAGGTTTCAACTTACGCTCATCGGGAGAGGCACCGAGGCTATTAGCCAAGGCCTCGAAAGCTAAATGCGAGTTGAAAGTTAGAGATGGTGGTTTTATCATGAAGCTTTCCCAAACTTACGCCTATGTAAAAAGAGCAGCATTTTATCGCGGGGCTCTAGTATAGCACGAGGAAGATAGTAAAGGAGGAAAAAAAAAAGAGGAATTGAAATCGCAATGGTATATCCCCCTTATACCATGACTTCAACAACTACCGAGACAGATCCTGGGTGGGTTAAAGGAGAAAGGTCAACGATGCAAGGGACGAAAGGAAGGGGAAAACGTCCTAGACGTCATAATTTATCCCCAACATTTCTGTTGGAGAATGCGAAAAAAAAAAAGCTTGGATGGGGAAAACTTGTGACGTCCCGGACCCACGTGGGGGGGCATGATATTCACGTGTGCAACATGGCGGGGTGATGCATTTAAATGATAAAGGGAGTCTTTTACGCGTGGTCTTATTGATCATGGGATCTATCTTACTGTATCCTTTCAAGGCCTAGAGGTTAAGCACATGTTTGTGATTTTGATGGGTATTGAACGGTTTACTTATCTCTTGAAAGACTCGTGGACGTTTAAGTGATACGAAAGACGTTTTCACATGCAGGTTGTTACACATAATCTGCAGCCGCCTCAACAGCTTCTTCAGCTCATCTCCGATCGTTCAAAGAGCACATACGAGATGTTTCTATTCTGCAAGGGGAAAGTGAGAATCATTCCGAGTCGGGACTTAGGTTGCTCCGGAGTATACCTATGTAAGGAACTTGCTGGAATGATATCTGGCCAACTGCCGAGTTTGAAAGGAGAGCCGTGTGAGATGAAACCTTTTCTTCAAGACCACAAAAACCGTTGGGTGAGACAAAAAGAAGGAGCTCCACGGTCCTGAATGGGGATCCACTCCGTGGCCGAACATTTTTGCACTGCAATTTTAACCCAAGCCGGGACCTTCTCGTTCACCTAGTTAGGGCGTCCAGAGTAGAGCCGCACTTATGTAGAAGAACTATAGGGCTGAGCTTGCCACCTTCACTGCAATTTTAACCCAACCCGAGCCCTCCTCCTCGTTCACCAAAGCGTCTTGAGCTGAGCTGCAATCATGTAGGAGCCTTCCTGGGGAAAGCCGCCATGATGAGGGGAGAACAAGGGCATCTCTAAACTCCCTTGCACTGTAAACCCTTAACTGGTCTATTAAGAAAGGTGATGCGCTGGTTGGCCTCAATCAGCTCAAGCAAATAAGTTTGACAGCCAAACAAACTAATCCACGACATAAGGGAAGCTCTGAGACATCATGGTGGTCTTCACTGCATTTTTAACCCAAGCCGAGTCCCTTCTCGTTCACCAATAGGACGCCTCTGGTGCACCCGTCCTGCAGCCTGAGCCTTCACTGCAGTTTTAACCTTAGCCGGGTACTTCTTATTTACTAGGGCCTTTGTCCTAGTAATAGATGTATCTGCGCCTTCACTGCGATTTGGGGGCCCATTTCGCTCACCAAGGCCATTGCCGCCAGCTTCACTGCATTTTTAACCCCGGCCGGGCACTTGAAGCATCCGTCTTAATTGATAACCCCCGAACAAGGCCTAAATTCACGACAAGTTTGCACCCCGTGGTTGCTTTGCAACAAAGTCTGCTTTATGCCGTGTATTGAACCATCAACCAAACGACCTAGAGCAAAATAAATATAAATCCCAACTGGTCCTTGTACTCCAGCCACGCCATTGTCTAAGTCAATACAAGAGAACCCCCTTCCCTATGCTCATTAAGATACTTTACACGCACAGGAACCCAATGTCTTTCTACTCCGATTACATCTTTTATTCTATTTTCCCTTCTTGTGAAACTCCCGCCAGTCTACCAATATCTTTGCCGACTGGTCAAAGCAGAAAAATGTCCTCCTCTAAGAATTGGCATCGCGGGCGCTCTTAGCACTGGCGCTCATGGTTGGTCGCACTGTGGGCAGTGTGTTTCGAGATGAGACCGACTGTCGTACACGAGCCCAGGCGTAGACGATGCCGCTGACGAAGCCGATGAAGATAGCGGATACGCTGCCTACTGTAACGGGGGCTGAGAAGAAGACGAGACCACTGATAGCGATGGGCAGCTTGTTGAGGGCGCCCACCATAGAGTAGGTGGTCGAGGACGTAACTCGGATACACCAAGCCGAACAGTAAGAGATAAAGATAGCAGCGAGACCAGAGTAGATCATGCCGATAATAATCTTGTTGCGTGTCTCCTCGGGAAAGTTGCGAGCAAAGTTAAACGCAGACCAATCCTCGCTGATCAACGAGCAAACCACAAGAACGGGAATCGTGAGAAGGTTGTTGTAGTACATAGCTAGAAAAGGTCAGCAAACTGGAGAATCAGGGTGTCATGTACAACATACTATCCCAATCCTTAAAGTTCATCTTCTTGATAACCTTGCGCATACCGAGCACGTAAGCAGCACTGCAAAAGACGTTCATGCCCATCCAGGCGTATCCGGCGTTGAGGGTGGACATGGCAGTAGCCGAGTCGCCAGTACCAAAGTCGCCGGCGATGGCGCTCTGGATGTCAGCCCAAGCTGCCACGACGGAGCTCAGAACCATGAGACCAAAAGAGAGGAGGGCCATTGGGGTAACGCTGCCGCCAAACCAAAGCACCTCGCCGTAGGCAATGACGATGATGGTCAGGTTCTTGAAAATGGTGTAGACAGGAACCGAAAGAAATTGAAGCGATTTGGTGCTGGTGTAAATCATCCCAACCAGGAGAAGCGAAATAGGAAACCCTTCATGGTGTTAGTGCAGGTCGTAACAGTGTCGAAGCTTGAACATACACTTCTTTGCCCTGTCGGGATCAAAAGGAGCCAGGACCTTAATCAGGCCTAACTGCTTGCACAGAGTAATTGTAGCAATGCACACAATAGCCTATACGTAACCCAACAGTCAGAATGTCACCCCAAACCTCAATGGTGTATAACAAGCATACCTGAACGGTCAAGTAGAAAAAGTTGAGGTTCCAGAAACTACCCGAAACGACATACTTGTTCACCACGGTCATACTGATCGAAGAGAAGCAGTACGCCACGATGGACAAGGGCGGGCTCTTCTCAAGCTGCTCCAGACTGCCCCCATGCATACTCGAGCCGTAAGCGGAACGGGTCGGGGATCTAGCCAGGAAGGCATCCTTCTCCTTCTTTCCATAGTCGTCGCTCATGCGCACGACATAGTCCTCGTTCTTCTTATCCGTCATCGTGAACTAGCGTGTGGGGGAGCAAAAACGGGATTCGAGATCAGCGTTGGGATGTAGGGTTTAGCCGTTGAAGGGTGAGATGGGATCGTGAACGAAGGATGTATCGGATCGGATCGTGAGGGGAGCGTTGACTTTGAGAGACGGTGGAGGCGAGTCGCATTCAAAAAAAGGAACTAAATTAGAAAATGCGATGAAGGCTCCTTGTCCTTGTCCCTTGCTGTAAATCGATTTTCTTCTCCCTTCGCCTGGCCAGAGCAAGATGCCACCAGGTCGAGGGGCTTCAAAGAAAGATAGGGAGACGTGGAGCAACCGGGGCGCGTTGAGCTTAGTCATCCAAACAGGGGTTGCTGAGCCTTTTGAGTGGCCCGAGTGGGTAGGATCTTGCGCCCCAGATGGCATCTGACAGGTTGCAGCCAAAATTAGCCCTGGAAGCTCGTAAAGAAGCTCGTGTAGAAAATCAAACCAAGTCAAGGGCGATCCCACTCTTGGTTCGCCCTTGACATGGCTCTCGCCCACTTGGTATGGAAGATTGGCTGCCCTTGGTGAGCATGTGTCCTGCCGTGGCTTCCGGGCGATTTCAAGTAGCGGCAGATGCAGCAGCCTCAACTTCAGGCTGTGTAGACTCTTCACCGGCTTCTTTATCGTCATCTGGAACTGGAAAGTTGAGATGTTTCCAGTCTTCCAGCTCTTCCGTGACCGAGCGCATGCGGTCACGGATGCTTTCGATAGCGTAGCTACCCAGCAGCAGCCGCAGCGGTGGATACGAGCAATGTCCGAGCTGCCACACGAGCTCGGCGCACTTGACTGCGCTCGTGGGCCGATGCTTGTCACCGAGCCACTGCACGATGCGCCGCGCGTGTAGGGCCGGCGATGTCGGGTGTCCGTATGTTTCGCTCGGCGGCTTGACGAGGAAGTGGCCCCACGACGTCGGGAGCGCCGTGTCCTGCATCTCGGGCTCTTCTGGTCTCACGTGGCCCGGCTCGATGAGAGTCGCCTTGATATTGAATGCGTCCGTTTCGTAGAGCATTGCTTCGATGAGACCCTCAACTGCGTATTTTGTAGCGCAATAAGGACCTAGACCTGGAACACCCAGTGCACCCGAAGTTGAGCTGAAGATGAGATACCGTCCTGCACCCTGCCTTCGGAAGTAAGGCAGCGTAGCATGAATAATGTGAAGCGTCCCCATAAAGTTGGTCTCAAACTGATTCCGTATGTCATGCTCATCCTGATCCTCGCAGGCGCCGATGACGCCGTACCCAGAGCAGTTGACGACGACGTCGATGCGTCCAAAGTGCTGAAGCGTGCGCTCAACGACGCGGGTCACGGACTCACGGGCGCGGACGTCACACAGCGCGCCGAGGCAGTTCTCGTGGATGTTTTCCATGTCGCGGGGACTCGTCTCAAAGACGCGCCCGACTGAGGTGACGAGATCTCCATGGGATAGGGCACATTTGACGAGTGAGCGGCCCATCTGGCCAGTACCCCCGAATATCTATCAACTGTAAGCGTCTTGTTCGAACTGAGTGACTTGTCTCAATGGGAACATACAACCCAGACCAGCTGTCTCGGGGGAGCGCTGCCCTGTGGAGGATCGCAACTCGCCGGGAGTTGTGGTACCCGCGATCTTGCTGATGCCTCTGTAACATCGGACGCTTCTGTTCTTGTGTCCATGATTGGGTTTCTTTGCGTTTATACAGGTCGAATTGTTAAACTTTGAAAGTATGGCTGGTGTTGAAGAAGGAGGATTGAACCGATGACACCGCCCGTTCAAGGCCTAAACCCCAGGTTTTGGTTTTGGCGATGACTTGTAGTGGTGGCGGGGTTGAAGGTCCAAGTGTCTGTACGTACCCCACACAAAATAAAGGTTCATGGAGAAGGAGACTGCGATTGTAACCGTGATATCACATTTGATTATATAATTGGCAGATATATATGATCAAGGTCTCTAATTGAGTTCCTTATCGTTCAAAAGCTACAAACAATTGCTGCTGATTCGTTCCTGCAGCGAAGTTGATCTGCGGCCGAGGTTCGGTTCACGTCTCCGGCATCCCGGTCCTTGGAACCAAGACCCGAAAACCGGGCGGGCCGGGACCACCTCCGAGAGGCTCTGGCAGAAAGAGCAGAATGATGGCAACAAAGTCTGGTTCTATCAACTTACCAACTCTTCTTACAGACTAGAATGATAAGCACCAGTCTTACTTGTGGCGGCTTCACTTAGACCGTCGTCGTCCCCCCGCACTCCGCATTGTAGGGCCAATGCCGTGAGCCCGATTACTTTGCTGACCAGGATGAGATCACTTACGCCCGCTACTCAAGCATCTCTCGTCTAATTCACACACGATCATGGGGAGACCAAGGATTAAAACTTCAAGGATGGTAGAGACAGGATATAGTTGGCTACCTAGACTGGATATCTTCAAAAACTCCCGCTAAGTCTCGACCCCAACAAAATCCAAAGAAACGGCGCGGCAAGAAACCCGAGGAATGTTTTATCCAAAGCTTGGATACTATCTTGAATTGCCCCCTGGTGGTTCCATGTTGTTTGGCTGCAAAACCGTGTACTTTTTTTTTTTCCTTGTCTGCAAGTTGGCCGCCTGCGCTTCTGACACCACTTGTAAATGACGTAAAACACCTTTCAAATCACGCCAACCGTGCGCTCTCTCCATCATGGCGCAAAGCCCCTCAGTGATTGCAATGAGGGCTTCGTAATCGTATAGACATGACCGATGTTGAAGTAGTCAAAAATGTCTCTCTTTTCGTTTTAATCTGGAAGGGGTCTGCCAAAACTGGCTCGGGATTGGTCTCCTCGTAAAACAATGAAAGGCTGGTTTCCCACGTGGGGCCTCTCACTGGGCAGGCTCAGCTAGGAACGTCTTGACGTATTCCTGTCGATGACCGTTCTTGTCCACCTCGGGGCCGCGGTTCAGAGCCGTCCACTTGGGGTCCTCCTTGAACAGGCGCATCGCATGGACGTACTATCACAAGCAAATGAGTTGTCAAAATCGGTCAAGAGTTATTTGGTGGACGTACGTTGGTCTCGTCGGTGGTGAAGCGGTGGTAGATACCCGCAGGAAGAATAAGCAAGTCATCCTTCTCAAGTAGCACGCGCACCCAATCGTCGTCTTTGCTGCGGACGTCAAAGTATCCGCGACCGCCACGGATGTAGCGGATCTCCTCGTCCTCGTGGAGGTGCTCGGCGAAGAACATCTTAACCTTTGACTCGTAGATGTCGCCCATGGTCTTGGGCGAGACGGTGATCTCGTCGCGGTTCTTGTAGCCTCGGTCGCGGGCTAGGTTGTCGACCGACTCGAGCTCGGGAAGGTGGTAGTAGTAGACGCCGATGGCGAGGAGGTCGTCGACATTGACGGGCTTGCCCGAGTCGTGGGGGAGGCGCTGGTCGCCCTGGAACAATTGTTAGCTTTGTTCGTTTTGGTAAAGGGGATCGCATACAGGAAGACCGTCGTAAAAGTAGGCTCGCATGATGACTGTAGATGGATTGTCTGAAGAGGGGAGTGCCAAGTGATGTTGTACAGAGAAGAGTTCTGTTCCGAGAGCAAATGCAGTGATATGTATAAGCCAAGTGGCTCGCGTCAGCAGGTCAAGTCTTTTTTCAGTGCAAGCTTTCGACTGGGGTCAGCCAGGCCAGGCCTTTTTACTTGGGTACCATTCGCAAAGACCCAGTTCGGGCAGGTAGCGAAGGTTCCATGGTGGCGGGGTCAACCTGGAATGTCGGCAAAGCTAGCGACGTCAGCGCTGTTGCTATTGCAAGGGTCCCGTGTCTTTTGCTGCACTGACATCACAGCCACAGGCCGCATACAGACAGGAGGGAAGTTCTAGACTCTGCTATAATTCAGCAACATAATGCCATCAATGATGAGGCTCTACAGCTAGTAGCTGGTCAGCTGGTCAAGCGTCTGCATTCTTGTTGGGTATACAACAACTTGTGTTGTGCCCCGCCCGTTCAACAGTATCACTGCAAGACTACGATAACAGATAGACATTGAATAATCAGTGTATCAGCGCTAAACGGCAAACGCAGCCGTGCCATTTCAATTCACCAACGCCATGAAGCCAGTCCCCCCAGCCTTGAAAAAGAGTTCCTTGCCCTGGTCTCTCTATCATAACGCCGACCCTCAATGCCAATCCGGATAGAAATAATATGTGCATGTACGCCAATGTGGCCTAGTGAGCCACCGTGAATATGTTTGCATATGCCACCCTTGTCACCTCTGGCTCACAAGTCACGAGGCGCCACGTCCCTTGCTCCAGCGACCATGATGTCGTTGTCAGTACCCTCGTCCACGTCGTTGCGAGCACGAGGCTCAAACAGGCGTCTCCACCAGCCTGGGGGGTCCAGGGGACGGGAACCGTTGTGCAGTGGGGGGTAAACGTCGCTGAAAAAGTACCAGACGTGTCCAATGACGACACCCATGATCTCATCCTTGGGAACCGTGCCGTGAAGAACGAGGCTGAAGCCCATCAGCACCCAGGGGAGGTACGGAGCCGTAAAAACGAGCAGTCCAAGAAAGCTGAGTCTGGTATCGGGGTTCCGTCGGGACCAAATGTATACGAGCGTGGATGAGAGCGGGTGGCCGAGGAAGGGCATCGAGACGAGTGGCGATAGGGCGATCAGGCTGGCCATCGCATAGAGGAGCAGCCATGAGAAGTGCGCGGGCGAGCGCCCGGATGACTCTTCAAGAAGTCGTGCATAGCGTTGGAGGAAGTAGACGTGGAAGAGGAGATCGAGGGAAAAGGGGCCGAAGTATAGGAATGTCGTCAAGAGTCGCCAATACTACAAAAGAGGATATGTCAGCAAGGGTATCAGAGGAATACTTCCTTGTAGAACGAAGGATAAAGAAAGTTATGACATATATAGGAAGCTAAAGCATGGGAAATATTGAAACTAACCTGTGATTTCACAAATACAGCGCGGAAGCTGTAAAAGAGTTGGAAAGGTGTCACCATCTGGCACTGAACCAAGGCGCTCGTCAGAACAGTCGCAGTGGTCCACCACCGAGTACACGTCGGCATTTCCCAAAACCACGCCTCAAGAGGCAGACGGCCTCCATCCATAACCTGATCCATTGGGGGTGAACGTTGGAAAGCTGGTTGTTGTTGAGGGGGGTAGAGAGATTTCGTATCAAGGGCGGTTTCTAGAGAGGTGTTGTTGCTGCGCGGGCAAGTGGGACAGCGAAGGCGATGATCGGAGCTGACGATGTCGGAGGAAGGATGAGATGGTTTAATGCAAGGAAGAGACAGGAACCATTAATTTCAGGTGTAGAGGGAAAACATTAGGCGCCCACGAAATTCTCTGAATGATGCTCTGGGGAGAGAATGCGACTTGATTGCAAGTATGGGCGAAGATGACAGAATAGAGGATGAGACACGTAAGGCGGGATATCCAGGCGCCGGCAACCGATGGATGGATCCAGGGACATCGGCGGGCTCGAAGCATCCCGTCTTAGCGTGGGGCGGGCGCTTCACCTCCACCTCCTCCGGAATGACAAACGCAGCAGGGTACAGGTACGGAGTACTTTGGCCGATGTACCTTTTTTGCTGGAAAAAGAAAGTGGCTGGGGAGTTTGTGTGGCTAGTGCGCTGTGAGTGGCTGAAAGGAGAATCAATTAAACTGGAAAATCGCGGGGCTGGGGGGAAACGAGAAGCACGCGCTCTTTCGCGCGCCCCTTCTCACATGGTTTAGTCGCGGTGGTCCTTTCCACCTTTGCGAATCGCACACTCGCTTCCATTCCTTTCAACTCCTCTCTTTGTCCCAATAAAACTACAAAATAATTATTGTTTCGAGCGATCGAATTTCAGGAACTTTCTCGTATTTTGTTCGAGATCTTACCACTCGCTTCCGGTCCTTTGCCGTGTTCGATCAATAAGCTGTTGGAGCTTCAAATCAAGACCGACTCTTCTCTACACCCTTCTCACAATGCCTCCCAAGAAGGCATCGAGACCTTCTGGTGCCGGTCGAGGTCGCCCGTCACGGACGAGTGATGTACAAGGCACGAAAGGCTATCGTTCTGGTCAAGACAACTGCTAACAGAGATTCAAGCTGGCGATCCCGTTCCCGTTCGCGCAAAGCGTCGCTACCGTCCTGGCACTGTCGCCCTTCGCGAAATCCGACATTATCAGAGCAATGCAAAGCTCCTCCTCCGAAAGCTACCTTTTGCGCGCCTAGTGAGTGGTATTCATGCCTGTAACTGCGCCCCTGAGACTGACCCCTCGCTCCTAGGTTCGAGAAATCGCTTTGACAGTACGACCACGAGGCGAGGGCATGCGATGGCAAAGCCAGGCCATCATGGCCCTTCAAGAAGCTGCCGAGGCCTACATGGTGCACCTGTTCGAGGACACCAACCTATGCGCCATCCACGCCAAGCGCGTGACCATTATGCAGAAGGATATCCAATTGGCGAGACGGATACGCGGTATCTGGGGCGGTCTGGGTTAAGAAGGGACGAAAACTGATATGGTGTAATGCGACAATGGAGAGGGGACAGGATGGGACATGGACGGCGTTGGGCGCTCTCGAGGACAAATACCTACGGGCTTTGTGGTTTCCTGTTGATTTGCTTGGCATGTTAAGTGCATTGGTTGCAGCACTTGGAGTCGACGAGTGCTTTTATCTTGATCTGTAATATCCGCAATAAAGCATTGCCAGTCAATCCGGTTGCCGAGGTATCTCTGGTGCATCTGGAGGAGGAGCTCATATTCCTTTATTCTCCCCACGCTGATCATCTATTGGCTGGGAGTTTGTGTCAGCTAGCTCGATGTCACTGACGTAATGAAGCCGACCGCCGGCCGGACTACAGCTCCAGCTCCGGCTTCTAGATTGTCATATAGCTCACTTCCACCTTTGTTATCAACTCAATTCCTTTCAAATCAAGTACGAAACCCACCAAGACGACAATGTACCGAACTTTCAACTCCAGAGTCGCCCTTCGGGCCATGACCGTCGGCGTTGGCCCCGCGGCTTGTGTCGGGGCTTTCGTTGCGACTCGCCCTGTTATACGCTGCGATGCTCCGACGTTAGCTACTGGTCCGTCTCGACGCCGAAAACCTTCTCTGGATATCTCACCAGATACCGTTCGCCAGCTCTCTAGCGGAAGTGTTGCAGGTTCGTTTTCTTGGAGAACCCTCCCCAATGGGCCGTAAGCTTACGTGTACATGTAGGATTCGGAGTCGGTGTCCTGGTTGGTCTCTTCTCCAAAACCCTCGCCCTCCTCACCGGTTTGGTCGCCTTGTCTATTCATGTAAGCTCAGCAATCGTCAACTGTTCTCTCACCCCAATCCCTGACACCGCTAGATCGCTTCTCGCTACGGACTGGACATTACCCGCACTCTCGGCATTGACAAGTGCCTAAACCGAAGTGCCCTGTGGGCCAGGAGCAAGAAGAACCCATTGTGGACGTCGTCATTCCTTGTAACATTTATCTTGGCTGCGTTTGTACGTCTATAGTGTCGCTCGGATCGACTCCCTCAACATCACTCAACTTGCGCCGTCTCCCGCTTCAGCCAAGCAAGAGTAACGTCGTCGCCCTCAAAGTAACCTTGCGTCTTGTCCACAACCTTGGCATTATAGGCGTTGAGCCACTCCTTCTCCTCGATTGTGAGAAGTTTCGTGTCGATGAGGTTCCGACAGTACGGCACCATGGTTACGTGCTCGAAACCCAGGAAGGGCTTGTCCCCGAACTTGTGCTTGGTCTTGATCTCCTTGACGACGACAACGTTCTCGATTCGAATACCGTACTTTCCGTCTTCGTAGTATCCAGGCTCGTTGGACAACACATTGCCTGGAGCGAGGGCCACCTCGGCAAATTGGACTCTAGTGCCGATGCCAATGGGACCCTCATGGACATTCAAGAATGATCCAACTCCGTGGCCGGTGCCATGTCTATAATCCAAGCCATTCTTCTGTTCTGGGTGTCAGCGCTGTTACTCACATAAACCATCTTGCTGTGCTTACCCAGAGGTGCTGACGAGCCAATCCATCGAGGGCAAAGCCGGTAGTCCCCTTAGGGAAAACTGCTTGATCCAGAGCAATGTGACCCTTCAGGACCAGAGTGTATGCCTCTCTCTCAGCCTCAGTGGGTGTTCCAAAATGGAGCGTCCGAGTTGTGTCGGTCGTGCCGTCGTGATATTGGGCTCCCGAGTCACAGAGGTAGATGGCCTCAGGGTCGATAGTGGCACAGCTCCCACGCTCAGGACCGTAGTGAATAATTGCAGCACTGTAGAGGGAAGGGGTTAGTACAATGCCTCCCAAGAAAGAACAGGGTCAAGTCATGTAAAGACTACAGTCAGTGGCCCATCGGCAACTTGTTGCTTGGCATAAACTCACTTGGCACCAGTGGAGGAAATGGTTGGGAATGAAAGGCCGACAAAGTCCTTCTTCTGAGAGCGGAGCTCCTCAAGCTTGTCGGCGGCTTCTACTTCATCAAGGGTGGCCTTCTTGTTCACGAGTTGATCTTCAAGCCAGGCAAAGTACTGAATCAGAGCAGCGCCGTCCCTCACATGACAGGCCCTCATGCCCACCAGCTCAGCCTCACTCTTGATAGCCTTGGCATCACCGACAGGGCTTCTAATCTCATCGACCGACGAGTCACCGCCAAGAGCCCGCTTCAAAGCCCATGAGCCCTTGTTAGAGATAAGAAAGTTTCCAGCGGGGGCAGCGTTCTCGGACTTCCCCTTTTCACTAATTGAGGCATGAAGCTTGCGAGCATCATCCAGAATGGCATCATAGGGCTTGATCTCAACCTTGTTAGCAGAAAGGTGAGAACGACACTTGTCATCCAGCTTCGAGTCGTCAACGTAGAGGGTGGCAACATCAGGAGTGACGATAGCGTAGGAAAAGAAGACGGGGTTGAAGGGAATGTCGTTTCCACGCAGGTTGAACAACCAGGCAATTTCATCCAGCATGGAAACGAGGAAACCGGGCGAACGCTTCTTCTCCAGCTCTTGGCAGAGTTTCGCAAGTTTGTTGGTGACAGACTCTCCAGCCAGCTCATCGGGTTGAACAATAACCTTCTCAGATGGCCGGGCTGGTCGTTCCTTGCCCCAGACAAGATCGACGAGGTTTCCTTCGATAGGGACCAGCTCAGCACCGCCGCTCTTGCGGATCTTTTCGGCAAGGTTCTTGGCGGTGGCTCCAGAGATGAGGGATGGGTCAACTCCTACATTCTTACCCCCTGAGGATTGCTCGGCGGACCATTCTTGCCAGGTAGGGACGTCTTGAAGGCCCTGCTTGAGAAGGGTCCAGTTGCTGTCAAGCTGTGCCTCGGCCTGGTTGAAGTAGCGTCCATCAGTGGCGAGTGCGGCGGTCTCGAGTGTAACAACGGCACAACCAGCGGAGCCTGTAAAGCCTGAGATGAACTCGCGCCGAGCATCGCAGTCTGCAATGTATTCAGAAGAGTGACTGTCTTCGGAGGGGACAACTGGGAGGGTGTTAGTTATGCTGGCTTGCTAGATAAACAGAACCATATTTCGACAGTGCAAACTCACTATAAACTTGAACGTTGCGCTCCTTCATGAAACCCCGCAGGCTAGTGAGCCTGGAGGTAGAGTCGATCTTTGCCATTGCTTTGGAGGAAAGAAAACGGCGGTTACAGAGGAGCGATAATGAGGCCAGTCGCCGCGGTGCTGCTGAACGGAAGAGCGAAGTAGTGGACTGGAGTAGCATTGACTATCAGACGCACGCAACGCAAACGGCAGGGAGGAGAATCACTCGAACCGAAACGATTACGGGTTAGGGAACGATGTTCTCAAAATATGAAGAAAACTGGTTGGTTTCTTAGAAGTTACTCTCCAACTGGAAACGAGTTGAAAGACGGTAATCGATATGAGGTTGAAAGTGAGGCAAGATCAAGTGAAGGTGAAGCAAGTTTGAGAGTGGCAAGTCACGATCAACTGATCCGGAATGTGGGCGGGAAGGAAGGGAGGGCGAAGGTGTTGAGATCAAAATGAAAAGGCAGGAAGCAATGGGCAAAAATGCAAATGGGAGCGAGAAGCAAGGGTCAGGTCACACAAATGCTGTGTTGCGTGGCACAAGATGCAGATGGTGAGGGAGGTCCAGGGAGGGATGAGGGGCAGAGGTAGATGGGGATGGAGTCATTGCCTGGGGGAGTTGCATGCTTTAACATTGGATAGATTTGGACAGGGTCATACCTTGATGAGCAAATGTGTTTAGATGCAAAATGCGAGTAGATTTCAATATGATTAACAATAAAGACGTGAGATGAGAGGTGAGCAGGTAGTTGTCAAGGCCGGACAGTCAAGTCAAGCATTAGATACCATCCATGAAATGATGAAAGAAGCAGGGTCGTCAAGCCTCACGAGACACTTGACGATGATGCACAACTGGCCTGGCGTGGGCGTCAAGATGTGGAGTGGATGGAGGGGTTGAGGGGCAGGAGCGGATCTTTGGAATGGCCGCAACCCGAGGGAAGCCGGGAGTGACCCCCATCCACGGCCATCACAAACTCAACTGGAACGAGGTGGGCTTTGAGGCCATCAACCACTCACTGGAAGCTCTGCTCTCATTGCAGCTCGCTCTCGAGTGGAGTGCTTCTGGCGACATTGAATCTCAAACGTCGGTACAGTGACCTCGACGCCGGGTACTTTGTGGGATCCGCATGATTCACCAATACTTTTTCGTACCGTGACGGGGCCGATAGGTACCCACATTTGGGAGCCAGGTACCCGTGTCTTTCAACACACCTTGGGTTCCATTCTGAATATCTCACCACTGCTTGAGATTCGCCGGCTTTGCCAACTGCCACTCTCTGTCTTTGTCCCGCAATAACTGGTCCTCAGACATTTCGAATTCGACCCCTCTAGGACGTCTTAGGATTCCCGTCTGGACCACACTGGCTTCCTGTTTGCGTCGGATTTTCCTCAAAGGTCCCCGTGCAGCGACCCCAACAACAGCCCCCATTCTCTACCCCAAACAGAGGTCGTGGATCTTATCCTCACTTATACACGTTTGACAGAAGTTTCTTGTGCAAGCAAATATAAGGTTGACGGGAATTGGTAAGCGTTTCTCTCCTGTTTGGTCTCCTTTGTCTACCCGTTTTAACGTGCTTGGAGAAAAAAGTCGGGACGACGAGGTTTTGCTTGGTGTTACAAAGCGCTCACCGGCAAGGTCATTGTCACTCTCGCACCACGCAGTACTTTGAGAAATCAGCTGACGTGAATTGCTAGGCATGAATTAGAGCACGAAAGCTCAAGCTTTGGGACACCGTATTGAGTCCTCGTCAACTACCACTTGGTAGGATGAACCCCAAGAGTTCTCACAGAAAGCATCTGCAATAAGAGTTTTTACTGACAAAATCTCTTTATTAGTGAATTTTAATCACGGCCTACTATCCTTGCCAAGTTTCTGGCAAGGTTCTTAGAAGAACTCCCCTTCAAAGAGCCCCCTCGCTCTACTGCTTCCCTAGATCATGGAGGAGCAACCACTCCCTACCTCTATACCGGAGGTGGAAGCCGTAAGTCTCGCCCCAAATGTGCTAACAAAAATTTCTATTCTTGAGGCCCGAGTTTCAGGGGCAATGCTGACATGGTTGTAGCTCATCCTCTCCCTCTATCAGCCAAACTCTCCAGAGACCATTGCACGAACACAAGCAACATTGTCTCGGCTACAAGGGTCACCTCAAGCTTGGGGAATAGCTCGAGACTTGCTAGGAAGGTCTGACGAGAAGGTCAAGTTCTTTGGCGCTCTTACCATCATCATCAAGCTCAACAACGAGAGGTATGGCTAGGACAAACTACGGAACCTTCTGTTATCCGCTGACTTTGTTCTAGCTCCTCACTCACATCTGAAGATGCAGTTGAACTTCTATTAGTTCTAATAGGCTGGTATTTGGACTCTCTACGGAATGGAACAGGGCCTCTGGTTATAAGGAAACTCTCTTCGGCCCTCGCAACCTTCTTCCTCCACTTCCACCGAGTCTGGCGTCGCTTTACCCACCATCTCTGCCTCTGCCTCGCATCAAATCAGCCCCTACGACCGGATGCTCTTGATGATGCCCCCGAATCATCCACCCTTATCGAGAGCCTTAACTCTACTCAGACACAAGCTGCACTATGGGTGTTGAGCAACGTGTTAGAGGATATTGCAAAGTTTGACTTGAACTCTGCTAGCAAGTTCGTATCCTAGCACCTTATTCACAGTCTGTTTCTGATATTTGTTAGTATGGGCCTCTACGACGCCATCCTGGAGAACGTACCGGCTGCTGTAGCCTTGATGAGCCGTGGAATGTCACCCCAGTCCACCTCTCAAGCTGCCCATCAAGACTCTATCAAGTGCCTTCAGGTAAGCTACCATTAGTTTGTTCCTCTGTCGCTCGCTAACGACATCTAGTCCTGGGTCTGGTTCGCCCAGAGAGCTTCCTCTCGGGACACGAGACTCTCAGAGCCCATAGGGCCACTCGTTACAGCTGTCATTAGCTCGCTGACAGTAGACGAGCTCTACGACGCATCCGTTGAGCTAATGGTGGATTTGTTGTCAAATTGTTCCATGTTCTTGACCGATGCCCATATTGAGAACTTGGCTGAACTTTTTGACAGTTCTTGGTTCCAAAACCGCTACCAAGCCCTCATGCAAGGGGACTTTGACTTTGACTCGGTCCAGTTCGGTCAGCTTCTTCTTGCTTTCGGCGATGCCAAGGTAGAGAAGTTGATGCAGCTGAACGACCGTCGAAGTCAGAACCTGCTGTCCAACCTCTGCGGTCTTCTTGCAGCCCAGGGATACCCTGTCGCCGAGGACAAGATCTTTGTGCCTGCTCTAGAGTTCTGGTCAACATATGCGGAAACAATGACTGACGCCATGTATTCGGACGAAGGGGCAGCTAATACATGGGTGCCGCAGGCACTATCCCATGTCCTTCAGGCTGTGTCCAATGCATGGCAGAAGGTTGTCTACCCGCCCCATGACGAGTTTGTCTCTTGGGATTCCAACGAGAGGATTGGCTTCAACGATGCTCGGAAGGACGTTATTGACCTCCTCCAATCTGTGTATTCCCTGTCAGGACCACAGCTCGTGGTGACATTCGCGGACTTGGTGCTCAAGGCCCTCTCAGGCTCATCCTGGCTTCAGCTCGAGGCAGCCGCCTTTTGTCTCGGTGGACTTGCTGACTGTGTTGGCGAGGACACTCGATGTGATGGCGCTCTCGCATCCGTTTTTACATCTCCCCTGTTCTCAGCATTGCGCCCCGGTCAAGCAGACATTCCCCCCAAGGCACGGCAGACTTGCGTTGCCTTGATCGAGCACTACACGGAATATTTCGAGCGAAACATTTCGCATCTGCCCCCTGCTCTCAACCTGCTTTTTGTCGTTGTCGGAGAACATCCCATGGCGAGTGCTGCGGCAAAGTCCATCTACAGGCTTTGCTCCTCCTGTCGAGGTCATCTTCACACCGAGGCCGATGGCTTCTTGAACGAGTATCAGAACCTGGTCTCTAGGGGTCGGCTTGACTGCGGAGCCAGTGAGAAGATTTCTGGTGGCATTGCGTCGGTCATTCAAGCGATTCCCGACTCGAACCTGAGATACTCATCTTGTGCTCGACTCCTGGGCTTCGTCCAGGCTGACGTGCAACGATCACTGGAGCTGCTACACTCTCCTGATTCCGGAGTTACACCCTGTTTCGTGGCACCTACTTGCTCGTATGCTGCCTCTGACGAGAGCCCTGCACTCCACACGGCGTTGAAGGCTCTTAGGTGTCTAGCTAGCATTGGCAGAGGCCTTCAGGCTCCTGATGTGTCGGTTGACTTGGATGGTGAGCAAGCCAGGGCAAGTAAGGCTGACCCACAACTATCTCACCTCCAGGAGAGCATCATGACCATGATCGGTCAGATTCAGGGGGCCTTCAACACTAGTGGAGAGGTTGTCGAGATCATCTGCACTGTATTACGCAGCGGCTTTTCCGAGGTCGAGCCTGGTCCGTTTGTGCTGCCGCCTCACAGCGTTGCCCAGTACTTGACAAACCAGGGACTCGAGACACCAAGGGTCGGTTTGCTCGTCAGCACCGCGTGCTCGTTTGTTAGTTCCTTAGAGCACGATGGACTTCAGAGTCAGCACGCGATGCTCAACTCTGTTCTTCTCTGGGTTGTGGGACTCCTCAAGCAACTCCCCAGTAAGTCGGCTCTTATATCACATCACGATGGATTAAGCTAATATGTAACACTCGATAGACCCAGAAGCTGACCCGGAGCTTTCTCAAAATGGCATCGAATTTGTCACTCGACTGCTATCTAAGAGTCCTGTCATCCTTCTTCGACTGGAACCTCAGAACGCCGCCGAATTCTTCTTCCTCTTTACTCTTCAAGTGCTGGATGGAAAGGAGCCGCTGCCAAAGGCCAGTGCAGCAGTATTTTGGGTAAGAAGTCCCTCAACTACCACCATGTGGCTATGTAGCTAACGTGACCAGGCCGTTTTTGTCGACCTCAAGTGTGATTCGCAAGAGTTGAACGATATCGCCCAGCAGGCCATGCAGATGCTAGGACCCCTCCTCTCTCAAAGCCTCGCAAGGAACATTGGTGGCAACGCTTCCAGGAGCGAACTTGATAAGCTGAGCGAACCCCTGAAGAAGCTCGTTGTTCGCTGCCCCATGGCCAAGAGCTGGCTAGAGGCTGGCCTGACGCATGAGTCGTTCCCCAGCACTCGGATTACACCCCAAGAGAAGTCAATGTTCTTGAAGAAGGTTATCAGGTGAGTTATCCAGTCTCAGTATCAAGTTGTAACTGACTAACGGATTTGCAGTCTTCGAGGAGCGAGGGCAACGAATCAAGTTGTGAGGGAGTTTTGGCTATCAGCAAAAGGATCTAGCTTTGCTTATGCTTCATGAAGGCGTGGAGTTGATGGAAGAAAAAAGTACCAAGTCGGGGAGTATGTAATTCGTCTATCTTGACATGCTCGCACAGGAGCTCTAGTCTTACACCACCATGTTGCAATGGTGTGGAGGAGTACAATGTAGGAGTCGTGGGGGTGGTGTACAGAATAAAAGTCATGGTGACGCTCAGAATCCAATGGCTCTTCGGACCAGCTGCATCGTCTCTTCGGCGCTCTCTCGTGCCTTGCGAGCGCCTATCGCCTCGATGCTATCAAGATACTCGTCTCCCTTGCCAACCAGCTCGAGATAACGATCACGGATACCGTCCAACCCGGTAATGACGGCATCTGACACCATTTCCTTCAGGTGTTTGGGGCTGAGATCACTATACGCCTCAGCCAGCTGTGCCGCCTGCCTCCCTTCAGCGTCAAAGATGGACAGGATATCCAGCAGATTAGAGATGCCTGGCCTAGTAGCAGGATCATATGAGATTCCGGGAATCGAGTCTGTCTTTGCAGAAGAAATCTTGGCCTTGATGTCTTTGGGTGCGTCGGTGATGAGGATCCTTGACTTCTCAGCCTTGTGGGACTTGGACATTTTGGATGTTGGGTCTGTCAGAGACATGACGCGGTGGACGGGGGCTAGTCAAGGTGAGCATGAGAGTATGTAATAGGATCGAGGACTTACGGATGAGGGTTTGGGGAGCGACGAGATGGTTTCCGTAGGCGTGGTTGAAGTTTGTGGCACATTCACGGGCGAATTCTAGGTGTTGCTGCTGATCATGACCAACAGGGACATGAGTTGCTCTAAAGAGAATATGTAAGTGACCAAGTTGACGATCATCTGGGAGTGATGAGAGTACCTGTGGACGAGAATGTCGGCGGCCTGAAGGACAGGGTACGAGAACAGGCCAAGCTTAAGGCGGGATCCAGCTTGTCGATCCTCGATGGAGGACTTTTGATCGAGGTTCAACTTGCTCTTGGGACTTGTCAGTGTTTGTTGAACAACATAGGATAGCGTCTTATACCTTCCACTGCGTCATTCGAGAGAGATATCCTACAGAGGCTGTGCAGCTAAGAATCCACATGAGTTCTGAGTGCGCTGGGACCTAGACACTCAGTCAATAAGAGATCAAAACACCAGTTTTCTTTCAAAGAGCCAAGTTTCAGTTTAACCAAGAGTTTAAAACTCTCTAACACGAAGCAATCAAGTTCTTCAAACTCACCGAAGACTGATGAAACAGCGTCGCCCTCTCAGGATCAATCCCAATAGCCAACAACGCCGCCAAAGCCTCCCTCTTCCTACTCCTCAACTGCTCCGGCGGCTGAGGCATGGTGATGGCGTGTAGGTCCACGACCGAGTAGATGAGTTTTGTGCTTGCATCCTCGCTGCGCTGGAGTCGTACCCACTGCCGGAGGGCGCCGGCGTAGTTGCCGAGGTGCGGCACGCCCGTGGGCTGGATTCCTGAGAATATTACTCGGGGGTTTACTTTTAGCATTGTTTTTAGGGGCGAGTTGATTGTGTGGGAGGGGATTGGGGGGTTGTGAGTTGGGCGACTGGGGTGAGGTTCTGATGTTCAAGTTTGTATGCACTTAGCGGGGTGTAGGTTGACTACGACTTTTGAGTCACGAAATCATACAAGGGAGTTTACTATATAGAGCTGATGAGTAGAGTAGTTGAAACCAGGCAATTCACAAATAACTATATCGAATTCCTGTAATTGCTGGAATTGTTGTGGTTGACATCCTTCTATTGCCACGCCCTTGCTCAGACCCAGACACATAGAGAAACCATCCAAGGACTTTACAATGAGCCTCTGGGCGTTATATCTGCACAGTCAAGCCTGAGTTTACAGTCCGTCTTTGCCAATTGTTGATTTTACATGGTTCAAGCCCTTCTATGGCCTATTGTACATCACATCCAAACATTGCTCCCCTCCCCTCCGGTAAAGATGGCCACTCTTCCCGGAGCAGTGAGGGTATCATAACCATTCCCCTATTTTATGGTTCCGTCGTAGGCGGCACCCTCAAGCCAGCCGCCTCCCGGAACCGTCTCTGGCCGAGCAGTTCCTCAACCTTCTCCACCGTACCGATCGTCTTTGTCTGTCCAAGATGCGCCCACTTGGCCTCGATCTGTCCTTGATCCGCCTCAGGTAGGGCATCCATCTTCTTGCCCACGCCAAGCTCGCTAAACTCCCACACGTTGGCCTTCATACCCACGCCGTAGTACTGGTGCTTGCGAAGGTATGCAAGCCAGACCTGCACCGTCTCCGGGTTTCCGTCGCGGATCTGGATTAGTCTTCGGAGTGTCTTTCGCTCAAAGTTCTCCTGCGACTTCTTGAAGATGAAGTTGCTTCGTGGGACTGTCCAGCGCTCGGTGATGCGGGGGAGGGGGACAGGTCCGTAGGCGGGGAGGCCGAGGTAGTAGGCCGCTCGGAGGGCAAAGTCGGAGAAGAACTCGAGGGGTTGGATGCTGTAGGAGCGGAGCTGGAGGTCGCACGAGGGGATTCCGTACTCGGCCTCTCGCTTCAGAGGCTTGAGGTGTAGGGCCTCGAGGGCTCGTGGGTATCGGGGTTGCTCGGGGGTCTGGTTCTCAATCTTGTTGGGGACAAGATCTTCAGGTTGTGCTCTATATGTATATGTCAGCGTGGACTCGGAGAATCGAGGCTTCGGTTCGAGGAATGACGAATTCGAATCGGTGGACGTACAGTGAGCTCTTCGCACGGCGGGCGATCCATGGCACTTCGGCCTGTCTTGGGTGTTAGTCCAGGTGCCAATTGGCTTCTTGTGATATCTCTGAAGGCTTACCGAGAGGACCCGTAAGGGTCTAAGACTTTGGCGCATCATCCTGCCGGTCCCTAGGCGTCGATGATGTGAGGCTCGAGATTTGGTTCGAGATGTATCGGACCTGAAAACGTCGGGTGAACTTTTGCGCACGGACCACTCCACACAACAGCCGACACACACACGCTTAAGCGCGCGTCTAGCGACGAAAAGTTCAAGATTTGCACCAAGGTTGAACACGAGTCGATTCTACAGAGATTTGACAGGGTGACACGATGTTTAAGGGATGGCATGGGAAACACTGCGCGTGAATCTGTTTGGCGTGAAGCTTGGGGATTACACATCACATCTCGACGAAGGACAAACGACTGGTCTTGAAATTCTTTTTCGTCTTGAGGTTTAATTACGTCTACGGCGCTGAGCCACTAGCTTCTTGTAAAAAGCCTTCTTTCCGCTGGTCTTTTGCTTCTGAATACCAGCGTACTTGTTGGTGAACTTGTCCTTGTCATACGTGCTCATAACCTCCTCTAGCATGGTGGCCTTCCTCTCCTTGCGCGTCAACCTGGCGCTGTAGAACTCGGTAGGGCCAGCGATGATCTCGCCGACCTGGGAATACTCGGGGGCGCTCGCGCGGAGGGCCTTCTTCTGGTGCTTGGGGTCCAGGATTCCTCGCATGCGGAGGAGCTGCCAGTCACGCTTGAACTCGGGGGTGAGGACCGTCTTGGGGAGGTCGAACCAGTTGGCTCCGGCGGTGGTCTAGTCGCAAGACATTGTTAGCTTGGATGTTTCTGAAGATTGTGTGTCCTCGTGTGAAAATTGCCAATTTGTTCGCGCATGGTTATGTCAGAGTAACTATGAAATAAGATATCATGTTGTCACGGTCCTTTGATCCAAAACGGATACTGTCCCATGTCAAGAGAAAATTTGGGATTTACTTTCATCATGATGCGCAAGAGTAGAAGGGGAGTAAGTAGAGAGGAAGATTCTTACCTTTTCCTTGGACTTTAGTCCCGTTTGCGGCTGAGGGGGTGCTCGAACAGACAGGTCGTTCTTCTTGCTGCTGCTGCTGCTGCTGTTATCGCTGGCAGGCTGCTGCACGGCCGTCGCTGTCACCCCCCGAGCAGCAGCAGCCGGGACGAGGTCGGCAGACGCAGCAGGACCATCTCTCAGGCGCTGCTCAGCCTTGCGCAGCAGTTCATCGACCTGAGCATCCGAGATGTCTGTCATGATCTGCTGTCGACCAGGAGGGAAAGAAAGGAAGCAGGTCGAGGAGAGAAGGCTGGCGCAAGAAATAGTTGACGGCAGAAAAAAAAAATATGGGGACGGAGGTTGGTGGAGAAGGGAAGTGTGGCACGGGCGGTGATGCACCAGCCACACTCGGGGTTGGTAAGGTTGACAGAAATGCATGGAATTCTGGCTAGTCTACTAGCAGTGTGAGTGCTTACCCTATTCTGTCCTCCCTTCCAAGTCCCGCTTACTTCTTGACGCCCCATCACTCCAACCTTCTGACGCCCAATCGTCATGGCTCATCGCCCTCCGCCAACCCCAACCACCATCTCAGCTGTTTGTTTAGGTACCAACACCAAATCCCCCCCCCCAGGCCTTGTCCAAGTGTTTTTTTTCTCGTTTACTTACCATTTCGAAAAAAAACAGCTTCATAAAAATGGATCCCCAGAACCCCCAAGGTGCTCAACAGAACAGACAACGCCCTGTCTACGACCCCAGTCAGGGCGGTCACTATAGTAAGTCAAGTCAAACGCGCGCCCGCCCGCTGTCGAATAAACATGGAGCCCCTCCCTCTTGACCGCGTCTTTGGAAGGCTGACCTTGTCCGTGACGCGCAGGCGCATGTGCTGCTGTACGTCCAGCTTAGATTCCCCTTCGATTCGCGATCGTGCGCGTGCCTCGCCGCGCCATCGCGATAGCTCCAATTCCATGCGCTGACAGCTCGTCCTTCTATAGCTTGCTTCCCAGGGTTTCGCGCCCTCGGAGCTGTACACCGGACCTTGGGCCAATGTATGTCGCATGCCATCTCCACGCGCGCGCAAAGCTGACCACGCAACGATTGTAGGCTCATCAGGGTCTTACCGGCCAGTACAAGGACATCTTGACCACCTACTGGCAGCACACCATCTCGCACCTCGAGAATGATACCCACGACTACAAGATCCACCAGCTCCCGCTGGCGCGCATCAAGAAGGTCATGAAGGCTGACCCCGAGGTCAAGATGATCTCGGCCGAGGCTCCCATCCTCTTTGCCAAGGGTTGCGACATCTTCATCACCGAGCTCACCATGCGCGCCTGGATCCACGCCGAGGAGAACAAGCGCCGCACTCTGCAGCGTTCCGACATCGCGTCTGCCCTAGCAAAGTCCGACATGTTCGACTTCCTCATCGACATTGTGCCCCGCGAGGAGGCTTCCTCTCACGCGAAGCGGACCACCCAGACTGCTGCCGCGCCTCAGGCTGTTCCCGCCGCTCCTGGACAGGGACAGATGCCTGGTCAGCACGCCAACATGCCCCAGGCTCCTAACCAACCTCATCCCATGGGTGCTCCTGACTACATGGGCGGACACGGTCTGACCGAGCAGGACTACCGCAACCAGCCTAACATGTACCCGGGTCAGGCTGTCCCAGCTCCTCAGGCCGCCTACGGACAGACCCAGCCCCCAGGCATGTACGGAGAGATGGAGGGGATGTATCCCTACTCCGCCATGCCTCCCCAGCAGGTACGATCTCCAGTCACGATTCGACGGTCAGTCACTAACAAGGCGCAGGCTCCCATGTCCTCGGAAGAGTTTGAGTAAACACAAACATGTTATGCGTCCCTATCTCAAGCGCTTGATCCTTAGAGGCAAGGAAATGAGGCAATGATACTTGGGTGTACAAATTTGAGCAATCGCTCGGCCCGGCTCAGGGTTCACGATGGAAAGGATGTCTGGCGTAACGGAATTTATGCTTTGTATGCAAACACAATTAGCTTCCCAGGTAGACCTGGCGGACTGCACATTACAGTAAGAAACACTCGCTCATTGCAATTGAACAAGAAAGACATTCAGCAGTCGTCCCAGTAGGGGGGCGGCAGAGGCTGAACTGTTTGCATTTATACATTCGTGGCACTACATGCTTGTTTACCTGTTCATGCCGAATCGTGAAGAAAAGTTGGCTAGAGGCGCGCTTCTAACGGGGCTGGCCGCGATAGGTGTCAATCTGCAGTTTGTCAGTAACTTGGGATGGCAAAGTTTTGCAGGAAATCGTACTTCTCAAGAAGCATCGGTCCGTTGAGGGCGTCCACGCGTCCATACTTCTTGTTGCGTGTGGAAATGTCAAAGAACTCGTCCTGGTTGTCCGTCTGGAGGAGATTGATGGTCTGCTGAAGTTCATCCAGGTTCTCCCGCAGCATCTGTCCGTTCTCGAGGCTGTCGACGAATTGTACCAGATACTCTACGTCTTGTGCGAGGGCTGCCACACCGTTGGGGTTGATGTGCTTCACATCAGGCGAGAGTGGTAGGGCCTTGAAGAGGGTGAGCATTGAAGGGAAACTCAGGGATTAGGACAGGAGCAGCATACCAGAATCTTGTTCGCTGTGTGACTCAGCGCGTCAAAGTAGATGAGCTCCTTGATCTCTCTGGGGAGACCGAGCAGGGTCGAGTTCATGATGTTCGACAGGTACCGGGTCAACGTCTGCATGTAGTTGCTCGGTTCCGGTTCGACCGTTGTTGCCGTCCTTATAGCTTGTTAGAAGAGTGACACATGTTTATCTTGAGAACGTACCATTCATATTCCGCAGTATCAACGAGATCGTCAATCTTGGAGTTGACGAGCTCAAAGATTCGCTTCTCAGCAGTCTTCTTGTTGTTCCTGAAGGACTCTGTAGCATTCAACTTCACCGGACCGCCTGCCGAGGTCGATGAGCGTGCCCGGATGAGCAGCTGCTCGAGCTCTTGACAAGCAATCTCAAAGTGTTCCAGGTTGATGAGGATCTGCACGATCTGACCCAAGTATTGGGAGCTCAGACGCTCAACCAACGACTTACAGACCTTTTCTGTAAGAAGTTCGTCCAGGGACTAGCAGATGTTAGTATCAGGACACTTCGGCGCATCAGCCAACTCACCTTTTTGAGTGTCTCGTCAATGACATTGGGGTGTTGAAAGTGATCGTCGGAAAAGAAGTAGAACTGGTTCAGGAAATTCCGGATATCTATGCAGCACAGGGGGTACATCTGGGAGAAAGGGAGTACACAGGGAAATCTGACTGGTCAGCAGGTCCTGAGTGAAGGATGGGGGGCACCTACGTGAGCTGATCTGGCGGCTTTTCCTGAGTGAACCAGCTGACATTGACCACTTTCTCGTACTCCTCGGGCGTGTTGATGGCCATAGGCATGTAGTCATCGGTAGACACGATCTATAGAACCTGTAAGCAGATACTAGAAGGGAGTGGGTGAGTTCACTGACCTCCTGAAAGTCCACGCTAAACCGCCGTTTCAAAAGCTCGGCATACTTGTCAAACAACTTGAGGAGGAAGTTGTCTAACATGGTTACTGTGTATCCCCATCCCTAATAATGTTAGCTCCATGTGAGATCACCAGTGGATAGGTCCTAGGGGAGTGGCATCTTACCTCCATTGTTTGAATGAAGAGGGCAATGATGGTCTTGATCTTGATCAATGCCTCCGCATCAGTAACATCATTCAGGGACTTTGAGGTCAAGTTGATGACCGCAGTGCACATAGACTCCCATAACTCCTCGACCTGCAGTGCTTCACATTAGTATGAGCTCGACCAAATGCACCGGCTACTCACGTCAGCTGCAGATCGTAGATGCGGCACTCGTCGCATTGTTGCCTTCTCGATGATAGCGAACCCTGATATTCCTTCCAGCAAGCTGCTTAGGGATGATTCATCCTCCGCCAGGAGCTCAATTGAGCTGGGAAGCAACAGGTCCTTTTGCTGCCTTCGGGTTGCACCGTATTCTGACCGGAACTTTTCGAGCTGTCCAAGGGCCTCATGGATATGAAGGGCCTCGAACAAGGGCGTAAAGTCAACTTGCAACTCCTCATTGTCCAACACATCAAAGTCCTCGTTCTCGTCGCTGACCAGTTCAATAGCTGAGTTCAACTTGAAGTTGGCCAGAAACGGGTCCTCTTCTATCCTCTTCTTTTGCCGTGTCCTCCTCATCTCGGTGTGATAGAACGCCACCTCGCCGAGGAACTGGGACGTCTCTCGGATACGAAACAGCCATGTGTTGAGATCCGTCATTACAGCCTCGGAGATGGCCTTCTGTGAGGCGGGGATGGACTTTTGGATGACATCGGCCAGCCGATGCTGAGTGGAGTAGCGGTTTTGAATGATGGGTACGAGGTGTTCATTTTGTAGATCTTCGAGCGATTTTAGAGCAGGGTAGTACTTTTTGCGACGGATGAGGTCGTGCGCATTGTTGACAGCACGGAGGATGGTCAAGGAGTCGTTCAAGGCATTGGTGGCATCGGCGATGTTCTGGCGAACGGAGGATGTATTCACGAGAGCTTCCTTCTGGGTTGCAAGCTTCTTTGTACTATCGGCGATCGACTCGTTAAGGCCCAGGATGTCATGGGTCAGAGTTACTGTCTCCTCGCGGACACTCTGGAGGTGGTTGATGGAGTCAAGAAACTCCTCATGGCGAGTCAGACCAATACGTTCGATCTCGGCTTCACGATCCTGGTGATAGCGTGCCAGACACTGATTCAGAAGAGGGGTTCGGTTCGAGTGCGCAGCATCCTTAAGGACGGGGATGAGCTGGTCGAGAAACTCGGCATCGGAAGACGCGAGGATGACCTGGAGACGGGAGGTTAGCGCACAGCTCAGAAACAAGCGCTAGCCGCAGGAAGCCGTACATGAGGCACCGCAGATGCATAGTCATCCACGGCAGGTGGACGTCGCGGCATGCCTACTATCTGGTGATGCGTGAAGCTATTGGCGATGGGGTTGGGTGTCGTTGGACGTCGCGTGTCGCAACCTGCCTGGAGCTCCCCTCGACGTTATCAAGGGGTACGTACCTCTCGATAAGGCCAGGCTTCCAGTGCCCCACTCAAGCTGGGCGCCTGCATGAGACGACGGGACGCGGGCGTGACGGGCGAGCTCTCTAGCGCATGAGCCACGCGGGGCTGAAGACACCAGCCACACTCCACAGACGACGACATGTCTACCTGCGCGCTGGATGAAAGGGACGATGGGCTCAGTTTGTGGCCAGGAAATGCAATAGAGAAATTATTTGTCTGAATTTTGGGCTTTGAGGCCTTTGTTAAGTATCCTGTGTCTTTCATAATGAATCCAAAAACTTGATGTGCGACCGTATTTTGGAGTATGTTTGCTACGTCTTGAAGTTCACCAAAACCACTTCAATCGATGAACCCAGGACGATGCGAAGTCAAGAAGGATAGTCAGATGAGTTTATAAGAGCTTACACATGTAATGAACTAATGCTTGACTTTTTGGAGACCAACACTATCTGGAAAACACGCCTCCAAGCCTGGAACTGCGAGCACTTGCAACGGTGTAGGGTAGGCAAATCCACTGACAATCACCCAAAACACCATCGTTAAGTTAAAGTGTGACAGGACTTCTGTAGTTTGTCTATGTCTAGCTCTAGAAAGCAGAGTACAATGATTATAACTAAAACAAAAGACTTCTGAGAAAATACGTCCTACTTTTCGGAAGAAGACGGCATTACATTTCGTGCAACCACCATGATGCTGGCCGGTAGATGCATCACTCAAAAGTGCGTCAGGGCATGCCCATGCGCAGGATCTAGAGTATTGTAGGAGAATAATCTTGGACCAAAGTCGGATAATTTCTTTTGGGGCACAGGGTCTAGCAGGAAAAAACGGGCCATTATTCTTAATTGAAGAGTAACAGGCTGAACAGTCTATTCCCAACCTTCCAAGTCACGTCCAAATAATGCCGCCTTGCAGCTTGCTTATTCTAAGCTAAAGCATTCGGTAGGGGTTGAGAGGCTGAATGGATACAAAACTGCAAAATGAGAAGTGCGAGAGTCGGTTACTCTTGGGGAGTGACGGAAGACAAACAACTTGTGGGTAACCAGGGGGAGGCTAGAACAGTTAAATGTCCCCTGAAAGGTATAACCTTTCATCATGCAGATAGATATGAGTCTTCGGCCACAGGCAGCAGGAAGGCAAAAAAAAAAGGTCACTGTGTTAGCATTGGAAGATGATGCTATGATGTATTGGAAATGCATTCTTTATCATAGTTGAAGCCGGGACAGGGGCTGGAATCGATGCCTGGCACAGCAAGGATCGGGCATTGTAGACCGTACATCAAATGTGTTCTTTGTTATAGTTGAAGCCAGGTTCGAGATGGGATAGCTGAGCCAGAAGATCGCAGATCGTCCCCAGCGGGGGACATAAAACACGAGACTCAGAGAGGTGAGGGCACAGCCAAATCAGTCTCGTGTATTTTGTCCCCCACTAGCGTCCCTGGGTTGCTTCCGACGTTATTGTCCCCCCTGTCACATGGACGGACGACACCTGAATGCTTGACTGTAGGCTTGTAGACTTCTAAGGAGACATGGAGCGGCCGTGGAGGGATAGTTCTTGTGGGATGATCGTTTTCGTGGGAAGGTCGTCTTCTAGCGAGGGGGAGTACTATGGTCTGTAAAGCCTGTCAGTGTCATAGAAGCCAGGAAATCTCTCCGCTAACTTACAAGTGATACCAAGTATGGGAGACTCCGACACAACCACTAACACGAAGCCTTGCTGTAAGTGACCTCTGGGGAAGACTGTAGGGTCAATGGAAGCTGGCAACACCATGGAGCCCATTTGGTCACGTACCTTAGTAGTTGGGAACGAGAATGGGATCCAAAATACCCAGCCTGTATAATCTCCAATCCTTTCCTGTTCCCGAAGGTGCCGAGACACCATTCAGAAAGGCACTGTACATCAAGAACGGCCCTGGAGAGCAGAACCATTCTGGAGGGTTTGCCTCGAGTGTGGTGCCTCTTGAGAATGTTCTCTCTCAAAGACCATCCTCCTGGGAGGACGATCGTTGTGAGTGGTGGTGCATTCCAGAGATTTACCACTTTAGAGTCTTTGGTTCCCAGAGCGCTTTCTGTAAGAGGCGCCTCCCCTGAGGCTCAAGCCTCTTCCCCTGGGCCTGTCAGTTCGAGAGTCTTGAGAGTTCTTGATCCAACTGGCTTCCTCTTGTCTTAAAGCCTTCGCGTTTCTTGAATCTTGTCTAGTCGTTCTCTTCGGACAGGGATGGCTACCCGTCAACCGTCTGGCTCGGAAATGAGAATCGACCGTTCGACGGAGGGGACAAGGTTCGGTTCAGGTCGCAGAGAAGCCTCCAGAGACTATCGAACGAGCGCGATGGAGTCGGAGACGCCAGTCTGTTATCAAAGTCAGTAGTTTGCATAGTCCGGATAGGCGAACAGGCAGGCTGGTGTTCGCTAAATGCTTCTCCAGGTAGACGAGGTTTCTAAGACTAACCTTCTTCCTTTCAAAGAGTAAATCCATGACCTGGGTCTCACGAGACGTACTGGGGAGACAATGAACATGGAGTAGTGGTGTCGATCGCTCTGGTGAGCCAGCCTTTGAAGGTCTGGGATGACCGTGGAGAATGTTGGGGTCTTCGGTCGATGGCTGGAACGCTGTGGGTATCGTAGTAACGCTTCAGAGGCTCTGTTCTCGAGGGACTGGTCAGCAGAAAGTAGTGAAAGGGCGCTGGGCATTAATGGCTGACCTGATGCGTTAAGAATGCTGGAATCTCCTTCATGAATCTACTGCGACAGTCAGATTTGGTCAGTATTTCTATATGTCCTGGATTTTCTGGCGCAGTACCTGGTAGACATGAATGTGAACGAGGCGACGATGGCATTAGATCTGACCTCATTTTCTGCCGCCCGGTACTTATCAACCTTCACTCCCCACCCGGGGATGCATGGATGGTGATCCGTCCCTGGCAGACAGATCTAGTGGGGCAGAACGGGGACGTTAGAACAGCCAGACAGATGTTTGCTTGTGTGCATGAACCTTATTCAGAGCTTCACGCAGGTCGAGGAAGAATACTGTCAAAAGGGGACGGGCTGGAAATCAAACGAAGCAAACATGGACAAAGGGGCTTGGTTTGGAACACCAAGGGCGTTGGCTGTATTCCCCCAATAATAAAGAATGGAGCCTTATTCTTTGACGAACGGGTCGTGGCTTGTTACCAAAACTTCAGGGGACTAACAGTGACGGTAGTGGTTTGGAGGGGCCAACGCATCCTGAATGCCCTCCCGGCCGTCGGCCACGCCATGACAACGCATTTAGGAGGAACCAAGACAGCAAAACACACCTCATAGATTGAAATGCATCTAATATGAATGGAAAATTAATGCATGGAGGAAGAGATGCTTCTACTGTGACATGGTTTTCAAATATCATCGAGTGCAATACATGTAAATGCCCATGCCCAGGTGACAGACTTTACGAAATATCAATCATCATCAACACCAAGATTTTAGGATCATGAGCACGAGGTGACGGGATGCGAGGGCACGTTCGGGAGGGACTGCCTCAGGTTGGGGCGCGGCTGGCGTGGTGGAATCCGCATCCGTAGCCGTGACCCTGACGGCCCAGCAGCACCTTGATATCAACCCACGGAGCATCACGTCCTCGCCACCAAGCGAAGCGAGCGCACAAAATCACAATTAGAATCAAATGAATCAAAATTAATTAGGCGGGAAGCTTTAATGGGATCTTAGGGCATTATAGTGACCTCAAGGGGCGTGCAAGGCCAGTAGACGTCGTCCCAGCGGACATGGACAGCAGCGGACCTCCCTATATCAAAATAACTGCATGCCAAGACGCATCACCCCTGTAAACTGTATGCTGTGCGTCTGTCAGGCACTGAGCTCGATCGGTTTTGTCCTTATTGTCCAATGGGCGTGGCTCCTTCCGTCTGATAACCTGGCAACCGACCGTCCGAACTTGGCCGTGACAAAGCAACCACGCTCGTGAGCCGCCCCTTCCCTTCCCGCAGTTCTTTCTCCGGTCAGGGCAAAATTCCCAACAACCCTCCCTCCCCTTCCACAATATTCTCTCCCATCACCTCCCCAACCTGGCCCCCCTCCCAGATTTTCTTCCCTCTCCCACCCTCACCCTCGCCTTACCTTCGCACAATCAAACATCAACAACATCTTCCTGGTTCACCATACCCGCTTGGGAGTGAACCCGGGATCTTTGTTTCTTTGATCTTGATCGTATATTTCTTTCTCTTTCAGCTTCCTTTCGGGAGCATCACATACAGCACTCAGCCTTTGATCTAGCACACTTGGTCATTTTGCTCACATCTCGTACCACGCAGCAGGAAACATCATGTCCAGTCGCCTTGATCCCGCCTTTGAAAAGGCAATCTCCCCCCCCTCGGACAATGGTCCAGTTGAATCGTTCCAGGTATCCCCCACCTCGTCTCAGAAGGCTCGCATCGCCATGTACGACCAGGGAGCTACCACGGATGCCAAGGGCAAGGGTCGTGTCGTCGATCTTCCCAACGGCTTCGCTGATGCTTCTTCTGGTACCGCTACTGTTCGAGCGCGCGTTTACCCTCACGTCGAAGAGGATCCCTTTGCCGGACCCTCCACCGTCGTCGGTCACTCTAACCACGCCGGTCTTTCGCCCATGGCATCGGCTTTTCAGCCTACTTCCGGCTTTGTCCAGCAGGATGATCGAGTCGCCGATTTCCTCAGCACTGACTTTGGCATTTCCCGCCTGATCGAGGTCTCCGGTGGTGATGCCAACGTCACCGTCACCGTCGCTGAAGTCGGAAACTTCCTCGCCGTAAGTACCGTCTCCTGCCAACCGAATGAACGAAGAATCTGACATACCGCCAGGGAAAGGCCAATGAAGATGGAGTTCAGCTCCATGGCGGTCGAACTCTTTCTACTGCCGACGGCAAGGTCTACATCAGCTTCGAGGACCTTCGCGATGCTGGCTGGGCCTCTACCGCCCTCCGCCGAAAGCACGAGTGGAAGAATGGATTTCTTCACGGCAACATGACCGAGGTAAGTCTTCTCACCAAATTCTTTCTTTGTCCATGAGTTAACGTAGTTTCTTAGCACGGCTACGAATATGCCGGCGATCAGCGGCTCACCCACCTGGGCCAGGTCGCGATTTTTGCATCTCCCCCTTTCGGTGCCATCGCCGACCCTTTCCAGGTTGTTGAAGTCGCCAAGGCTATTCTCAATGCCCATGGCCAGCTTTTCGGACTCGTGAAGCAGTTTGGGTACGGTGACGGATCTTTCCGCGCCATCGCCCAGTTTTGCAAGGTCGCCGATGCAATCAACGCCGTCCGAGTCTTCAACGGTGTCACTCCCCACGTAAGTATTCCTTTCGTCCCAAAGGGTTGAAAACATCCAGACGATAGCTAACACTGCTTGTCAGGGGCTTCACCTGGAGGTCACCGCGCCTATCGGACCCAGCATCGCCAAGAATCCTATGCATGGCCTTGCTCTTGTGCAGGTCGCCAACCGCCAGCAGGGAGCTGGGGGCGGAAACCGCCCTGCTCCTTACCTGATTCCATCTGGCCCCGCGAGCATGCAGTATGGGATGCATGGAATGAACCTTGTCGGCCCTGTTTACCAGGGTCCTCCCTCTCCTGCTATGACTTCTCGTCATGGTGGCATTGGTGGTCACATGCACTCGCCTTCCCGTTACCGCCATGGAAACCATTTTGCGTACAACCATGCCTACCATAATGGCATGCTCACGCGCTGGGATCCTCGCCGACAACCTCGTTCTCACCGCCCCGGGCGGAATGCTGCTAACAACAACAACCATGTTGACCTACAGGAAGTCATCTCTGGCCGCGATTGCCGCACTACGGTAAGTTTCATGCTATTTCGCAGACTCCTTCAGATGCTAATTTGTGAACAGATCATGCTCCGAAACATCCCGAACAAGGTGGACCAGCCCATGCTCAAGCGTTTTGTTGATGAGTCAAGCTTCGGCAAGTACGATTTTATGTACTTGCGCATTGACTTCGCGAATGATTGCAAGTAAGTTACTTCTCTTTTGTGGACATGATCAGTGCTGATTCTTTGACTAGCGTCGGTTATGCTTTCATCAATTTCGCGAAGGTAAGTCTAGACACAGTCCGCTCTTCAAGTTCGATGCTGATCACTCTTAGGCCGAGTACATCATTCCAGTATGTCAAACGTCCATGAAGAAGCTAATGTGCAGGCACAACTGACTGGGTGACGCAGTTCGTCGAGCATCGCGCCAACAAGCGCTGGTAAGTAACTGAATAGTGAGCCTGGTACTGTCATATCTAACGACACAATAGGAACCTTTTCCGTTCCGACAAGGTTGCCGAGGTCTCTTACGCCAGTAAGTTTACACTTCTCTGAACGAGCTGGCAGCAACTGACACGAATCAGCCATCCAGGGAAAGGATTGTCTTGTCCAGAAGTTCCGCAACAGCTCTGTCATGCTGGAGGCTGAACATTACCGACCCAAGGTGAGTTGCTTCCGCACCCTTCTCTGCTTCTTATCTAACGTGTCTAGCTGTTCTACACCGACCATTGCGAGGACCCCCAGTTGATCGGCCGCGAGGAACCGTTCCCTGGCCCCGACAACCACTCGAAGATGAAGCGGTCTTGCGAGAACGCTGAGCATGTTGGTAAGTGTTTTTCAAACTCAGTCCTGTTTCGTTTGCTGACTCCGCTTGCTGCAGGGCTCTTCACGCCCAACGCTGGCCAACACTACCGGGATGAGCAACGCCGCCGTCGCTCGCAGTACGACCGTGGTACACGTCTCGCCGTCCTTGAAGAGATGCACGAGACCACGATCGGGCCATACTACGCCCGGGACCTTAACATGCGTCGTTAAGGCTTTCTTGATTTTTGATTTTTTCAAAAGTCATCTTGCTCTCTCTTTGAGTGACCGTTGAGGCACATTGGCAATACGCCCATTGGCTTGACAAGCAGAATTCGATTTCGGAGGCTTTTCCTGGAGTTTGGGGGTTGAAGGCTATGGCCTGGTCTGCATTATCTCGGTTGGTCGTCTCGAATAGTCACAGGAAGCAATAGCTCTTCGTAGCTACATGGAATCAAGGATATGGATCAAAAAAGTTTGCAGTGATGCATGTGTGCGCGTGCCGATGTTTGGCAGTTGGTGTTTCTGTCACGTCACTGCGAAGTATGTCACGTTGTGAAAAGGTATCTCTAACCATCTAGTAACCGAAGAAATACGCCATTACTATCTATGCGGCCAGCCGCGGTTTATGGGGATGAGGGATTCTCAGGTAAAGCAGGTAAGGGTTTACGAGAGTTGTTTGGATGCATGGCAGGGGAGCGACGGAGTACAGCAGGCTGGGTTTCATGGGACGAGAGAGGGGTATCTGTCGAAGATGAATAACCATCAACAGGTCCAGGTGTTGGAGGCGGCGAAAGCTGCTCACATCCAAGACGAGATTCGTCGACGAACGAGGTACGACGACGAAGATCACCAGAAGACACGTCTCCAACTGATGACGACAGGGGAATATAGTCTCGTCTCGACCGAGGCGTCAATAGAGATGGATCTTCCCCATCGGTATCGTATGAATTCCCATACAGAGCACGAACACGACCTGGCGATGAAGCTGAGGCGTCATACGAGGCCAAGCCGGCCTGGTCCATGAAGGGCGCAAGGTAAGGGAGGGACACACCCCGAGAAAAGATGACGAGCAATAGACATGACAGAAGAAGAACGGCTTGCACTATGGCCATGCGCTTCTGGAATACGACCTCGTCGGCGAGAAGGTTTAAACGGGTGCTGAGAGCAACGATCTCGCGGTTCGACTGCTCGCGCTGGCTTTCTAGTGCGATGACGGTGGACTGCCATATCTGGTCGTACTGCTCGCGGACGGAGCGTAGCTCGGCAAGGACGGTCTGGTTGAGGTTGTCGAGGAAAAGAGTCGCCTTGGAGATTTGTTTTTGTTCCGTACGGTGGAGGGTGTCGGACATGTGGCGGGCCTGGTCCTCGACGTACTTGAGGGAGAGCGTGAGGTTGGATTCGACTTGGTGGAGACGCTTGGAGATGGCTTTGAAAAAGCCTTCCTGGACGGTGGGGGATGCGGGAGAATTCGATGTCGTGGCGGTTGTGCGGTTTTTGGGGTTGGCCGTGTTTGCTGGAGAGGGTTTTGCGATGGATGTGGAGGCTGAACTGGAGGCGGTGGACGAGGTGGAAGCTGTCTTGGCGCTTGTTGCTGGAGCTGTCGAGTTTGAGCCGTTGCTGGCGCTCGACGAAGAGATGGAAGAAGGGCTGGTTGGTGAGATTGCTGGTGTTGCACTTGGGGAAGCGGTTGTTGAAGATGACGAGGATGTGGCATCTTCTGTCGCTGGGTATTCGGCCCTAGGGATGTGAGGTGTCGAGGTGCCACTCCTTTCCCTGTCCTCCGTTGATACATTCTGAGAGCTTGCGCTAATTCCCTCGATAGAACTGGTATCAGGCTGACTGGGAACTCTGCCTGTCGTTGCGTTGAGCGAGGCAGGGCAAACCAATGGGTCCAGGAACAGCTTCGTGGGATCATCGACTTCACAATACGGCATCTTTTCTGTCGATGTTGGTACGACGGATTCTTGAGGCTTCTCAATTTCCTGGGGCTTTGCAGATTCATCCTCTGGACTGGGCAGCTGTTGAAGCTCTTCAGGCTCATCATGCGAGTCATCATCACGTTCCTTCCACGAGTCAAGCATTCGAGAGCCGTGGATACGGATCAATGACACGGGGCAATAATACTCGTTGCCATACTGAGTCAGGAACTCGATCCGGACATACTTGGCCCAGATCTGGGGATTCTCCACCAGGAAGGGCTGGATATCTCGCGAGTTCCTCGCTTCGAAAGAACCGAGCTCCTTCCACTTGTCGGGCTTAACGGGATAGCGGTCACTAACACTGACACGGAATAGGCGGACCATGCTGGAGAAGAACTCAAAGTTTGCAATGACGACCGTGTCGATGAGGACGTCGTCGCTGAGCTCGACGATGACGAACTTGCGCGGGGCAGAACACTCGAGGAGCATGTACGAGTCCTTGTTCTCGACGAGGATGGCCTTGGCGTTCTTTGCGCCGGGGCTCGACTTGAGGACCGTGGCGCCGGCGTCGAAGGACGAGTAGGAGAAGCGCTCCTTGCACGTCTTGCCGGCGTCTTTGCTCTTTTCGATGTCGTATACGACCTCCTTGCCTGCGCCGTCCCTCCTGGCAGCCTCGACATCGCCGCCAGAGGGGCGATCTTTCTGCTCCCCGGCGTTGTCGAGGTAGCTGTCAAAGTTGAGAGATATCTCGTCCTCTTCGCCGAGGCCGGCGTGGCCCATGTCTGGGGGTATCCTGTCGTCTGCGCGGCGAGGCTGGTTGTTCCGGGATCGCAGGTCCTGGGGGTCCTGTCCCGTCTTCCGAAGCATCATCTCCTTCCAGTCCTCAAAGGACATGAAGGGTTTTGTTGGCTCCTCGCCTGCGGCATCTTGTTCGCCCTCGGCGGTGGTGGCGGGGGTGGATGATTGGGACACGGCGTCTGCGCTGGAGGAATGCGGCGCATCGCTGCTGGTCACGTTGGACGGGGCATCAGCGGTCGCATTGGCTGCCGAGGGTGTTGCGCTCGACCAGGAGCTCGTCAGACAGGATTGTGGGAGGGTATGGGTGATGTAGTTGATGGTTCGGGCATCGCAGGACGAGACGGTGGTGGTGGACGTGGACGAGTCGGCGCGATTGGACTCTTGGCTCTGGGCTTGGGCTTGGGTCGGAGGCGTCCAGGCTGACGAGATGGCTAGGAGGCGGAGGACAGTCGAGCCCAAGGACGGAGTCATGGTCGAGGGGACATTGGAACTTTGTTGAGGGGGCGGGTTTCGCTCGTCGGGGGGTTGATGGACGGACGTTGGTGTGGGTGAGACTTGTACCGACGATCTCCTCGACCCACCGACGTGTCCCCAGCGCTGATTGGCTGACAGGGTGGTATTATAGACGTGCAGGGAACAAAGCTCAACTCCTTTTATTTGGGTTTGATAGAGTGCAGGTCGAAGAAGGCAGAGTTTGGGGATATATTTGTTGTCTAATTCTTGGTGTTGTGTCTTTGCACTTACACTTGTATTGCCGAATGCAGACACAGCGGAGGGAGGATGAAGACGAGGTTCAGAGACACCGTACTAAGGAATAATTCCCACCAAGGGACAAAAAATAGGCTTCTCCTTCCTTTCGAGAAAAAGAAGAAAATCAAAGGAAGAATGTTGGCTTGGACAGGAATTAGTATCTACATCACCAGATTGGCAGTGCATCACGATGTGGCGCATGGTGGAGTGTGACTCAAAATGTGCTGTGGCTACCAGCTACAACATTTGCCAGCAATGCGATTTGGCTTCATAAAGAACAGATTTGAAATCATGTCTTAAACCCCATTAAAATCCATGCCATGTCAACTGCGATGAGGAATCCTCCATTGCTTGCAAACAAAAGGCGTCGTTCAACTCTCCCCGGCCATGTTCTCCCCTTCACATGGCAAAGTAAAACTTGCGCCAGCGACCACCGACCAGGACCCAGCGTCTGTCGAGGATGCAGTCAATGCATGGGTCTCGCTTTCGAGACAGACCGAAGTAGTTCAGTCTGTAGTTACCGCAGGGTCTTGTCTCGTTACACCAACGCATGCGGAGGAGTTCGTCTGGGCCGTAATGGCCGCAGACCATTCTGGACTGGGCGACGTCGAACCAGCACATTTTCTGGAGTAGAAACTTGTTAGCTATCTGAGAGTGTAGTAAAATGTGAAGAGAGATGTGACTGTACCTTTGACGGTGTTGCTTGAGGTTGATAGGAGAAGCTGGTGAGAGATGGGCTTGGGGATGTTTGCGCAGGTGAAGAAACTGAAGCGTTATTAGCATGATATTATCTGTACATGGAAAAGTATCATACTTGATGATGCGTATTGCTTGAAGTCGTAGATAATGCTCAGATATAATGTTCTGATATCGAATGCCGTCGGTGTTCGGTCGAAGAGAAGCTGACGAGCAAAAGTTGAAATTCGGCTTAAAAGAAATGCGAGTTGGTACTGCCAGGCGCCCGGTCAGTCACAGTGCCGCAAAGGTACAGTCACCGTATGGATGAGTCGTTGCCTGAACTGCACTGGCTGGATATGCACTGTCGTTTGCTAACGCGTGCACTGTAAGCTCTTTTTTTTTTATCCAGGGGACTCGACGATTGCAGGTGACCTTGATGGGTAAACAACGGGGCACTGGCTGCCTTCTACCTATTGTATGATGTAATTTTCAGTACGTTCTTTGACACAGGCGAAAACTGTCTATAGAAGTGAACGCCGTGGTGCATGGTGCCTGTTAACCTGTGGTGCGCACTTTGAAAAAACCTCCATTACATTCGGGTCTGCACTGCATTATGCGGCTATTATCTATTGCCTAAATATGAACCTATCTTATAATATCATCTAACATGCATTTGAAGGCTTCTAAATCGAGCCTGGAACCTTGAGCCCCTTGACGACTCCATCCTCGGTGATAGAGTCGAGCTCGTCCACAGGTAACCCCTGACACCGGGACTGGGCAACCGAGAGCCAGTTGGCGCAGTTATCTTTGTATATCCCAGTAATAGACCTCTGATTGTTGATGGACTTGAATACTACACGTCCACGCTCGTTCTCGCCGAATGGGTGGATGCGAATGTCGATGTTGGGGCCATTCCCGCCACTGATCGTTGCCTAGGCCTTCATCATAGACTTGCCCTGAACCGTTCATTCTGTGATCTTGATTCCAGGGACTTGGTGAACGGCGAGAAAAAGGAGTCTTTGTCGTTCGTGTATTCCCCGGTGTACTTGCTGCGTGCCCGCTCGCGAGCGGTTCTCGAAGTAAGGCATTCCCTCCTGAACCATGTAGTTCAGTAGATCTCTCCCAGTCTCGTGATCGTCAGGTACTGCAACGTCAATTGTGATTCCGACGTCGTACTGGGGAATCATGGTGATGTAAGCAGCGTACAAGACACCGTCGCCAGCTTTGGTGTAAACGTCGACAGACCACGGGGAGGGCGTAAGGTCTGAAACTTGGTAGACTTCTCAGGGCATACCAACTGTGTCTTGAGGGGTCGAGAGGAATGAGGTAGACTTGAGATAGAGGTCGGTTCGACGGGAGGAAAGGAGGTCGTGGTGGAGGATGCTTCGAACGAACTTTGCGAGGCCTTCAGGGGTTGCGTACAACCCAGCTGCTCTTTTAGAGTAGTTAGCAGTTGTTTTCAAGAAGAGAGAGAGGAGCTGACTTACGGGTCATAGTTTCTCAAGGGGGCAGACACGAGCTTGGACCCGTCGTCAGGGGAAAGCACTTCCTGTGAAGAATCCTGAATGACGGAGCCAGTGGTCGAGGAGAGGCTCAGGGACTTGGGGATCTTCTCATAGAAGATCTCCTCAACCTTTATCGCGGTCAGGTTGTCGAGAACAAAGCCCAGGATGGTGAAACCGCTGTCGAAGTAGGCTGCATTCTGGTATGGTTCTCAAGTGAGGTTGTTGCTCTTGAGGGATTTGAAGAACTCTATGTAAGTCTTGCTAGAAGCAGTGTAAGATCGTTGAAGAGAGACTTTACTGACCAGAACGAGTACACGGCC
Source organism: Fusarium duplospermum (assembly GCA_003946985.1). Taxonomy (NCBI): domain Eukaryota; kingdom Fungi; phylum Ascomycota; class Sordariomycetes; order Hypocreales; family Nectriaceae; genus Fusarium; species Fusarium duplospermum. The sequence continues at coordinate 429,446 of NKCI01000004.1, forward strand.
TAGTGTCTGTAGTGCCACAGACGGGAGTACCAGGGTTGGAGGTGCTTCAAGGAACCCTGGAGCATAGAGAGTCTTGAAGTCAAGGCTGGTGGTAAGATGGAAAGCGTATGCCATAGCTTGTTAGTTAATCGAAGGGTGGTATGAGTTAGTAGAGCAGATCAGGATTTGCTGCCTTCTCGAGAAACGCCACCCATCTAGCTGACCAACCTTCTAAGCGTTCCTTCCTGGTAGTGTTTGATCTTGGCCATCTCTGGAACGTTATTTCGAAGCGGGATCGTCGAGGTCGATCTTGTTCTGGAGCAGGAGAGTCACGGTGAAGATCTTTGTGAGACTGGCCATGCGGTAGATGAAATTGTTGGTCACATTGTGAGCGCTAGTTTTGTTGAGACTTTTAGCGGGATGGTGAAAGCTGGAGAGATTCTCGTACTTGCTCGCCACCTTAACAAAGAAGGGTTTTGTCGAATCGTTCCACGACTTGCTTGATTGCCCGAGACCTTTCAGGCTTTCGGCTAACGATTCGAGGAGGTTTCCGTCTGACGAGACTATCGGGGGAGGGGGGACTGATCTAGTTGAAGGACAGTATGTAGAGGCTAGAGAAAGCCAGAGAAGGCCAAGGAGAGGGAGAGTCGAGGGTTTCATGCTGGTTCTTTCGCTTTGATAGCTGAATGTTCGCGCTCGGAGGCTCGTTGTAGGACACGCTAGGATTCTATCGATAGATCAGCTATATATAATCAAGAAGTATTATACACATAAGATTGGAATATGCTTGGAAAGAGTTGGTGCCAGGCTCAGACCGGTCATGGCCGTGGCACTTGGGGGATGTTGGCAATACAAACTGAAGCAATCCATACAGTTTGCAACAAGCAGTGGGGAAAACGACTCTACAGCGGCTGCGGCCCCTGTAAACTACTGAAATATCCGTGCTGTAAGGCATCCATCTGTCGATAGCCGATGCCGCTGTGCCCCACGAACCCGACAGCATCAGCAGAGCCACTTGCGCCGAATCAGGCTAGGAGCCCGAGGAGATTTGAAATTCGAACGCGAGAAACACCATGGAATCAGCTTTTACGGTAAGCATACAAATCAACAATTTGGGAGGGTTGAAATTGATTTTTAATTTATAGGTGTAATTTAGGGGTAGGCCTTCCGATCACAACTCGAACCCTGCTGACCAGCACGATGAAGGATGGAGAAGCGTCACTTAGAAACTGTCGGTGGAGGCTACCAGGTACCAAGACTGCCCGTTGAAGATATCGAGTTGGAGCAGGGTCGGAGGAGCTGGGTGGGAGACACGACTAGAGGGCAGCCAGGAGCCAAGATGCATGCTCCCTCTATCAGACCAACTGTGTTCTTCTCTGCTTCGTAGATCCCCCAAAACTGTAGTAGATGCTTCAAATGTGTATGTACATGTCGAGAAGCTCTTCTCCATAAACCCGACTTCCAAGATTCCTTGACGTCGATCTCGAGATCCTTCAACCTGTATTCTTTCTCACGTTTCACAACCGACAGGAAAGCAATCCTAACGATTTAGGCCTAAGAAACTGAATTAAATGTAATTATGGTATGCAAAGACGTTGGGAAAAAGGTTATGACGTTGGTGACTAAATAGTAGTAGGTAAAGTTTAGAAGCATAATTTGATAGTTTGTGAGAAGCCATCTTCCCATCGAACTCAAATGTACTTGTAAATGCCAAGCAAGAGAATCAAGAAGATCAATGCTGACTCCTTGAGCTTTCCCTGACTTGCCCCTGAGATTCCCAGTGGCGCTTTCACTGCCCTTCGCATGCGTCGACAAAAGAAAGGATCGATCGGTACTAGTATGGCTTTTGGACGCACGACTCGAACCAGCTCACAGAAGAATGCCCACATGCTCTTGTACTCTGATGAAGCTACAGCTGCCATACTGGCCCTGATGGGTGTTCGGCGAGAGCCCCGGTTGACAGAGATCAAGTAGTACTTCGGGCTGGCACGGTGCAAGGTGTACCGAAGGTCTTCAACCCCCTTTCCACCAAGTACAGTTCCCAGCGCGAAGTAGGATATCTTGAGCAAGAATTTGGAAACGTTTGAGGAATGCCACGGTCTGGCTCGAGGGAACTGGAATCTTCTCATGGTGTCGATTCGTAGGAGCTGCTCCGGAGTGCAAGTCAGTACAGCTGTTTCCCTCCCCCTGAAGGAGTCGGAGAACTCACCCCTGATGTGAATATGAGTATGTGACTGAGAACCTTTTCTTTGAGACAATGCGATGATTGGACGATCGATACGTGTTGAGAGAGTCTGGGGGAGGGAAGCGTTGGTTCTGGGGGAATAGCCAGCACCGGAGCTTGCAGTGGACCGATTTTTGGAGAGCGAAGACTAGATGCCAGTTAGCTGAAGACTCAAAAGAACAGTATAGAGTGTTCATCTCTGTCAGGGAGCGACATTATACCTGGACAGCTCGCGCAGGTGATGTGCAAAGGGCAAGTTCCCAGGGAGCGACCGTGGGCCAGGCAGGTTTCGCCGGACTCAAGTGGAAGCGTTGTAAATGATTGGCAAGTGTATATCTGCAGAGCTTGAATGAAGGCTTCTGGAGGAGGGTAAGGTGTCTGGAACGTGATCGGGGTCGTGGAAGAGGTGTGAAGCAACCTGACGGGCGCTGCACCTGGTCGGGGACGAAGCGTTTGGATGCACCACGACTACCATGCAACGCAGAGTGTTAGATAACCCTCTCAGACGTGCAAGGAAGTGAATAGAACAAAGAACTGACTTCTGGCAATGTGTATTGGACTCGAGGACTTGGGAGGGTGAATACGTCGGACAACATGGACATGCACACGCACATTAGGGGGCACGATGCATCACCAGGTCTTCATTCAGAAGCTAGATACCCTTCTGGCTGCTCGCAAAAGGGTCGTGCAGCTGCAAGAGGCCGCTGAATTTCCAATATCAAACCCCTGGGACCTAACCGTCCGTAGTGGGCGAAGTCCCTGGAACTGTTCCGAAGAGGGACGACGCTCGAGATTGGCCGACAGGCTCCCCCATCCTGCCAGTGCCAGATCAGTGTCAAGCGTTTCCACACGAGCATATAAACCGCGCCAGATTCCGAAAAACAAACTCTCCCCGCTTCTCTTCTTCTTTCCTCAGGAGCATCCTCCCGACTCACCTTTTTTCCCACACACACTCTCTCTCCCTTTGAAATCAAGTCATCAAGACTATTTCAAGCTTCTCTTCTCTCTTCAAAGCATTCTTTTCTTCACGGAAGAGTTTGTCGCGAAGCGCAGCGTTCCCTTGCACCCATCACAACAAAGCCTTTCAGCATCTGCTACCCACACAAACCCTCTCTTTGATTTTCTTTCGTCGCTCGATTGTTTGTTTCTCTTCCCTTCACGGTACAAGAAACATCTCATCGACATGGATTCTTCCATCCAGTACGACGGCGAATACGCCCTTGTCATCTTCTCGCACCCTCATCATGAGGACCTTGTTGACGTCCACGATGACGGGTTGCCTTTCTACCAGGGATCCCCCATCGTTGAGATCGAGCCTGCTCTCGAGAAGAGCTTCAACTTTCATCGCAGCATCGCAAAGCATTTCTTGGCTGCTCAGATTGAGTTCGGAAAGGCTTACTTCGACGCTACCAACTATGCCAACACGCCTGACATCGGCCGCGGTAAGCCAACCCCCTTCCACCCTCTTCATGGCACTTCTCTGACTGTTCTCTCTTTAGACACTTTCTATTTTGCTCGTCGATTCGCCCGTGCTCAGGGCCGAGCCTTCCTGAAGAACTCTTCCGAGGCCATTCGCCAGCTTGGCATCATGTTCAACATCCTGTGCATGATGGCTACCGTCCATGAGGCTCAGAAGCCCATCGTTGAGATCTTCAATCTCTACAACGTCATGTGAGTAAAAATCTTGCTTCTTTTCGTCTCGAATGGCTGTTCTAACTCTGACTACAGTGCCGGCTTCTGCTTTGTTGGCTCCTTCCTGGCTGATGACATTGTCGCTGCTCGCGTTCTCTTCTTTGTTGGTTTCGCCCACATTGTTGTCACGTACATCCCCCTCATGGTTCACCTGATTCTGGGATACGCGATCGACAAGGGCCAGGACACCCTCGTGAAGGTTCGCGACGCTGCCTGGGATGGTGACCTCGCCGAGCACCACATCGACTCGCTTGACGGCTGGGTCTTCTGGTTCGTTGGGTTTGTCTGCCCCGAGGACATCACTCCCGAGGACGTCACTCCCTCCGGATGATTTCTCTGAAGAACTCTCCCGAGTTCGAGTGTGATTCAAGTGGTCTGGACGCACGTAGAGGTCTCTTCAAGGAACTCGACTGACACGCCACTGGCGTTTTTTTGTACGATCATTTCACGACAACTGACGTGATGATTCATTCATGGGAGGGATGGAAGGCATAATTCACTTTACAATCGGTTCATCTGATGAGGGTGGGACATCTGACTCGAGGCCGGTCTAGGGCCACTGCCCCCAGGGCAGGATAGCTTTTTGTAACATCCACAGTACAGAATGAAATTTCAGTCTGTAAACCTTCTCGTCCATGCTCGTGATGTCTTGTAGACGTGTTTCTCTAGATGCTCGCCACGCGTAGTCTGAACTGTGGCAAATGATGCGAACAACACGCGTCGCCACGGAGACGCGATCACGGTCACCTGACTTTTTTTCTGTCGAGGATCCGACGCTGCGTGCTGCTGGGAAAATGGCTGCCTACCGGAGGAAAGCTTCCGGAGCTGGCGGGTGGGCTGTTCGTCGATGAGGCGAGGGGGTTTAGGATGGCGGCACTTGGGTCTAGACTGTGAGGCAGACCATGTATTCTATCTAAAACAGTTCTATGGAAAAGTGGCCCATATGCTGTCTAATCTTTTGGTATGCCCTTGCAGTTTCTCAGACGTCCGTCAAGCGAACAATGTCCGAGTCCCAGTTCAAGGCCCCTAGCGCTCGTAGACCCCCAAGGCGAACCCCCTCGTTCCCAAGGACCTCACCAGGTCTTGAGTGTTATCATGCCTTAGAGAGGAGCAGTATATAGAGCTGAAACGTCCCTGACCAGATTCTTCCCGTACTGTGGCTTTCCTGAGCTTTGAGCCTTTGAATCCGGCCTGCAGGACAGTTGTGCCAATCGCTTCTTTGCCGCTGCGGGAATTCTACAGTGAGACACTGTCTGAAATGTAGTAGGAAGGTCGGATAAATGAGATGAGAGTCGATTTATACTCTAGGGGGCTTCGTAGAGTGACGGGACGCGGGAGGTCGTTCGTTCGGAGGCAAGGGGTGGGCTCGAGGGTGAGGTCATGGCACGATGCTTGGTGACCTAGAGAGTATTCGAGGTTAGAGCCGTTATTGAGAACTTGAAGAAGAACATGGAGAGACCTGAACGGTAGATCTGAACCTTGGGCAATCCATGGCAGACTTGGACACCTCGGCGAACATGGGCATCGCCCCCCTGAGAACACTGTGGACTTGAACCTTGAAGAAATTTCGAGTAATTGAGAACGTCAAAGAAGCTTTAAAACATGTATTGGGCCTGTAGAAGAACGCAAATTCAAAGCGAGGGTGTTGGGCATCTTCGACGTTGGTGAAACAGTACAGTTGCCCGAGGCTCAGGGGGAGACGAATTGTCGAAACTGGTTCAGGGAGAATCCATATCTCGCTGAGGACGAATATACAAAGGGAAAAAAGAACAGTAGAATAAATAAACAGAACACCATCGAAATGTAACAAAAGTATCTTCAACCTGACTGGAAAGGCAGTGTGCTGCCGCAGCTGCGTCGAGGTGCTGGGGAAATGTTGAAGCTGAGTCATCATTTTCCCGGTTTGGACTTCATCGGTGCGGATGGTTAGGCGGGGACCTCAACGTTTGCTCCCAGATGCCTGCCTTTTATTCTTTGGCAATTGGATATTGTTTGATTTTTTGTGTGCGACGACAGGGCGAGAAGTCCTTACAAACGACCTCGGGAAACCCTATTACTCAAACACGCTGCAAGGTGGTACCCGGCCTGCCTCGATCACGTCTCAAGCTGGAGAGCTTTGCCTCACAGTGCCTAGTTTCCCACTCATCGATTAACTTGCAGGTATCTCGTCAGCCACCTCTACCAAGGCGAAACGATCCGGAGTGAGACCGGACACGTTGACTGTCTGAGGAGCTACCGTTGTTGCCCGCTCTATCTTGTAAGCTCTCACATAGTCTCGGTTGATTATACGCATGCCTGATTTCCTGATCTGCTAACAAGGATTTCTAGACAGGTTTGAAACTAGAAATGGCTATACCTGATGTGAGAGAAGCCCTCGAGCTCTTGCCGCCGCGAAAAACATCCCCGTTCCCAGATGACCCCTACTGAGGTTACTTCCCCTACGAGGGCGGGAGGAAGGAAGGCGAACTCGCCATTGATTCACCTTGAGTCTCAGAGTCATGGGAACCTTCTCAAGCGTCGGAATTGGGCTGCAGAACGACGGTGCTAGCCTGTACTGTCCCCCTCCGAGGGCTCTCTGTTGAAGAGGTGCTGTCTCACTTGAGATGGAGAAGTCGGGAACACAAAAAGAGTGACCGTCGATGGACTTGAAGGCTTGGTGAGGCGAAGCCGCTCCACACCAATGGGGTTGTAGTTTCGAGGTTGACATCCCCATACGACGTCTATTACCCAGTCAGGGTAGACGCCAAGCGCTGTCCCACGGTTGGCAAAGATCAAGAGCCAGAATATCTTCTCTCGAGGGCTGATTGCTTGGAACTTCTGCAGAATTCGTAGAATTCGCATGAAGTACATCGCGGGTCAAGGTGAAGTGGTCTTGAGCACCACGGGCCCTTGGAACCTTGAGGATGTTGATGGGATTCTTGGTACCCGGTATATCTGACTACCATAACGTTGCCGACTGCAACTGAGTCGCTGATCAAGCTTAGTGACATCGTTCGAAGTCCTTCACAAACCTTAGTGTTAAATGAAGGCGCTGCAACCTCGCCGTCCCGTTTCTGCACGCGGACCCCACGCATTTTCCCATCAGCAAGTCCCTGGACTACGGAGACCCGGCTCCATTAAAGCCGACCAAAGAGCGAAGAGAGAGCAAGGACGACGATGTCTCGAGACAGCCAGCTGCGGAAGGCTTTAGGAAACTCTTCGAGATGAGAACTAGGGGTAAGAGCTATACCTCGCGTTTGGTCGACTCCCGACTCCCAACTCCCAATGCCTGGGTCGATAGTCGGTGGCAAGAGACCCGTAATGCTCTATCTAGCACAACACCGTGTTATACTATCTGCAACTGGGCAGCTGGGAAACACCGAACATGGCTTTGAAGTAAGTCTCCTACATCCATTCCACCAGGCCCGTCTCCTTGTACCAATCCGTCTGGTCAATACACAGAAAATCTATCGAGAAGTCAGGGGGTTATCCTGGCACCTTCGACTGACCAGCACAACCCAGAGGCTTTCCGGGCCGTTGAGGAGGATACAGTCGATCTAGATACGCTTACGCCGGCATGTTCTGCTTAAAGAACAGGAGAGTGTGACTTAGGGGGGTGGATGGTCTAGGAAAACGCGAGATGTAGCGCAGGACACATCAGCCTGGGGAAAAGAGCCAATGAACAGGAGGTATGTGTTGGATTCTCTATACGTCGGGCGATAGTTTTTAATGGGAAAAGTGAGAGCTGACTGAGCACTAGCTTCGGGATTTATACCCTGGCTGTGAGTAGCGACCTTCTGCTCCTGCGACCCAAAGAGCGGACGGTGCAAGACACTTCAAAACAGGACCTCCAAGAACCAATTCTGGTTGCCTGCCTTTGACTGATGGCTTAGCAGATACGAATACGTTTGCTTCTGCATGCCATTTATGCCCTTGAGGCCTGGACAACGTTGCTTCGCTGCGTTCCACAGCCATGGTGACAGGGGCAGACCAGTCAGCTGCTAGCATCCACTCGCCTGTATGCTACACAGAGAGTTTGGACGGCATGGGTGACATGGATGACATGAAGTTGGATATCAAAAGTGTTTGTGAAGCTAATCTATATTCGAGTGTAGGTACTGTACGGAATACCTAAGCAACCATTCGATTTGACGGACGAACTACTTCCTGCTAGCAACTCAGCGCAACAGCCTCGCCTTGCCTGTACACCAACGAGCTTTCAGAGACCTACCTGAAGGCACTGATTCATGGCGTATCCATGATCACATCATCATGATTCATAACCAATGCAGGCTGAACGCCCCAAAACAGGAAGAAATGGCAAAAAGAAGTGCTTTGCCGTCAGCAAGACTCGAACTTGCGTTTTCAGTGCTTCAAGAGACCACAAACTGATGTACTAACCCCTATACGATGACGGCTTGTCTGGTGTTTGTTGAAGGGTGGTGTTGTATTAGAGACTATGCAGTGTTGGGGCCCCCTTGGACCGAAGCGCCACCTTTCAAGTAGAATAAGGCGGCGCCGACAAGGTGCTGACTTCCTGTTATAAGCGTCTGCATTCCTCCAACTGCTGTCCCAAACTTCCTGGCAGTGTCGAGGGCTTTCTGGACGCTAGGCTCGTAGAGGACTTGGGAATTTTGGTGTAGACTTCTCCATGCTTCACCATATGCCCTCTGGGATATGGGTTCTGGGCTAGATATCAAGGCTATTCAGTAGTTAGCGCATGGTCTCGCTAGGAGGAGGCTCATTCTCACCTGGTGCGGATTCAAAGTCGAACTCTTGCTTTGGATCGTACTGGGTGAAGATGACGTGGTGAATCTTGACGCGGCGGAGGACGATGGCTAAGTGTCGGAGTACCTCCACTCCATCCCTCTGGTTTGAAACCTGGCCAAAGATCAAGATGCGCGTAGGAGCAGCTCTGTCTACAGGTCAGCGTGATTCGGGCAATCGCCATCAAGACACAGCACCTTTGAGCCTGCGTGTTATCAATGAACCATTCAGCAGCTTTGATGACACTCATCTCATTGTGCGCACCGTCCAGGAACCAGTTGAACTTGTCTTCTATCACATGTTGGAACCGCCCCGGCCAAGAGAACTGGTGTATTCCCTGGATCTTATCCGAGGTCGACAATGGCCCAGCGTTCTTTTCCTTGAGAAAACGATCAACTACTGCAAGCGCCACAGAACAGTTGATACGTTGCACATCAGGTCTCAGCTGTGGTGCGTCCTCAGGGAGAGTCGAGTCCAACTCGACAAACTCCAAGTTGACCCCTTTCTCCAATGCCCGGCCCCGGAGAACCTCGGCAGCAGAGATATCTTGTAGAGACGAAATCGCAGGGCATCCAGTCTTAAAGATACCCGCTTTGTGCCAGGCAATGCTCTCAATGGTAGGTCCCAATTGCTTCACGTGGTCCATCCCGAGTGGAGTGATGACAGACACGACAGGATGCTCGATGAAGTTAGTAGCGTCGTACTCGCCTCCGTGGTGAGTCTCAACAATGGCTACTTCGACGCCTTCTCTTATAAAGGTATGGAAAGACACTAGGGAAAGGAGCTGAAGGTAACGAGGCAAAGTGCCCGAGCTCCTAGTCAGGACATCCCATACTTCAAAGAAGTATCTGGCGAAATGGTCCCGCTCGATGGGCTGGAAATTGAGTCGGATCCTCTCTTCGGGGTAGATGAGATGCGGTGACGTGTAGAGACCTGTCTTGCCTGGGAAACCGGTTCTTTTCCCGTGGGCCCTGAGGAAGGATTCGATGAAGGCGCAGGTGCTGCCTTTCCCTTTGGTGCCGGCGACGTGGATGACGTTGAGGTGGTCGATATCAGTCATCTTTGTTCTTGGTCAGTATGATGTCGGGCCTTGGAAGTAAGACATACCGAGTGCCCGATAAGATGAAGCCATTCTTTCATCCCAGCTATGCTTGGAGTTCCTCTTAGGTCGGGGTTTCTGTTCGTGTTGGTAATATCACCCAGAACTAGTACAGTGTCGTCTAGTCCTGGACTTGGTCTCTTTGGACGGCGTCGAGTGTTGAGAATATCGATGGCATTCTGGGAAGGGTTAGAGATTGTTTGATGAAGAAATGCCCGGGTTACCTTGTAGTCTCTGTTTGCCGACTGTAAAGCAGCATGCCTGTCCATTGTCAATTTGGTCAAACGGTGACGGGTCCTTCGATTGTTTGCACTACCCGAGAAACCAGCCTTTGCGGTTTCTGAATGAAAGGCAAAGAGAAGGCATCTCCAATTTGGCGGGATACGGTTTGATTCTAACTAGTGCGCTCAGTAGTGAGAGAGAACAAAGAAATGCCCCCTTGCTTACACCTTGGCCTTCCAACCTTGATCTAGCTTCCTAGCTCGAATACCCTTGGCAATAACAAAGGAACAGCTACCAAGAACCAAACAGCTCCCCGCAAAAGCCTGGGCCCCGACGTAATGACCACCCTGCGATTTGATGATGGCCCCTGCGATTGGCTGACCCGTCAGTGTGGCGAAGCTCACAATCGTAAAGGCCATACCCAGCCTGGTCCCCTGCCTGCTAGGATCGGACGTCATGCTGCTCAGACCAACGGGGAACATGCTCTGCACACCTCCAGTCCATATCCCATAGATAGCGGCCCAGATGAATAGACCTGTGGTGGACTTTATGGCTGCCCAGCAGTACATCATCGCCCCGGTCACTAGTGCCAATGGGATCTGGACTGTGAGGCAGCCGTAGCGGTCGGCGATGTAGTTTGGTATGACACGGCCGATTGCTCCGGTTCCGTTGAGGACTAAGAGGACGTCGAGGGATTTGGTGAAGCTGACGCCTAGAACATCTCGAGCATAAGCAGCGAGGTAGTAGAAGGCAAAGTAAACTCCCCAGAAAGCCTGCGGTTGTTAATCAAGTCCTTGACGACTCGAAGCTATGAGACTCACCATGAAAGAACCAAGCACGTAGAAGGAGTATTCAAGTTCCTTGAATGCAGACCATTCAACCAAAGGCCCCGACCTACGGGGTGGAATCCGAGACTTGAGAAAGCAAGCTGCCACTCCTAGAGTTCCAAGTTGCACAAAGGCAATGGCCCGTATAGCCCAAGGGAACCCAACCGAAGGGAGGAGTTGCCTCATGATACTCGGGTAAACCAAGCCCCCAGTTGCACTCCCAGCGGCAGCAACGCCCATAGCCAAAGCACGACGCTTCTCAAAGTATGTCGATATAGTAGCCATCGAAGGACAAAAGATGAAGCCATTTCCTAAACCCATGCAGATTCCCTGAGCTAGGAAGAACTGCCAGTATGTCTTGCAGAAAGAAGTGGCAAAGCAACCGAGGATGACGAGGAAGAAGCCCAGAGCGAAGAGCTGTCGAAAGTATCCCGCGTCTGTCATGCGGCCGGTAAACGTTCCGACGAAGAAGAGGAAGAAGACTTCGAAGGAGCCGATCCAGGATATGTCGGAGGGAGCGCGGTTGAGCATTTGAGCGTAGTATGGTTGGAAGACGCCGAACGAGTTGATGATGCCCCTGGGAGAGGTTAGATAGGTGACTACGGGGAAGGAGGGTAAACTTGCCAGCTGTTCATGACGACAAAGTGGCCGCTCACGACTTTCGGTCTGTCAGGATATGAGCTCCGTGATGCTGTGCGTGAGTATCAACTCACCAACCATCCACGCTATCCATCCTCCGTCTGGCGCAGGGCCTGGGTCTTGGTATTGCTGTTCAACATCTTGCCGACCATTTCCTGAAGGTGCAGTCTCTGTTTCGGTATAAACAGCCTTTTCGTCACGGTTGTTTCCTGGCAATGTCTCATCGACCTGGGTGTGTCAGTTACAGGGCTCGTGGCTTGGTCAGGGCGCATACCCGTTGAGTTTCAGACACGGGACGTAAAGCCGATTGGCCACGCGAAGCAGTGATGTCATCCATTTCCAACGCTCAACGATGCAAAACCTCTGTTTTCAACGTGCTGGAACTTGTCTGGTTATGTGCAACGAAGGGTTCGTTGCTGCAGAAGAACCAAACATTCGATTCATAATCAAAAGGAAATGAAGGATTGCGGGGATAAACATTTCCGTGTGTTTTATACGGATATGGGATTGGAGAGTGGAGAGTCGGCGAGCCGCCGAGGGCCGAGTCAAATAGCCTGAACGGATACAGGCCGGATCGTCGGTGATGGCTTTGCCGGCTGCGAGAATTCATTTTTGAGTTGCAAGTATTCAACGGTTTAATACGACTCTTATCGGTTTCAGATAAATCAATACAAACGAGTTATGCCAACAAACCCGTCAGTTTCACCTTGGGCCTTGGCATTGGGGTTGGAACCGGAGAACCATCCGGGGCTGGATCAGATCTCGTCAAAGACAGCTGAGTCAGCATTCTTGTCATTGACTCGGGACTCCCAACCGAGCATGACATTAACCATTAGCCATTAACAACTCCTGAAGACAAACTGCATCATGCCAAACAGTTCCTCCGCGGACAAAAGAAATCAATACTGGCACCCTGCAGCACCTACAAAAGGGCCTTGGGTCATCATGCCGTAAGTGTCAACCTTGCATCAATCCAGCGAGCCACGATTGGTTGAACAATACGAGCCGATTAGCATCGCGGACCGGGTACGTAACTCTCCCGATAGTCAATATTGATTTGGATTTGTCAGGTCAGAACATCAAAGGCGCGCCCTAAACTTGGCACCGTTTGGAATCATCTTTATTACTACGATACTCACTCCTTTTCAGCGCCTCAAGATGGTTGGCACACGCATCCTATGATGATGTGAGCCTCTGGGGTATGCCATGAACTTAAATGGCGGAAAGGTTTGTAATTCATCCGCAGCTGGAAGAGTCACAATGGCATGGAAAGATGGTTGGCGACCACTAGTAGTCTAGGATATCTATATAGGTATGCAGCACCCCTTACCTCTGGCTGATATTCACAACTCATACAACCAAGTCATAGTCCACAACTAAACCAGCAATAGCACCACGCACTACCCAAAATGTCAACCAACATGAAAGCAATAGTCATCTCCGAGTTTGGCCCCGTCGAAAACCTCGTCATCAAACAAGTCCCGAAACCCTCTGCCACGGAACCAGGCACAGCCCTCATCCGGATCAAGGCCTTTGGCATCAACCACGCAGAGATGCACATGCGTCGTGGAGAATGGGCCGAATCAGTTCCCATCAGCGGCATCGAATGCGTCGGAATCATCGAGGACTGTCCGGGTGGCGAGTTTGCCCCCGGGACACCTGTGGCGGCGCTCATGGGAGGACTTGGTCGTACGATTCCTGGCAGTTACGCAGAGTATACTGTTGCCAACACTTCAAACATTGTTTCTCTAGGGAACTCTGGTGAAGAGTTACCCGTCTCTTGGGCTGATGCTGCTGCTCTTCCAGAGAGCTACGCGACGGCGTGGACTTGCCTATTCCGAAACCTTAACCTTCAACGGGGACAGAGGATTCTCATCAGAGGTGCCACATCTTCTTTTGGCCGAGCAGCTGTTAACTTGGCCGTCGAAGCGGGTGCCATCGTTACAGCTACAAGCCGCAGTGAAGCCAAGTTCACGACACTCAAGGATCTCGGAGTTTCTGAGTGCGTTGTCGAAGCAACAAACCTCAGCGAACGTCTCAGCGAACGCGGCGACTTCAAAAAGTTCGACTGCGTGTTAGAACTGGTCGGAAACAGCACCGTCGTTGACTCACTCCGTCTTGTCCGTCGTGACGGCCGTCTCTGTCTGGCCGGCTGGCTCGGAGGACTCGATCCTATCAAGGGACCGCCAGGACCAGAAGAACCACGAGGCTTTAATCCACTCTTGCAGATGGCGAGTGGTGTTCACTTTAGCTTCTTTGGCAGTTTCGTGTTCGGCACAAAGGAATTTCCAGTGTCCGACGTGCCTCTGAAGAGTGTCATGGAGAACGTGGCCGAGGGTAAAATTGATGCCAAGCCGTGGAAGGTGTTTGCTTTTGAGGATATTCGAGATGCTCATCGGGTTATGGAGAGTGGACAGACAGGTGGGAAGATGGTGGTTGTGGTTGACTAGTTTACAGGGTGCAATACAGTTATTCAAGTCGTTCAAATTCCTACGCACATCAGAACATCACAGTCCCAGAGCACCCCTAACAAGTCCAAGACATGCACTATTTGCCCATACAATCAACGCTCTCTAGACAATCGCCGAACTTTGGTTCAGTTTCGTTCGACCGATACCTGAATCGCTGCAGCCTAGACCGCCACGAGGTTCCAGACAAAGAAAGTTCAGTCAGGTACGAGTCTAAATGCGTCAACAAGAAACCATGGCACTGATGTGGAACCCTCTTAGTGCCCGTGATAAGGTTGTTCATTGCGTTTATAGAACCTCTCGGTACACATTTAGAACCACCATCCTCTAGGTTTAACCCAAGCTGATATACTTCCAATTATGATTCTCGGAGCTATAAATAACATGAGGCTCTTCCGGACTTTACCAGAGCGACTAACTTGACTCTGAATCTTTCTATCACCTCGACCTGTTCTCCCACGCTTCCAAGCCCAAGACATCATGACTCGTTCTAAGAACTCGCAGCGCGTTAACCAACGACTCGAATACGCCAAAGAGATAGAGTCTAAGATCCGGACATGGACCATGGGAGAGGTTTTTCGGTTGAGTACGGTTCATCTCTCCCTCTTTTTGATGGCCCCTATGTCAGTCTTCCAACCGGGTCGGATCTTATCGCCAGTGGACCAGGAGGAGGAATTCTCGCATCTTGGTCTGACAACGTTTCCTCCATTAATTCGACATTGTAAGTTATGAAGTTCCTAGTTAACGGTGTTTGTATTACGCGGACAGAAGCTAATGGTACTAGTCTCGGAACAATCGCTCATTTCTCAACGCCGCAACGATGACCCCAACCCGTCCGAGAAGAACCTGTGCCTGCAGCGAGATCGAAACGTTTGCGTCTTGACCGGAGATTCCAACCCAAAAGTCTGCCACATCCTTCCTCTCTCATGGGGCAACAGCAAGGCAGCCATGAAAAAGACTCTGTTGTTGCGTCCAGCGATCAATGCCCTAATGGGAACCGACTGGATGCATCAACACCATAAGCATATTGCCGACGCGGACAGAGTTTGGAATATGCTTTGTCTCAACGAGAAGCTCCATGAACTTTGGGCACGTGGTTCTTGTGCTTTTAAGGGCATTAGGGTTCAGCATCTGAGTCATCGAGAGTCTATCGTTGTTCTTGAGTTTCACTGGATGCCGGAACTGAAGGATACAAAGCCGATGGTACATGCGAACTTGGCAGGGAGGCAAAACGACGGGACGAAGATGGCTAATGCCATGCACAAGCTCCATGCCTCAAAGTTGCCAGCGACGGAGTGTGAAGCTCGGTCAGGCTTGTCAATCCCATCGGGGAAGCGCATCGATATCCGAATGGCAAGGAGAGAAGCGGCCAACTTCAAGGCCATGATCGACTTGCAATGGGCTTGCATCACCGCGGCAGCTCTGAGCGGCGTTGCATCGCCCAGGATGCTACATGAGTACGAGCCGTATTGGTGGAGATGTGACGAGCCGTACTGGTATAAATGTGAGGAGGGCCTCAAGTTTAATGTCTTGTCGTGGCTTGACAATATCGACTAGACGTGGACAGGAGGTACGAGATGGTGTGTAGCATGGGTTGCTTTTGAAGAGTTATGGATTTACGGGACAGAAATTAGAATAAACATGACATGGCATCGCAAGATAAAACCGATATTTTTTTTTCATTTGCATCGTTTGTTGAGAGATTTTGTAACTTTTGGATCCGAAAAGGAATGAAATGACGTGCGGGAAGACAAAATCCTCCTTGTAGACGAAACGTGCAGACGGGCTCGTACGATTCTGCAAGGAATAACACGTTCCTGCCATAGTCCCTCTCGATACACCTTTTCGGCACCTTGACCTCGTAAAGGGATTCAAGGACCAGGTCGATGTCACTCTTGAGTTGCGAAGAAGAAGTCCACGCTACCTGAACTCAGAAGGGAGTCTGTTACCAGCTTTCCCGAGCACCTCGCACTTATACCCCCATGACAATGACCACGCATGACCCGAAGCACCGATTCAGACACCCAGGAATGACACTCTGGAACATTTTGGAAGGGATCTATACGAGGTTGAGGCCTTAAACTGAGCTGACTCTGAACCAGTTAACAAGCCAATTATATCCCGATTGGGTGTTGCAATCCTACGTCGCATCATTTCTCCCTCAGAAAATGTAGCCTTCGGGATTTTCTGATCTGACCTAATGTGGGGAGGTAGATCTAGGATCGACACGGTTCCATGCGTATCAGATGATTCGTGTAGAGGAGCCAAGAGCTGACAGGTCTGATGGAGCGCGTCATTCACTATGGAATGGGGTGGGTTATATATTTGCCTCACTTGATTACTATATTTAGGCGAGTTGAATACGAGGTGCTAGGAAGAGGCATATGCGGCGATCTGGAGGGATATATAAAGGGCGTCTTGGGGACGGCGATTGATGTTGGAACAAGCAGACTCAACTCAAACAACCTTAACCGAACTACAACACAACTCATCACTTGATCATCATGCGCTTCACCAACTCTCTCCTCGCAGCCATCGCTGCCCTCACATCAACCGCCACAGCCGGAAACATGGGCTGGGCCAACATCCTCGCAATCAAAGGCCCATCCGGCGGCCAACACACAGAAAAAGAAGTCACCGTCCCCTTCGGCCAACTCACGCACTTCGACCTGGACATCAGCGAGCTCCGACTCGCTAGCATCGCCGTAACACTCCCCGGCGGTGCCATCGAGCCTGATATTCAGGATATTACGTGTCAGATGTACAAGGATGAGCATGGACTTGATCCTGGAAGTAGGGAGTTTACGATTGATCGACCGGCGCTTTTGAGTACGAATACTGTTAAGTTTGGATGGGTGCTTTGTTATGTTGAGGTTGAGAAATAGGGTGGACTATGATATTGGGATGTTGTGCTTAGTAGGGATTGCGGATTCGTTCTGTCGACCGTTTTCATACTTGCGCAGACCCTGCTCACAGTCATGATCTAGACTGAACATGGCCAATCTATAAACTACCCATTTCACTGTGCGTAAAACCTTCCGAAAAGCTTGATCTCTCCACCTCTCCGTGTAACATCGATGACATCTTTGGAAAGGACCATCAGTCACAATATGAAAGACGTAGTTTTTTATGCCCAAGTGACGGTATAAGTATCCAAAATTCAGCGTGACCTATTTGAATAAACTCGCATTCTGTGGCGTTCCTGCTTCGAGGTTGCAGCAGCATCCAAGCCTGCCAGAGCAAGAAAGATGAACCCTATCACATGACATAGGTCTGAAAAGAACTGGCACCTTCCGCCTGTCTGGGCCCAAGAAAGACTCTCCCTACTTCACCTCCCTCTTGACAAGACTCTACTCAAAAGGATCTCGCTGGATACACAACTTGTTCTTCCGTCACCGCCTCGAGCCCTTCTTTTCCCTCCACAAAGCTTCCCACCGGGATCCCGCCATTCATATCCTGCTATTACATCATGCAGATTCCACCTTTAGGCTGTTAACATCTATCGAAATATCAACATGTTCTCACTTGTTCCGCATGGTATTGCGGCTCAAGCACGTCGCCCGTCAACAACAATTCGAATACCAAACGAAACCCTTCGCATGCAAGACGAAGCAATGCTCCCTCACTTCATGACGCGCGGCCTCGTGCCACTCAGCCTTGAAAGGCACAACTTCCGCGGATCCCGACCTCGAACCGAGAAAGAATATGCCTTGTGCGTCCTGGCATAAGGACCCTCGCCTGTTAGTTTACCATTGATGACGCAAGGTCGGCTATGGCTGCAGAGTTCAGCCCACGCAAAGCACTTCCTCGGGTACCACCATATGGCTCAGCCTTTGTGGAAAGGCAACGTGCCTTGATTGCACTAGTTGAGATATGCTTATTGTTTCACAAATGTGTTCCTTTTTATAGTTGAAGCCCGGGATAACTGAACCAGAAGATCTCTTATTGTTTCACAGAGAAGAGGCACTGCTGATGCAGTCGTACTTAGCCAGGTACAAATCGTGCGGACCTGTGTCACGATGGAGATGCTTCTTGCAGAGAAGACGTGGCCGTTTTGTCGGCGTTTACAGCTTTATTTCAACCTGCCTGATCCCAGCTGCCATTTTTCCTCAATCATCTGCTTTCATCATAGTCGTTGTCATCATGGAATCACCTCACTCGCCGAAGCCTGCGTTCCAGCCTCTCTTGGACGAAGCGCAGGGCGAGGCGCTTGTTCGCACGTCTTGTAGCTCAAGAAGTGCATCTCCCGAGAAGAAAAAGGACACGAACACCCAAAAGCTGCACATCTCGTGGTGGCTTGAGTTGAGCTCTATGGCATTCAGTCTCGCATCCTTGGGTGCGCTCGTTGCTCTCTTGTCCATCTCTGATGGACAACCAGCATCGACTTGGGCTGGACTCTCCTTGAACGCCATTGTCTCTATTCTCGCAGGTACCTCCAAGGCCAGCCTCGCATTTGTGATAAGCGCATGCCTCTCCCAGTGTAAATGGAACTGGGCTGGAAAATTTGTCGAACCTCTCATTGATTTTGATCGATTTGATGCTGCAAGTCGGGGCCCTTGGGGAAGCATACGCCTGTTGAGAAGCATGATACGACACCCGTGAGTATCTTCCTGGCTTTTCTACTGGAATTGACTCACTTGACTAACCTTGATGTATCTTCAGCCACTGGGCCGCGGTCGGTGCCTTCACTGTGATCGTTCTCCTCGCCTACGAACCCTTCATTCAGGCAGTCCTCACGCTCAAGGATGTGTCCGTGATCCTGGACGACACCAAATACAACCAACTATTGGCAATTGAACTGGACTCAAACCAGCCATCAGACTCCGGACCCGTCATCGGAAGATCGGCTGGGCTGGATGCTGGATACTGGGATCGAAACAACGGTTCCGCAGTGAGCTTTGTATCCTTTCCTGGCCCGACCGGCGAAAAGATGACATACATGCGCGACGAAGGCCTTATGATTCCAGAGGACATGGGCCTTACAGCGTCTGTCTGGAATGGTTTCTCATCTTTCGTAACGCCGCGGAACCTTTGGCCCGCCTTTTCGTGCGCATCAGGTAACTGCTCATGGGACCCATTCACATCTCTCGCGGTATGCTCCAAGTGTATCAACCTTTCTGAGCATGTCGTGAAAATTTCGGGAAATTACACGTTTCCCAAGACAATCACGATGCCTGGAGGTTGGAAACTTGAGAAGAACGAGAGGGTTCCAGATGTCAGTAACAAGGATGTATTGGCGAACTTGAATATAGTTCAGAGGGAGCCAATTGCCTGGACAAGGCATGAAATCCCAGAAGCTCGACTTGATCTGACAAACTATGACGGAGAGAGGAAGTGCAGCTCTGGGGATATCAACTGCCCCGACACGTATCTATCGGCCACCGTTACGACGAATCCTGGACGGACAATTCACTTTCGCAACTCTTCGACACTAGTTCTGGCTATTCAATACTTGCAGGCTGATAATAGTTGGAGGGAGAATAAAACGACGTGGCAGGACACGCAAGTTACGACACAAGAATGCGGTCTCTACTTTTGCGTCAATGAGTACGAAACGAGCCTTGAGCAAGGAGTGCTCAAAGAACGGGTAGTCAATTCGTGGATAAATAAGACTGCCAACTCTCACAATTCACACCCAGGGGAAGGGATTAATGTGGCCGAGTACCAGGAGTACCTCAACAACACTTTGGACATGTTTCCTAATTATATCAGCCTGACGGATCTCCAACTCTTCGTCCCCGACGAGCATAACAGGAGCTTGGTGAAAGAAACCTTCAACATAACCCAGCCGAGTATAGTTATGCTATTCAATAACATCAGACGGGGCTTAAAGGAGGAAGACTGCTCGGGCTCCCCACAATGGAATGGCACCGAAACCTTCATCTACCCATCTTTCGGGGTGACCAGGCCGCTTCAAATGGGGTTTGGTCTGGGAGAGGCCGGGAATGTTTCTGCTACCATCGAAAACGTGGCATTGAGCTTGACGAAGTGGATGCGTGACCGAGGGCTGGCGTCGTCCCCTGTCCCTGGGAAGGCAACTGTGATGACTGTCATCACTCGGGTTCGATGGGAGTTTCTCCTCTTTCCAGCGGCTATGCACTTGCTGGGACTTGTATTTGCTGCTGTGTCAATCTGGGAGACGAATTCTCTCAAGAGGCCGGCGTGGAAGAGTAGCTTGCTAGCGGCTATCTCGCATGCTCCTGATGGAGAGCTAAGGGAAAGGTTGCGAGAGGCCGCCACCCCTGACGATATCCAGGAGGTCGGAAGGAAGAGCAAGGTGACAATGGAGTACCAGGATGGTAAGAGTCGGTTGATATCGAAGGAAGAGACGGAATGAGCGGAGTTGGTCGCCATGACTTGTGTTATTGGCGACAATGTTCAAATCTGAGTTGGTGTGCTGAAGATGTATTTTCATGTGAGTTGAGTTAACTTTACCAGAATAGATATTCGCGCCTTTGTGCCCTACACAGGATAGGATTCTAACAGAGCTTTCAACGGTCTAGACAAGATAGGCTTTTCAATTGTTGCATTCATCCCCCCTTCCACCTTGGCTTTCTCGCCATTTGGGTCACCGGCGCCCCTAGACGAGACAAGAAAAGTAACAATGACAGCGGGATGCAGCCCAGACGCCTTTTCGTTGTCTCTTATCTCCCGAGATGCCGCGATGCCGCCCACGATGGGCATGCTGAGATCCATAAGAATGAACCGACATTTTCCTGGATCCGCCTTGTATATTTCAACAGCCTCTTTTCGGTTCTCGGCTGTGTGGCATGGAAGACCCAGGTTTTTTTTTTTTTTTTTTTTGAAGGCTTTTAAACAGATAAGTTGATTGATGCGATTGTCTTCGACGAGGAGATATTTGACTTCTTTATTGGGCGTGGGAGTTTGATGGGGGTTGCTTATCGACGGCCTTGGACTCTGGCGCCAGGCCTGATCGTTCCGGAGAACTGCTCATTGTTTCTGTTCGTTTCAGAGTGATCAAAGGCTGTGGGCAGGTTGGTGTTTTGTCTCTCACAGTGGTTTTTACTTGGGTAGGAAACATAGAGTGCCAGTGTTCCAACCTGACTAGGTAAGCGGTGATCGACATGGGAGATTCTTCAAAGGCCGTCTTGCAGCAAGGGACCAACAGCTGGGCCGCATGTGACAGGGTGGTGGCGTTATTCCCGGACTGATAAGTTATTCACGTCCCAATTCTTTGCTCCGAGTGTACTATCTGATATTTAATTATCCCAAATACCCAAGGGTATTAATACGGAACAGGAGATATCATTAATGACAATAATGACGACTCCAGGAGGTGTTGTCAAGTATAATATCAACAAACACTATAATGCACAGATGACAGCTTTTAAAACTAGTACTATAAAACAGCACAGGTGGCCTGGATAAATCCAAACTCTTATAGCGGCGAAACAGGAGATATGTCTAGGATTATGGAAGGTTGGTGGTTGCGTTTAGTCTCTCTGGGACTCCTTTCCTGCCAACCAACACGTGAACTGGCCGAGACAACCTGCGGCCCGGCTTTCCGACGCTGTTCATTACTTATGTATGACAAACCAGACATCCCTGTATATATAGCTCTCCTGTTTGCCATCAGTTTGCTCTTTGGTTGAGCATTGGAGGTTTAGGCTCCGTGCAATATTGGTAATCGTAGGCTTTTTGAATGCACAGGAAGCCGACTTGGACAGAGATACACTCTTATAAAAAGACTTGAATTTAAATTCCTACATCACGAGCACAGTAGAGTGGCCATGTTCTGCTTGTGGCCAAGGACCAGCCTGAAACTGTTGGCTGTCACGTGGGACCATCAATACGGATAGGCGTTGTTCCCGCACTCCCCGTCTCGAGCGGCTGAATTCACTCACTCTTCCCAAATGCAACATTGCTTTAAATTACAACCAACGCCAAGACTCGAAATCGGTAAATCAGGCGACGTCTAGGCTGAAAGAGACCACAGCTGCGCGATGTGATAAGGGTAACCCCGCCCACGATGCATTCTCCAACGCAAACTCGTTCCTTTCAGCGCGAGAGCGACAATCAGATGCTTGTGTCATTTTAGTGACTGCGCAACCAACGCCATCTTCACACGACAAACAACTGTATTTCTCTTACGCCTAGACGGCTCAACTCGCCCATCTTCACCATGGGGCCGCCCAGCGACAACTTTGAGCTCCATTCAGTCCGCACCATAACAAACGACGCGCCTCGTCGACAAACAGGCTTGGCCAAAGAAGGGAAACTCCTCCGCTATCGCGAGCGCTCAGCATGGATATTTGCCTTTTACTTTCCACTCCTTATCCTTCCCTGGATGTTCACCGCCATCTTGATGTTCCGACCCATCAACCTGCACTCCTACCTGAACCAGACCGGGGTATACACGCCCAAGGATATTACATATCTCAAAAGACTGCGTCTCGCCGTCGATATCCTCACGCAAATCGCCGCTACCCTTGGGATTCCCATCGTTTCGACCCTGCTCGCTCATGGAGCTGTTGTATACACGCAACGTCGTCGGCCTGGCCAGCATCTTGACATGTTGCAATTCTTTACGCTGGCAGATAGGCGATGGCTCAACGTTAGATACATCTGGAAATCCCTAACTACGTTGCCAAAGCACTGGAATTCATCATCTACCTACCTCCGGCTAGCAGCTGGTCTCATTTTTATCAGTGAGTGTCTTTCTATCTAATGCATTCCATCGCTAACAATGCATTCAAAGCTGCTATCCAGCCACCACTGCAATCAGTCCTTGTCCGAGATGAAACCATACCCATCATGACATGTAATCCAAATACATGCGATTTCGACGATCGCAATACCTGGATCGTTGGCAACGATGCCGACCCGGGAGGCCTAGCAGAGAGCCCAAGCAAGTGGATTATCCAAAGAACATCCGAGAAGATAATCAGCGTGGACGAAAAAGACACGCAGCAGTTTCTCTGGTCCGACGACCCCTATTGGCTTGATGGATCTAGCTATTCTTCAACCGCACGCCTCGATAGAAGGAACTTTGGATGGGCCTTGGGATTACTATCGGACGAACCCGAGCATCATTTCTTCACTTCGTCAGTTCCCAATGGCACTTCGACTGGGATATTCAGACATCACGCCGTCAGAATGGACTCCAAGGCTAAATGCACCAAGGGACGTTCAAGTCCCAGCGGTTGCAAAGGGACAAGGCCCTTCGCAGCCGCCTTATCACTCCCCTACATGAACGTCGAGGTCTGTGTGGATGGGAATCAAGACATCAACCCCTGGACGCTTAGTCGCGATAAACAAGAAATTAAGGAGAGATTGTGGCTTCAAGTGTCCTCATGGAACGAAGACCCTTACTACGGCTCGGAGAATTTTACCATTCAGTGCGAGAGTGTTTCCAGGAGGGGTTGGTTCGAGCTTCCGAACTACCACAACGGCTACAAGCCTGGCCCACTGCTGGACGTTTGGCCCTCAGAGGAGGAGCTTGCCCGAGACTTTAATGACCGGATTAGGGAAGGCTCTTGGTAGGTGTTCTTGGGTGATCAACATGTGAAAGACAAGACTGAACACGACGCAGGCTCGAAAACTCGGAGCCGACCCCTGGCCCCCTCATGACAGCAGGACTGGCCATGTTCGGGAACACATCCTGGTTTCAACTGGCCGCCATATCAGTTGAAGAATCCAATAATCTGACAGCTCAACAGATATGTGACCAGGTGAGATTGCCATTCACGCGTATAACTTCCCCGGACTTTCCCAGCCCTGTCTCAATATGCGATTATCTGCGCTTTCAAAGACACATGGACTACAATGTTTTGGACCTTCTAGGACGCTTCTTTGTGTTTTTGGGCACAGAGAACATGACGCAGAATGTTCTCGACATGGCAATGTATTTTGCCAACGAGGCCCTTCTTACCAGTCGCTCTGATCGGCCCCTCTACTCCAACCCAGGCATCATGGTATTCAAGCCCAAGAAGAGTCTGCCCGCTTTGGTCGTCATTACTGTGCTCGTTGGGTTACAGGCGATTGGTCTTTGTTTACTGATGGCATTTATCTACTCGACTCCAACGTGGACGGCCGATCTTGATGCAGATGCTCTAACCCAGATCGGAGCTCAACTTAAGGATTTGGATGAAATCATGTCACGAAACCAGGTGTGCTGTCTCGTGGGAACTGTCGAAAACCGAGGCAACGATGAAACATCCTCCGTAAGGGCATCGTCAACAGAGGAGGCAACTGTTCAGGTTAGGAGGCCGTTTCATCTTAGCCTGGGCGGAGAAGGCATCATATCGCCGGAGCTACTAAAGGAGGGGGAATCTGGGGGAACTTAATCGTGGATGATTCAATGGTATACCAACAGCCTTGACCTTCAACCAGCCAACCATATGCAGTCGATATCTCGATCAAGATATGGCTGCGGCACTGTCCTCAGATAAGAATACACACACCAACGCTATATTTCCAACCAAGTTCCAGTGATCTTATCCTGGGTTGCACCATTGGACGAACACTTTCGTCAAGAGACGACACTAGTTGGATCATGACCATGCCGCATTCTGATTGGCTACGTGGACATATCATGAGTTTGCAAGTCTAGCAGCCACCAAGGTTTGGAGAAAGAGTTAACGATCGCCAATCACATTACACTTCCAAGCCAAAGCTAACACCCCTTCTCACATAGAAACCAGTTACCATCACGAACCCCAATAACTCCTTCTAGAGTCTTTCTCACCAAGTCTCGACTCCATCCGTCTACTCCACGTCCTGGTCAAAGCTGTACTCGGGGACCCCGATCTTCGCCACAACATCCACAAAACCCACGCTCACGAAAAAAAAAAAAGACAAGGTCGGATCTGTTTGTCATGCCGCGCTGCCCCCTGTAAGTTGCAAGATTTAGAGTTCCACTTACAATAGACACCAAACCAGAACCCGCAATCCACCCCGGCCTTGTGCCCCATTCATCTGTCGATGGTCTGGAGCCATTACATAAAAGAAAGCTCGGGTGGTGAAAACCTCGAATTGCGCAATCGGCCTTGACGCGTGGTAGATATAAGGACGCAGTTTGGCTTGGCTTTTTCCCTCTATTGATGTCTTTTGCAGTATTGTTAAGTCATCATGGGGGCTCATCAACAAGACGACATTGTCGAAAGCGCTCCTAGAGTGGAGGACGCTCATGGTTTTGCGGACGATGAAAAGCCTGTGCTTAATCATGGTGGTCATGGACCTACCCAGCGACGACTGAAGGATTACCATATCACCTGGATTGGTCTTTGCAGTGGTATTGGAACTGGTCTTTTCATCGGAGCTGGATCTGCTTATGCCACGGCTGGACCAGCAGGTTTACTGTTGGCGTATATCGTCGTTGGTTCTGTCCTCTGGTGTGTTATGCAGAGTATTTCAGAACTGGCTACGCTGGTAATTTCAAACCTCCCCTTTTCTCGACGAAAGCTGACATTGTAACTTTTAGCTTCCCACCGCTGGTTCTTTTCCTCACTGGGCAACTCGCTTCATTGATCCTGCTGTTGGCTTCTCCCTGGCAATCTCTTACGGCTACTGCTACACCATCGCTCTCGCTTCAGAATGCTCAGCTGCGGCGGTTCTCGTGGGCTACTGGACAGATCTGAACCCTGCTGTTGTAATCACAGTCAGTCTTGTTCTAATCCTCGCCATCAACCTCATGAATGTTCGGTTCTTCGGAGAAACGGAAGTAGTCGCCGGTGCCATCAAGGTTCTCTGCTTCATCGGTCTCGTCATCGTGGCTATCGTCATCACAGCCGGAGGAGGTCCTAACCATGAATCCATTGGTTTCAGGTACTGGCGTGATCCCGGAGCATGGGTGAACTATAACGGCATCACTGGCTCAGCTGGTCACTTTTTGGGCTTCCTCTCGGCTTTTGTCAATGCTTCGTTCTCGTTTGTTAGCGTTGAGACGGTTGTCATTACTGCTGCAGAGACTGTCGACCCACACAAGTCTATCCCCAAGGCTGCGAACCGAGTCACGTACCGAATTGGTTTCTTTTATATCCTGGGTGCGTTCCTGATTGGATTGATCGTCGATCCTCGCAATGCAGATCTTGTTTCGGGAACTGGAAATGCCAACAGCTCACCTTGGGTCATCGCCATCCGAGAAGCTGGCATCACAGCGCTGCCCTCTATCGTCAACGCATGCATCTTGGTTTCTGCTTGGTCTGCTGGTAGTTCTTACTGCTGGGTAGGATCCCGTATCATCCTCGCCATGACGACGGATAGACAGTTGCCTCAGTTCTTCGGTCGTACGACATCGAGCGGTGTCCCCTGGGTGGCCGTCCTGGCTTCCTGGCTCTTTGGACCTCTGGCTTATCTGAGTATGTCTAACCCCTATACTTCAAGTTTACTCGCTAACTTGTCTAGGTCTCGGTAGTGGTGGTGCCGCCCAAGCTTTTACCTGGCTTCTCAACCTCAGCACAGTCGCTGGTCTCATTGCTTGGGGAACGCTCTGTGTCTGTTATATCCGGTTCCATCGTGCCCTCAAGGTCCAGGGCGTCAGTCGTGACACTCTACCATGGAAGGCCCCATGGATGCCCTACACGGCCTGGTATGGTGCTATCGGATCGATCATCATCACGCTAGTGGCCGGATTCCCCGTCTTCCTCAAGGGGAACTGGTCAACCACTGATTTCATCGCCTCGTATATTGGCATCCCCATCTTCATTATTCCTATTATTGGGTGGAAGATTGCGTTCGGTACCAAGGTGGGTTTTTGCCCTCAACCTCATATCAAGTGACTGTTTCTAACTGATTCGCTTCAGTTCATTCGGGCTAAGGATATTGATGTGTGGTCTGGTCGTCTTCCCCATGATTGGGTCCCTCATGACGCGGCGAGTCATTATACAAGCGACAAGGCTATTCAGTCGGTTGCATAAGGGATGAATGAATTTTGACATGAACCATCTATTCGTCGATGAAGCAATACATGATATTTATCTCTGTTACAGACATGGAGTGGACCTCGGTCGGCATCGTCTTCCGAGGAGGTAGGATGAGATATAATTAGCATCCGAATAAAAATAGAGGTATCAGGGTAGCTATTATAGAACAACATCTTTAACAGATTTCGCACACCTCTTATTCAGACCCAGATAACAAAAACTCTGCCGAGTTAAGAACCAGCACGTCAAAGAAGTCAAAGTCTTTCAAGACTTTTGTAATTTTATTAAGATACATTATTAATATCATGATCTAATCGAGAGTTGAGATCTTCTTTTTAATTCCCTGCCATGCTATTCTTATTATATTTTAGTCACTATCCCTAGGGGAAGATGAACTCCCAGCACTGGTGTATCCCCGCTCCCTCAAACCGCATGCCAAGCTTGGGGATACAGCCATCCTTCATGAGAGTTAAGGTAGGTACTCAACAAAACTTAAACTTGAACCTTTCACACTGACCGGACTGAGTCACAAATCTCATCACATGATCTAGATACCTCACTTCTCTGTTGGCTAGAACAAGACCCTTTCCGTCCCCAACTCTCTTCTTCTTCAACCAGACTCCCCTGAGCAAGATCCTACCAGGTCAACCACCTTCCTCCCATCACACAAATTCCACTATACGAGTCACTCCCCCGTCCTACTCCAGTCCATCAAGCGCAATCATGATCACCGCCGCACATGAAGACGACACCTCAAACTCTTTGGCAGGGACGTTGCCCGGGATCGGTTTTTGCGGCTGCCATCATCAACACATTGACGTCAACATCAAGCCGGCTCCTCGACGATGCAACCGGGGGCACAGAGGAAGAATCGTTCCAACCAGATGAACCCACCCCTGAACAAGAAGAAACCTGCAATGAATTTTGCCGATCAATCCTCAACGTCTGTAAGAACTCCTTCCACTCTTCCAACATGAATTTTCTCACAGGTCCCATACCAGCTCGAGATCCCAATGGCAGAACGCCCGTCTCAGCCATCCTGATGAGTCTCTTTGTCTGCTCTCTCGTACACATCCAAGTCCCCTTGATAGTCAGGGCCTTGAACATGATTTGCATGTAATCAAAACTGACTCCTGATGCGACGCTTCCTAAGAGACTGACACGAGCACCCTCTTTTAGGACGTTCAAACTGCTGGTCAAGTGCGTTGCCTTTCCAGCTCCGGGTGGTGACATGTCCCAGAAGACATCCGCACTGCCGGGGCCAGCTGCCTCACTAAGTGCTTTGGTGTCCTTGTCGATATCTCCAGTAATCTGAACCGTCTTCAGTCGTGTGGGATTGATGCTGCTCAGCTGTGAGAGAACAGTAGCATTACGACCAATGGCAATGACTTTAGCTCCCATAGCCAGCGCGACATGCACCGCAGAGCTACCATATCGTCCAGTTGCGGGTGCAATAATAGCCGTATCCCCAGCTTTGACATCAACGTCAGCAAGGCCACCGAACGGGATCAGCATGCTGAATAGATGCGTGAGATCGTCTAGAGTGTACCCAAGCCCGCCATCCTTGACGCCACCAAAGAGTCTCTTCTCATCAAGAGGGTGACAGTTCTCTACAGGCAGCTTTGCGTACTCAGCGAGAGTCGAATCCCGCCACTCTCCCCGTGCAAGCTTCCTACTTTCTTCATTGAAGCCTTCCATGAATCCACTAATGTACTTTGCGTTCTCATTATCACGACCGAGAATGCACGGGTCAAACAAAACGAGATCACATGCGTGGAGGCGCGTAGCATCAGGTCCCGTCTCAGCGACCCGAGCGATAGCCATGAACCCAGGGATAAATGGGAATGGTAGTGGGTGGCCACTCTGGGGGTCTTGGTAGACTTTTGGGGCGTTGGCTCTGAGTGATACTGCGAGGACGCGGACGATGACGCTCCTGGGGCCGGCTTTGGGTGTGGGTCTCACTTCGAGGTGCATAGGCTTCCGGGCTCGTCTAGGACGAGGACACGGTGCTCTGGTGGGATTTCGGTGGCCATGATGGGCAAGGGGGGGATAATGTTGCTTGTGAGGGAATGATGGTCCTTGAATGGTTCCCTTTCTACTATCTATGAAGAATAAGCACTTATATAACAAAGCGGCAAATAATAGGCCTAGATTTTTAGGTTTAGAGTTACTATCAAATGCCGTCGAAAGAGATAAACTAGCGGCGGATGTGGAACGATTGGGCTGCGGAGTTTTGTATTAAAGACCCGGGCCCAGCTGTATAAGATGCCATGGGTAACTGCACATACCATGCGGTAGCAAATTGATTCCGATCTGGCAAATCCAAGGAAGTCCATAGCTAACTACTTAAATTGTCTATGCGAAATCTCGTAGCTGGCAAGTCTCTCTCAATGGAGCTAGGCCTGCATAGGTGAACCCTAAAGTGTTGTTGAAGTACATCAGGATATTATATACAAGAGATTCACGAAACACTTCCCATTCAGGCTTGATTCTACCATCTTCCAACCCTCAAGATGCATCACATTGTTATCCTTCGACCTCTAGAGGTATCCTTACGCTATAGACTATCGTTTCAGCTCTAGGGCCATGGTTTATAAGCCACATGGCGCCGTCTCGGGTTGCGGGCTGAAACAAGACTCCGGTGTATCTTCATGGCCTTTAAGGGAGCTCGGGGCTCTGCTTCAACGTTATATATACGCGGAGTTTTGAGAGGGTACAGTTGCGGAGTTGCGGACTTGTGTGTAGAGAATTAGCCCCTGAGCTTGGCGTTGACGACTGTCGATTAACTGATTCAATCCTGTTTTGAGGTGATTGAATGAGAAGAAATATCAAAGGTGCATAAAATTCATATATTCAGAAATAAATCAAGGTCCGATGCTAACTAGTATTATCTATCCACTCAACGCAGATGCAGTATAGTATCCTGATCCGAGCACTGAACCTCCCCATCCATCAACCCATGCACATAGCACTCACACCGCAGACGATGCCTCTCCGAGTTACAATCCACCACGAATGGTGTCCGGAGCCCATGAATTAGATAAATCAAGTCCCCCTCTTCCACCTGAGGTCCTCCCAGACCTAGCCTTCCACTTTCAGTGATGAACAACAAGCGGTGACGGCAAAGCTCCTCAGCGATATACCTAAACTCAGTTACCCCGTCAATAGTCTTGCCCCAATTCTCCTCATAATCGCCAGGGTATACTCCATAGTCCCCTTGATTATGTCTCTCGAAATCAGCCAGGGCGGTGACGGGGTCTAAATCCTCCTGGCCACGCCTCGGTATGCCCACTTTCAGGTCCATGGTCAGCGTCTGAGAAAACATTCGCTTAACAACAGTGCTATCTATGTAAGACTCTGCCATTTCTAGCCAGTCTAGGATAAAATTGTTCATCACGGCTGGGGAATCGCCGATAGACGGGTGGTATGGCCGACTTGTGGCCTTGACCCTGTCAATCTCGATAGCGCTGACATGCAGCCTCTGGGAAATGCGATCCAGAGAATAACTCGGTTTAGAAGCTGTGGCTGAGAAGTTTATCTTTATGTTGTCTTGGACATTGGTAAATAGTGGCAATGGACGTCTTCTTACTCGCCAATCTGGCACCCAGGACGGGACATGACTGGCTAGGGTCGGCACGGGGAAGAGTAACCCATCTCCCTTGGGTCTCATGGAAGTCTGAGAATCTTGACATCCAGCGAAGTGAAGTATCTCCAGCCCTCCAGTGACGCCTACGCGCTGTGCCGCGAACATGGCGAACAGCTCGGGTCCAGACATGGAGTAACTAGGTTTGAACCAGGCGGTGGCTGGATCACAACGAAAAGCAACCCCGAACAGACCGTTCAGGCGGTCTTGAGGCTTTTCACATTCCCAGGTGCAGGTCTTCTGGAGGAGATGAGGAAAGGACTCGCAAGGCCTGGTGAATGATTGTTCTCGAAGCTGTCCTAGCCTCAGGGCACCCTCGTAAATGAGTCCAATAGTAGCCGAGGCAGGGACTGTAGTTGCAGAGGACAGTAAGTCAATAGCAGTAAAGAATTCATCGCCGGAAATCGATGACGAGCCGCAGCGAAGCTCGAGCTCTTTGGCCAGAGCTACCTCCTGGACGATCCACAGTCTGCGGAACAACGGCCTCTGAACAAGCGCAGCGCATGCGCGTCCCAACTTTCCTACCATGGGGTTTGATATATTGGAAATTAATTCGTAATGGTTTGCGTTTCCAAGTTCACGGGGTGGCGGGCTCAGCTTGGGAGCCTCTCTGTGAATGCGAGTGATGTAGCTGAAGGACACCATAGCAAAGTCGCTTGCGTCAGCTTCATCGCCGAGCCAGCATACAACCAGCCTAGCCTGGCTATATATCTTGGACATGAGCTGTACTTGATGTTCCTTCTCCGTGTTGTCGTTCTGGTTGATACAGATCTGGTCGATCCAGAGCCTGATCTTGCCTTTTGGGTTGTCGGATACCAACACTTTGATGGCTTGGAAGAGCGACTCTCGGACTTGGAATGGATAACCAGCGATCTCTATTATCGGATCTTTGGACGAAGAAGCCCCCCAGACATAAGACAAGGCGACATAGTTAGGCTGATCATGCAAGCTTTCGATGGTGAGGCGCCCGCTGAGGTGATCGCCGGCAGGGCGACGGACCAGGCCGATCTCGAGGACTCTGATAGTGTCGGGGCCACTCAGCGGGGTGTATATTGGTGAGGAACTCATCTTGAAGGAACTCATCTTGAATGGTTTCCTTCTATTTTGCGCCGTAGTTGTCAAGTTTTGGAAGAAGAGGCCTTGTTTGAGGCTGCAGAGCGCTGTCTTTATGTAGCAGAGCTGCAGGCTGAGAAAACGCCTTGGCGACCCAGTTGCATATGCAGTCGCCTTGAGGGATATTTCTAGGATACAAACGAATATTTCCGAGGCCGAGTTTTCTTCTAGCGTGCAGCCATCTGAGCACTATCCATTACCCAACGGCACAGCCTCGTCAAATAACTCCCCGTTGGCCTCTACCACATGCACCAACAGGACCTGCGATAACCGATTAGAAACAATGGTACAAGACTTATCAAAATCGTCGGTCATTGTCGATGCCAAAAGAACTATCCTCCCTAGTCTTAGTTGATCCTGGACTACCTGTATCGTAGGTCGTGCTAGTAGGGTTGGGAAAGTGACGTCTTCCCAGCCACTCCCTCGGGCAAGTATCTTGTCGAGAATCTCTTCCAGGACATCCATGACGCTTGTGTCTCTACACAGGAGTCCTACTAGGAAGAGCATGGAACAAATTCCTCTCCGATACATGTTTCGGTGGGCACACTTGGCGATATCCAGCCCTCGGGCGATTCGTATCAGGATTTGAAGCCAATGTGAGGCCTGTCTATCAATCGCCGGACCATCGGTCGACAGAAGAAAAGATTCGGGCAGTGGAGCAAAGTTCCTCACCAGACTCTCGTCGCATAGAATCCGGAAGAAGGCGTAATCTGCAGCATGCATTGCATGATCATGGCTTTCAAATCGTATGGGCTCAGACTCTGCAGAGTGACCCAGTTGTGACAGAAAATTCGAAGGAGGCTTCAGAACTGAAGTCATCCTAGAAAACTGTTTGATCTCTGCGATTGATTGTCTGTATGCTTCCGCAAGGTTCAGCTCCGATTGTTGCTCCTCATAGCGCGGTACGAGGTCGGGTGCTATGAGCGGCGAGAGTTGCTTGATCAAAGCCTCCATCACGGGACTTGGACTCGTCCGGCGATGCTGCATTGTAATAATCAGACGGATCCGCTGTATAACCAAGTATGCGTCCGAGCCAGCTTTTTGGAACGAGACAGAATCGGACAACACCTGGCGCTCTAGTCCATCCCAGAAACGCTCCCTCTCTGAGAGGGTAGTCGAGTACTCCAAGGACCGACTATATACCTCTGCGTAGTGCGGGCATGGACTGCAGCAACCAATAAGTCTGAGCCATTTTCATAGCCTAGGAGCTTATCTTTTGTCTTGTAGATCAAATCGTCTAAACTGCTGAGGTATCGATGCAGCCCGTCAAACGTTCCTAATTCCAACTCGACGAACGATAGAAGGAGGTGGACGGAGACAAGCACGTCGACTCCGGGAAGATGACCCCTCCTTGCCAGCGATAATGCTCTTCCGGCATAGTTCAAAGCGTCAAGCCTGTGACGAGGGTCAGGCACCCATGCCTGCAGGCTGGTGTTTAGGTGATGGGTGTAACTCCCCTGTAGGTTGGCCATGTTTGCCGCTCCAATAGCCATAGATGCGTTATGAAGAATGGATTCCCCCCTGGCAGCGGAACTCACTACCTCGAGGCTTGGTGGGAGGATGTCGCAAACATGGATGGCAAAATGCGTCATGTACAGTTCATCCTTGGATCCGCCGAAGAGGCGTGGGCTTGGTAGAAGTATACGGTGCACAGATGACTTTTTACTACTCATCCCCTCGGGCGCCCTCTGAGCCTCTTTGAGACGTGGCAGTTGGGCAAGATCGTGATTCGGCGCTGGCTGGCGAGTTTCTAGGTGGGATTCTAGCAGAGGTCCTGTAGCCTCATACTCGGTTATACCAGCGCTTTCATTTTGAGAAGGTGAATTTTGAATAAATGGCGAAGCGGGCACGTGAGCCCTATCGCCTCTAACTTGCTTGACCTTTTGTGCCGCCCAGTGATTGGCATCGCGGAACTGCAAGTGGGTGCTGCCATACGAGCAAACAGTCCCATTTGCCTCGCAGCGTTGACATGTGGGTTTGCTTTCATCACACCATGATTACAGTAGAAATAAGTACATGACTGGCTCAGGACAAATAGTCCAATGCCATAGTTGGATGTCTGATGTGAGTCGTCAGGGTTGGACAGATACACAGGGAGGTAGGCTGATGGCGACTCGGAAGATGTAAGATCGGGTCCTACCATTGAAGCCCGGGACCGGAGGCTCACCTTAACCCGGCTCCGGCCCCACCCGGAACCTCAGTCCATCCATCGGGACCCCGGCTTCTTCGCTCCTTCACTCCACTCCTCCACTTCCTAATCGGGTCAGCACAAGCGCGAATTCATCCTTGGTTGCTTGGATCATCATGGACAGGGATAAACCATGTGAGATGAGTTCCCAAAGGAGGGGAATGTCCATCATCTGGAATCCTCCTCGTTGTATAAAAGCCTCTGACAGGCACTTCCTTTGACCATTGTCCTCTCTCTCACAAACACCCTAGAGATTGCACTTCAAAGCAGTAGGACAAGAAACCATCATTCTTTGTTGCAAACATGCAAGTACCTTTCACCCTGAGGCCTAAAGTCACACTAGTCACAGCAACTGACAGCAATCATTCCATAGGCCCATCAAACCAGACAGTGATTACGAATGGCTCGAGACACAAGAGTCTCCTGAAGCCCTCGAATGGGTCGACAAACAAAATGAGCTAAGCACGCACAAACTAGACTCGTTGCCGCGAACCAAGAGTATCCAAGAGAAGCTAGTGGCTCTCTCTTCAACTGACGTGAATCGCCCGACCTACTCGATCGCCGGTAACCTCTTCCGACTGAGAAAGGACTCCACCAACAAACATGGCATCCTCGAGGTTTCTGAGAAGCAGGATGACGGATCGCTGGGAACCTGGCGAGTCGTTCTCGACGTTGATAAGCTAGGTCGGGAGGAAGGTAGAGAGCTCGAGTTTTTCGATTTCAACTTTCAGAGTCGTGCCTTTGGACCTGATGCCTCGCGTCTCCTTGTTCTCTTGTCCGATGGAGGCTCTGACTTGGTCGAGTTGCGCGAGATTGATACCAAGGCGGGCAAATTTATCCAAGATGGGTTCCGTACTGGACCGGGACGTATGGCCGTTACATGGCTGGATATCGATCACGTCTTGATCAACCACAATCTCAATGGCAGTCCGACTACGGCAGCAGGCTGGGGAACAACCTCATACATCTGGAAACGAGGTACCGATTTGAAGGAGGCCAAGGCTGTCAAAGAAATACCGGCGACCAGTTCTCTCGCTCTCGTCTCATCAGTGGGTCCGACAAACAGTGGTCGTGCCCTCATCACCTGCGCCGTGGACTACTCGACACTTCTCTACAGCATTGTTTCGCTCGACGGGACTGTGGAGGAGCTTGATCTACCCAAGAAACAGTCCATGTCACTGCCACCCAAAACCACCTCCAAACACGTGATGTGCGTGTTGGCTGAGAAGACGACCCTTTGTGGTCGAGAGGTCCCGGTTGGTTCCGTCATCGCGTACAACACGACCCCAAACACACCGGTCGATGAAAGAACTTCGATTGTTTACGTGCCTGAGCCGGATGAAGTCAACGCACACCTCTTTGTCGATGGAATCCAAGCAAGTCAAACCAGAGTTTACTTGACGATGAATAAGAGACAATCGGAGCGTCGCTTGACCTTGGAGAATGACGCCAATGAATGGAAAATCATCCGGAGCATAGAGACTAGCATCGGATCTCATGCGGCTGTGACCAGCGGTGATCCTTACAGCGATGACACAATCGTAACCGAGTCCGGCCTGCTTTCCCCTTCGACTACTTGGCTAGATAGGGACGGGACCCAAGAATCCTTGTACACTCAGCCATCCGTCTTTGACGCCAGTGCCTTCCAACTAAGCCAGAAGAGCACCTCCAGCAAGGACGGCACTTCGATCGACTATCTCGTTCTCTGGCCCAAAGAGCCGAAACACCCACAAGGCAAACAACCCATCATGATGATTGGGTACGGCGCCTTTGGTCTTTCCGTCCCGTTATCATACCTGGACATGATTCTAGGTGGCATCTCACTAGTTCCTTGGCTGGAGAGTGGCGGATCGTTGGTGATTCCATTCATTCGGGGCGGTGGCGAAAGAGGCGAGGCGTGGCATCAGGCAGCACGACAAGAGAAGCGACAGAATTCCTACGACGACTTCATTGCCGTTGCCGAGACTCTTGTCAAGGATGGGATGACTTCTCCGAAGAACATTAGCGTTTGTGGCGGATCTAACGGCGGTTTGCTTGCTGCTGTCATGGGCACGCAGCGGCCAGATCTCTTTGGCGCTATTGTGAGCGATGTCCCCCTGACAGATATGTTGAGATACCCTCTAATGGGTATGGGAGCCGCTTGGATATACGAATACGGAGATCCCAAAGATGCTGAAATGGCCAAAGTTCTTCGAGCCTACTCGCCATTCCACAACATCCGCGACGGGGTTCAGTATCCCCCCTTTCTAGTCACCGTCTCTACAAAGGACGACCGAGTCGGTGCCGGCCATGCTCGAAAGATTGTTGCAAAGTTGAAGGATGCAGGAGCATCAGATGTGTTTTTGTACGAGGATCGCACTGGTGGACATGCCGTCAGTGATCCTTTCAAAAATGCGACTCTGATGGCTAGACGGATCGCCTTTTTGATAGAGTTTCTCCAGTCTGAGGGGTCGAGTGCCTAAATGGGCTAGATAGTTCATTTTACTTTCGTCTAGAAGGCATTGCTGTCCTGGGTATTGTCTAAGCTTAACTCGGTCATTTTAAAACCTCGGACTTGAACACGCTGTCATAATCTTGCGCTCTGTCTGAGTTTCAAACCCCCAATCTCTGGTAGCTAGTTTTGTTCCAGCCTTCAGCAAGGTCATATCATTCAGCTTGAACACAATGTTCCAAGTCGGGATTAAACATCAAACACCACCACAAAGGATGGACATGGGCGACTTAAAATAACATTACAGAACAAGACCAGCCACATCCCTATAAGTATCTGGCTCACACTCCATGACCACTCTTCAGAACCAACAACCCATAAACTTGAGCCAACCCTCTCAAGTATCTTGACAGACCCAGTCCAACCCTCACCAATACATAGCTATGGCTCCTCACGCCTACAGGTCCGCCGACTGGCCCTCTCTTCAAGAAGCCGCCGCCATGACAGCCATCTTGGCTAGGGATGATACTGGGGAAAAGATTAAAAACTGGTTTACCCCAGACAGGGTTTTCTTTTTCTCCGCCTTTGGCTTCCTGTTGGTTGTGGTTGTGGGGTATATTATTTGGTGCTGTTGCAGACGTAAGCCTGGAGAGTAGACGAGTGCTTGTATAGAATCTTGGTACATTTTCCATTTATAGATACATGAAAACATTGTAAATTAAATGATCATTTCCACATAAACTAATTATTATCTCCTGGGAAAAAATAACCAGAGGTAATATCCGCTATCTTGCCTTGTCCATGTTATACAGTTGCACATTATAGAGGCTATATTTGACAAAACCACTCTTTAGTACCACCGCATTCTCTAGGTACATGTCATAAGAACATGGAATACATGACATGAAAAGACTGCTTCATGATCAAACCGCCTAATACATGCTCGCATCACACACAACAATAAAAGAGGGCGCCCTCCGAGCAAACGCAAAAGTCATGAATATTGTTAAATGCAACACAAACGAATAATGTTCAGGCCAGGGCTATCAACTCCGAAGCAAATAATAACGACCTTCTATTGTTCATCTCTATTGTATTGTCAATTGTTGCACCGTCAAACAAAGAACAAACGCCGTAAACAAAGTATAACAACCAACACACATACCAAAATATGAACAACTCGCTCTTCCATTTATTCCCCCTGTTACTTGTGCCAAACCATTGACACAAAACAATGTTCTATTTCATCATGATCCGGTCAACCTCTATATCCCACATCTTCTCATTATCAACTCGGGACGTTAAAGCATCCGAAATGATACAAGGGGATCGCCCGATACGCAAGGTCTGCAAAGCCTCCATCATTCAGATCACCTGCGGAATCCTCATCTTCTTCACTGCCGTCCCGTCCCTCGCGTTGGTGATTGTCGTCGTCATCCAGGGGCTCAAGGCTAAAAGGTCGCGTGGGGCATACGTTAAGAAAGGGATGAGAGTCCAGAAGATCAAGACGGATTAGCTAAAAAGCTCCTGGCAGTTTGGGGGTCCGAAATTTGTTTTTGCTTCATCCCCCTTGGAGGGTTCTAGGTAAGGGCATCTGAGTTGTCGCCTGTTTGTTGCATTTAGAGGTCTTATGCTCACGGAGACTTGCAGAACTTTGCGATCTAAAGGCTTCAGGCTGGTACATCACTCGAGCACACGAGATCATGAAGGCCGGGGAGCAGATGGCTAAGGAGTCTGTGGCTCTCGGGCCATGGAATTACGGAGGAAGATATTTGAGCGTTGGTCCAAGACCATGCAGTCAATATGAGCACCTGTAGTTGCTGGCTGGAAAGTTCAAATATAGGCTACTTGGCCAAGGCAGTTTCCTATATCTATACCTACACAACCAAGGAAGGCGGCCAATGGCCTCCTTGTAGATTAATAAACTTGTTATATTTACCGAAAGAATTATTTAACAAGAAATGGCCCACAGAGTAACCTAGAAATCATACTGAGGCTGCCGCTACGCTTGTATTAACTTAATCTACTGGTATAGGACATGGTCAACCATCTCAAACAAACCCTGGAATCTTTAAGACAAAAGGAGTTTCCGCATCGACATCCAGGCCGAGCTAATTGTGAAACAAGATATTTTATCAAGAGGGGGATGGATTGGGCGCCCGTTTCTTGCTTAGCCATCAAAAAAAAAAAAAAAAAAAAAAGAACAAAGGAAGACAAACACTGAAGCACTGAAGCCCTGGAACACTGGAACCTCGACACGGGATCCCTGAAGGACAAAAAGAGTGGTTCCGCCCGGGATCGAACCGGGGACCTTCTCGGTGTTAACGAGATGCCATAACCAACTAGACCACGGAACCGAAGCCTGTGATTGGTGAACGTAAGCTTTGCAAACACCATACAAAGCCCTGGATGTTGATAGAGTTCAGACAGCAACACCACGATTAACTTCTACACTTATAATAAGCTTCAACCCTTCCCCTTCCATCCTAAAAGCACATCCCCGTGCTAAGCGACCTAGTCGAGTGGTTAACTCTTCCTTACTTTCCGCAGACCTAAAAACCACTTTTTACCAGCACATCACGTTCACCCAGAAAGCTTTATAGCTAAGGTTACCCCCTTCATCACCCACCCTAAAAGCACATAAGTGCTCAGCGGGCACCTGGTCAAGTGGTATAACTATTTAATTCCGCTCCTATAAACTCTCTCTTCTATCCGCAGACCTAAATCCACCTCTGACCAGGTGCCAACACGCCTTCCCAAAAACCACTCTTTTTAGTTCCCGATAATAGCATCACGTCTTCATCACAGTGTGGTCTCGGCAAAGTATGGTTTATTCATCCGTATAGAGCCAAGTTTTACATACATTTGGAAGCCCGTCTCTCGGGGTCAATTCCATCTTTCACACAAGAAACTAGCTTAGAGGCCAAGGATCTCGTCCTTGCGCTTCTGGAGCATGTAGTAGTACTGCTGGAGCGGTGTAGTCGCCGTAGGGGCTCTGTCACCGTCAAAGGTACCCTTTCCATGGCCATCGAAGTGAACCTTCCAGGCTGTTCAACAGTTAGCTTGCTATTCAATCTGGGTGTACTGTGCAACTTACTGCTGGCATCAAAGCCGAGGTACGACCAGCTGTCGTTGAGGTAGGCCTTCTCGGTGCCGACTTGGATTGTCTTGACCTCGCCCATCTGGCCTGGTGCAGGTCGGAGTTGCTTAAGGTCCGCCACCAACTTGATGAGGCCAGTGACAAAAGCAAGAGCCATATCCTTGGCCAGGCACTCGTGCTGCCCGTAGCTAAAGGCCGTCACGGCGTCCGTCTTGCGCTGGGCGTTGAACTTGTCGGCATCGGGAACCTCCTTGCCGTTGCGACCGGCCATGCCCTAAAATGCAGTCAGTGATTGTCTTGCTTCTGCTGAGAAATTATGGACTTACAAGCATCATGACAACAGGAGTGCCGGGCTGGACAGGCTTGCCCTCGAGCTCAGCTGGCGCGGTGGCAATGCGCACGTTGCGCTGAGAGCTGGTCAGACGCTGAGCCTCGGCGACGTAGGCGTGGAGGGTAGCATCATCGCCCTTCTGAGCAATGCCCTGGACCTCGGCCCAGATAGCAGCATTCTCGGGGCGAAGGAAGAATGCGAGCACCTCATAGAACTAAAAGACGGTGTCAGTACATGATTATTGC
This sequence comes from Fusarium duplospermum, assembly GCA_003946985.1. Taxonomy (NCBI): domain Eukaryota; kingdom Fungi; phylum Ascomycota; class Sordariomycetes; order Hypocreales; family Nectriaceae; genus Fusarium; species Fusarium duplospermum. The sequence goes on from NKCI01000004.1 coordinate 469,277, forward strand.
GAAGAGTTTTAAAGGGGCTTACTGAAGTAACCGGCACACCGATGCCACCAAAGGCAGTGAGCCACAGGTTGTCGGTGACCTGGTCGGCATTGTTGCCCTGACCCAATAGCTCCTCGACGAGCTTCAGACCGCAGGAACGCAGAGAGTCCTTCTTGAGGTACGACTTGCGGCCAACCTTACTAGAGATGGCCGAAGCGATACCCAGGCCCATGCCGCGGCCGAGGACAGCCTCGTCAACAAGCTTCTTGGTCGAGTTGTAGACGGCAGTGACACCCTCCTGAGCCCAGCGGCGGCGGTTCCATGCCTGGCCGGGGTCGTTGTTGTTAACGCCCCAGATGCGAATGTTGAGCAGGTGTCGGTACAGCTCAGCAATGCCAAGAGTTCCGTCAGGGTTCTCATCGGTCCGCAGATCGAAGTAGAACAGATCAGCCAGAAGCTGTGTGTTGAGAGGAATGGCAACATCGCGGATGATGTCAATTTGCTCGAGACCAGCCTTGAGCTTGAAGGTCTCCTTCTCAATGAGCTTGGCACCAACACGTTCAATCATGTTGTGCACAGCGGCGTGGAGGTTGGGAACCTTGGCCATGGCCTTTTGGAAGTCGGCACGGTGCTTGAAGTTCTTGGCCTCATCGCCAGCAAGCATGAACCAGCCATAGTCCTTCTTGCCAGGGAAGAGAGTGTTAAGGGGCTGGAGCCAAGGTACGACGAACTGCTTGGGGTTGCTGAGAGTCTTCTTGATGGCCTCGTTGGTCGTGACGACAACGGGCTTGGCAGGTGGCTTGGGGTCAGCCTCACTGAACTGGTCATAGGTGCCAATCTCCTTGGCGATGGCAATGTTGGCCTTCTTGGTGTACATAGGCTGCATAACGGCAACCGAGTTGAAGGGGAACCAGTTGGGGACACCACGCTGGATAAGCTTGTACAGCATTGATCCACCAAGAGTCTTGTAGTCCTGTTGGACCTCATTGTAACCCCAGGCTGTCAAGTTGGAGACTGTGTAGTCGATGGTGTTGAATCTGTCGGAGCGGACAAGTGTGACAGCATCAGACAGCACAGCTCGGCCAACAGAGTAGGTGGGCATGATACCGCTACCTGGGTTGCGAGCAGGCTTGATGTCCTCAATCATCAGGCCAGGGTAGAGCTCAACCATGTCAGGGTCTGTGTACAGCTTCTCGAGAATGTTGGCAATGTCAGGGTTCGAGTTGATCTCGCTGAACTGGTCGTATCGCTTGAGTCCGAAGAACTCTCGGAACTCGTTGAGAGAGGCAACCTGCCACTTGCGGCCCTGGATGATACCCAGGACCTCAACGACCTTGAGTGCCTTGGGGACCATGCGGGCACCAAAGGTACCAGCAGGGTCGTCCATGGCCTCCTTGAGGATGCGGACAAGGTCTTCGTCCTTGAAGGTGCCGTTCTCCTGGCGCTCGAGACCGTCGAATGTACGGACGCTAGGGTCCTTGGGGGTGTTGCGCTCAAAGGTGATAAGAGCCTGGCCCAACTCATCCCAGCTGACATCCTGAAGGTCTTCGGCCTTGCGGCCAGGGAAGAGCTTGAGGAAGAAGTTGTTGATCCAGTGCTCATCCTTCTTGGAGATGCACGAGTGGAATCGGTACAGGAGGTTGAACTCAACACTGACCTGGTTGCCAACACCACGGGGAACACCCTCACCATCGAATTGCTTGTCAATGGCAACTCGGGGATCCAGAGTCCAGTCACTCTTGGAGTGATGTGTGTTGGTGATGGCTCGCAGGTAGTCGTGGAGGCAGATGTTGATGTACAGTCCGCCAGTGATGAGGCGGGCCACGTTGAAGAGGTCGTGGTCCTGCTTGGCCACTGCCTTGGCCACTGCCTTGGCCTTGTCCTCTTCTGAGGCATTGGGAGGGCACTGTAGGGTGAAGCGGCCGTTCTCGTTGATCTTGAGCAAGATATCGGCAACATAGTTGTGGAAACGGCTGTAGAGGACCAGCATGACATTGACGCCGGCAGGCTGTCCGAGGAGACGCTTCTCGTGGAAGGTATCAGGCTTCAGCTTACCCTCCTTCATGGTACGGATCTCAAGTTGGTCCTTGAGGGACGAACCATACAAGGGGGCCAAGTCGAGATACGACGAAGTATCGGACTTGTTAGGGTCTGTCCGGCTAGTGCGGAAGATGTCGTGGATGATGATGGCGGCATGGTAGAAGAGCATGGAGGAGATACCAGCCGGGTTCTCAGTAAAGTTCTTGTCATCACGAGCAAGAAGAAGGTCGAAGAGCAGACCAGGATCAGGCTTGACACCGTGAAGGCGCTTCTCAGACCTGACTGACTTGGCGTAGGGTGTGCCAGCACGACCCAGGTTGGGCTCAAGGATGTTGTTGAAGCTACCGTCAGGCATACGGTACTGGTGAAGACCATCAGGGGCCTGAGGGACTTGCTCCCGGAGGATGACATCGCTGTCTGGGGCCTTGAACTCGATGGTATCGTAGAGCTCACAATTGTGCTTGTGTGCGGGCTCGTTCGAGTTGACCACCTCGTACTTGACGTCACCGCCAACGTAGCTCAGAGGAGGGTGCTGAAGGTTGCCCCAGAGGGTATCGATGAGCTTGTTGGTGAGCTGGGTCCTCGCCTTGGAGGTACGGGGTAGGGAGGTAAGGATTCCGATGAGGAGCTCTGTAGTTCTTGGAGATGTTAGCAGTGCTCATGCAGGTGACAGTATCAAGACTTACCCCTTCTTGTCATCCAGAGGCTTTCCCTTTTCCACTGTGAGCTCCTTGATGAGCTCAGCGAGCTCTGGGATAGAGGCCTGGCTTCGGACACCAGCATAGTCCTTGATGATATCTGTGGCGAGCTTGATGGGATCATCCAAGAGGGTAGTTGAGCCCGTCTTGGCGTCACCGTACGACTCTCCAGCCTGAAACTTTTCGTTGAACGACATGATGAAGCTTCAGGACTTGATTTTTAGAGGTAGAGAAAGGGGTGTATGGTGTATGAGAAGATGGGAACAGAGTCCTGGTTCTGCTAGACTGAAGCTCCTTCAACTCGCCCATTTATACCACAAACGACGCCAACCTTGACCCCTCTGATCTGAGGACCTGACCCCTCTTCTCTCCGCGGGGTCCTCAGATCAGAGGGGACTCGCATTCCCAAGCTCGCATGACGGAGGCGAGTGGCTGCTGGTGATACGAGGACTCATGCGGAGCGCGTTGAAGCATCGTCGGGACGATCCACGATTCAACAGATTGGGAAGCTGGATGGCGTCGCGTCGAGGTTGATTTGATTCGCCGGGTCCGTGATTCGTTGGGCACGGGCTGGGCAACAACAGAAGAGCTGAGAGGCCATGTTTCACATGCGCCGCCTTGTTGACATGTCGTAACGTCCATGTATGTGTCGTGGGTAGCCGGACGATCTTCCAAGACTTGAGGTTGTCTTGATGAGGGCCGCCACCTTGGACGCAGACGGCCCGTTCCGGGAGGTTGGAGGCGGGGGAGCCGGTGGTCATCACATACCGGCGGCGAATTAGTGGGAGACAAGCATCTGCCGAGGGGGTCTACTTGTCTCAAACAGCGCTGACCGGTTGGAGTTGAGGCTTGGTGATACAGCGAGGCAGATGGACCAAACAGGTCAGACAGAGTGACATTGCAGGAGCAATGATTGGATCATGCAGGAAAAGATGCATATGCCGACGAGGATCCATCTGAATCGGTTAAGCCGATTGTGTCATGTCAAAGAGGCCCTCCGTGCCACCTGAAAGACGATAGGTAGGTAGGGAGAGAGAAGAGAAGAGATGAGAGGTTGAGAGAGAAGGGGTTCCAAGACCTACATTTGCCATGTTTGAGACCAGCATCACGTGTTTCCCTTTCTTCCCACCAAGCATTTGAATCAAGCATCAATTGACCGCTCAAACAAACACGATCAATTTTCTTGACCATTTTTCCGTCTTCACGAGCAAGAATTGATTTACAATCATATGAAAATCATCTGGAATGTATCGTCGTAAACAAAACAAGAAAAATCACACGCAACAAACCTTGGCACGCCTCCAGCTTCTTGACACATGCAAGACATTCAACCCCGATCAGGACTCGACGATAGAGATTTTTTTAGCCGCCGTAGATCCCTGTTGCTTGTCTCCGCTAAAGACGGCATCTTGCATTTCCCATCCATCTTGGGTTGTTTCCCCGCCGTCAAAATCTGGCAAAGCGCCCGCAGTGGGTTTTGCCCTACAGGGCGGGAGCATGTACTGTACCTCCTCTCTGAGGTTATTCGCAACCTTCAAGGTAGGTCGCAGCCCGTGTCACCGCAGTTTTCCTTGTCCTTCCTCATTCTCGTCCCCGCCCGCATACATCAACTTTTTCAGCTCAGCTCGTGCATCCCGTAAATGATGTCCTATTTCCCCGCTTTCAAGGCTTTTGTGGCTTGCTGAGCTTTTGTGACCTGTAATGTCATCCAATTGGCCTCAAAAACGAGCTGCTGCTCAGCAAAACCCAGGCGAGAAACAAGCCAGAGTAGAAAAAACGGTAAAAGATCATCCCCCGCGCTTTGATGTGCCGTGTGTCTCTTTCTGCCCGCTTGAAGCGGTAGGGAGACGACGCCCCGTGGCTGGCTGAGTGTCACCCCTTGTACGCCTCTCTCACCACCAAGACATCAATTCGCAGCACCGATTGGACGCTGTCCATACCGTCAGGATGCCAGAGGACCTGTCATGGTATTCCACGGCATGTGCATAGGCTTGATAAAGGATGTCGATGAGCCGAAATCCCTTAACTAGTCCCCCGACGTTGAGCGAGACGACATCCTCCCCCCGAGATTCTTGTCCCTCTATCCTCATCCGCCTTCTGTCTGTTTCAATATGCCTTACATGGAGAGTACCGAGTCTTCAGAGCCCAAGAAGCTCATTCTCTGCTTTGATGGCACGGGAAACACCTTCAGTGGCTCCAATGCCGACACCAATGTTGTCAAGATCCTCAGCAAGTTGGATCGCAACCACCCGGGCCAGTACCATTACTACCAGAGTGAGTTCAATTTCCTCTCCAGTCTAATATGCCCTAACACTTTAATCAGCCGGTATTGGCACCTATGACATTGGCGAGACATCCGTCAACAAGACGTACTTTGGGGAGATGAAGAGCAACATCTCGCAGACCATCGATCAGGGGTTCGGTATGACATTCGACGCCCATGTCATTGCTGGGTACCGCTTCTTGATGCGTTACTACGAAGCTGTGGGTATCCATCTACTTTACAATACCGTATACTGACCCTCGCAGGACGCCAAGATCTACATCTTTGGCTTTAGCCGCGGTGCCTTTACGGCAAAGTTCCTGGCGCGCATGGTCAACAAGGTCGGCCTCCTGTGCAAGGGCAACGAGGAGATGGTCCCCTTTGCGTTCCGTCTCTACCAGCGCTACCTTGCCGGTGACATTCAGGACCGCGTCGACGCACAAGGGAGATGTGAGGAGGACCACGGTGACACAGACACAGGGTCGGACGCTGATCCCCTGCTCGCCGGCAACACCAAGGTACACAGAAGTCACACCACCGAGGTTGCCCTGAACGAGATCACGGCGTTTAGCCAGACCTTTTGCCGCAAGGAAAAGGTCAAGCCCTGTGATCATGATGATGGCGATCAGGAAGTGGACCAGAACATCAAGGTCTTCTTCCTTGGCATCTGGGACTGCGTCAACTCTGTCGCCGTCCTTGAGCGCAAGACTCCAGTCCCAGTTCCCGTCACTGGAACAGCTCGCTATGTTCGTCACGCCGTCGCCGTTGATGAGCGGCGTGTCAAGTTCAAGCCAGCCCTCTTGGCCCAAGACATTCGCGTGTCCAAGCACAACCATGATGAAGAGGACATCAAGGAGGTCTGGTTCGCTGGCTGCCACGGTGATGTGGGTGGTGGCTGGCCCTCAACTGAGGACAATCCCCTTGATAACAACAAGGCGGAAGAAATGTCCTTCTGGCAGCGCGTCAAGAACTTCTGGACCTCCCGCAAGGCCAATGAGCCTAGCAAGAACATCAACGATGACCGTCTGCAGATGAGCGACATCCCTCTTGCCTGGATGATCCGTGAGGTTGGGCTCGTGGGTGAGAAGGAGCCTGATGCTGCCGTCAAGTGGTGCGACAGCCTGCAAAAGTTCAAGGCGCACATCAACGACAAGGAGAAGAAGGAGCAGGCCCTCAAGGGGTTCATGCATGACTCCCTTGCTTTCGGCTACGGCACTGGCTTCTTCAAGGTGTTGATGTGGAAGTTTATGGGTAAGTAATATCCGCGATGTCTTTGAGTTCTATCACTGATCTGTATAGAATACCTCCCCTTCATCACCCGTTGGGAGCTGGAGCAAACGGGTTGGGTCAACGTCCGCTTCCCCCTCAACAAGGGCGCGGCACGAGACATTCCCCAAAAGGCTGTCCTCCACGCCTCGCTAGTCAAGCGTCTAAAGGAGGATCCCCAGTACTGGCCAACTAACAATCACGGCTCAGACACTGCTCCCTGCCTCAAGCGCGGCAGCGATGAGGTTCAGTTCCAGGAGCACCGGGAGAAGAACAAGAAGGACGAGTGGGTCAAGATTCTAGAGTCAGACCCCGATCATCAGACTTATGACATTGTGCATATTGTCCAGTGATGGTCTTGCTCTGTTCGAGTTGGACAGCTCTCGGCGTCAAGGTTCTTGGGTATGTAACGCAACGCGGGTTATCGGGGGCAATCGGATAAGGCACTGGACGGGGCTCAGGCAATGTAACTGGTCAATTTGTCGCTTGGGAATGATGGTACAACTAGTTAGGTAGGTGTATTGGTATAATTTAATGTTTTCTTGTGGTCGCGTTCTCCATGTCTTGATCGTCAACACCTGTAGTGTGAATGTGCCCAGCAATTGGTGTGGTCGGACAAGAGCTACAGTACCAGCCATCTACCGATGCAGTGTCGCTACTAACTGGAAGAGTACAAGATCAGAATTGAGTGCAGGGTATATCTCAATTGAAGGCCGACAAGGTCGAGTGAGCCAAGACGAGACAAGTCAGGCAGAGATAGAGGACAAGACAAAAGTAGTATTACTGGTATTGAGTGTACTCAACAAACACACCTCAAGAAGAGCACCAATAGACGCATCCCACCACAGGCTTGAAACCCTTCCCTTGGCACCTCTCAGGATCATGCGTCTTAAAGTCAAATTTAATGTTGTCGATCCAGCCAAAGTTCTGCGTACACCGAAAGTTGAACAAGACACGAGCAAGTCCTTGTGCAAGCTGCTCCTCAGTCCACTGACAAGTCGCCATGATGCGCTTAAACTCAGTACCCCCATTAACAGCGCCCGATACCTGGAGCTTATCGCCCAATCCCGCAAAGGCACCATCCTCGCCAAAGAGCATGCCAGGCGCGCGTCGTGGCATCCACCCTCGCCTAGAGGGGAAGCCTTGTTGAAGCCAACCCATCCTGAGAGCTCGTACTCTGTATCAGGAATAAGACAGCCTGCGTTAATCTCTTGGTAGACGTAGTCGTCGGTGAAGGAGCCAGTACCGAAGCCGAGAGAGTAACTCCAGTCGTTGGAGATGCCTCCGACGCTGATCCACGAGTTGTCCTTTTGCAGGAGACTCCAGTGCTCAGTGTTAGCAGGCGGACCGTTAAAGTCGCCATTTTGACGAGGATTGAGGGCGTCTTGGTTGCAGTGCAGATGCTGATGGTGGTGGCCTCTGCGGTTATGGTGGTTTGGGCAGCGGTGGTGATGAGAGTTGTGGATACAGAGGTAGGCCTGCACTTGTGCGCCTCTATCAGCGAGGACATGGCAGCAAAGGCAACTAGAAGGCTTCGCGATATCATTTTGAAAGAGTGAATACGGCCAGAGAAAAGAATGTGGTTAAGCAAACACCGATCACTCACCAGGATGTGATTGCGCTTTATACTCCCTCCCCCCTGCCAAGAAACAACCGTCGTGTAAGCCATTGGTCTTTCAATTAAGTTAGCTCTTTCGATAGTTTCTATAGTCTTACTTTTCCAAGCGGGCAAGGGACTTGATCATCCCAATCACGATCAGGTTAGCATGGGAGAAATGGAGTTTTGCAACCCATGCAAAACCACATGGGATAATCTCACAGACACGAAGTATTGGCAGACCCCTGGATAAAGGATTATCGATAGCTTCTACTTAATTGAGCACCAATCCATTCCCGCTTAATAGCTGAATCTGTGTTGTCCATGAAATAGAGGCATCGCCAGCCGACTCCAAGTGTTGAAAATGAGAGTAGCAAAAGAATGTATAGAGGACTATCAAGATGTTGCTTATTATTATCGTAATTTCTTCTGTAGTTTTAACTTTGGTCTCTCCATTTTACCCACTGAAACAGTATTGGAGCAGAGTCAGAGGCACGTTATCTTCCGGCTGTCTGTTGACTCCTCTGGGTGAGAGAGTGGACGGTGTTTCTTTGTTACACGAGACTTGATTGCGCGTTATAACATGAGAACCCCTACTTCATATATTCTTAGTTTAGCTCATTTCTCCTCTCTTCTCTCTCCATTCATTGTCCATCGTTGTAGTTCAAAATCGTCGGACATTGTCGAATGAAGTCATCTCGGCTATCTTAGCCACGCCACTCTACCGTTGACAGACGCCTCTTTCTCAGTAGCTGTTTTCCACACGAGATCTAGGTTCGATAGACTTGACGCTTAAAATGGCCTCACTTTTGTGACTGTGAAATATTGCTCAGATTTCAACTGCATGTCTACTTGATCGGGGTAGCATCTAATGGAAATACTGAGACGTGCCATTCACATACCCCATTGACATATTTGCCTTTGGCATTATATTATGCCCGGATTGTTCTACATAGTCTTGTTTGATCGCGGTTTGTGAGGAAGATAAAGAACTCTTGTCCCGTCTCACTGTTTGTCGGCTACTTCGTAGGACTCTGCCAAGATACATACCTCGGCACAGTGACTGACGAATAGCAAGTTTAGTAGACCTTTCCTTTAGAAAACATACTTCAAACAACATATCTGCACCAGACCTATGTGATTGTTTCCGCGTCAAGCAGAAGATATAGGTCATACCTTCCAATTATCTCCTGTTTTCCCATAACCTACAACAACGCCATTAATACCCAAGCATAACAAACATTCCAATAGTCCATCTATAATTGCCCATATCAATGTTCGTGACTCATTCATTCCTAGCTTTGTCATTATCCTCGTGATGCAACATGCGGTCAACGCCTCCCAAAAGTGGGACCTCGCTCACTCTCACCTCCTCCAACTACACATCACCACAACACAAGATGGCGCCAACCATTGTCCTCATCCGCCACGCGCAGGCCCTTCATAACCTTCACAATAAGTTCTTCCTCTTTCCAGTACACTCATATCTTTCTAACATGTCACACAGGACTACAGTCTTCATGATCCCCCCCTGACTGACCTAGGCGTCGAGCAGTGCTCTGCCCTTCGCAAGAAACTCATCGATACATTTTCCGACTCCACCACCAACTATCAAGATGTCGCCATCGTCGTGAGTCCCATGCGTCGTACTCTCCAGACGGCCATGCTCTCCCTCGACTGGCTCGTTGACCGCGGCGTCAAGATTGAAGGCAGCGCTGATTGGCAGGGTGAGTCTCTCTCTCCGCACCGTGAATCCAGTGACTCATAGGATTTTTCATCAACAGAAAACTCGGATAATCCATGTGATACTGGAAGTCCTATATCTTCAGTCTCACCCGATTTTGCCAGGGTCAACTTTTCTACTGTTGATGCCCTCTGGCCGGACAAGACATCTCCTGCAGCGCAGCGTTACGCCCACACAAAGCGTGACATTCTCGCCCGTGGCCGCCGCGCCCTTGAGGACCTGCACAGCCGTCCCGAGAAGATCATCTTTGTAGTATCCCACTCCGGCTTTCTCCGCGTTGGTGTCGTGGGCTTCTGGTTCTTCAACAGCGATTACAGGGTGTTTGACTTTGAGGCTGAGCGGGGTGAGGATGGGAGATTGAAGGTGAAGCAGAGCGAGGCTACTCTTTCTGGTGGGTTGGGTTTATCTTGGACGGACCCTGTTCTTCTTGGTGATGGTCTTCCTGATGAGGATGTCGAGGTTGATGGAGTCAATTAGTGATTTTTGCCACATTTCTCATGTCGTTTGATGAGACCTCTAGATGAAGACTTGGATAGAATCCTAGACAAGATACATGCACCTCAATAGACGTGATGAGCTGGGTATCTCCTATTTTTCAAAAAGCCATCCAACCATGCTCCTTTTATATCCCAGAATATGATACACCATATTGTACACGCTTTTTTTCAACACTCATCTAGACATGAAACTTTGAAACGCCGACTGATCAATGACGACATTTCCCACTGCTCGCAGCCTCTTTCTACCCTCCTTTTGCTTCTCCAGTAGTTTCCGTCTTCGGGAGACATCAGCGGCGTGGAGCTTGGCGAGGACATCCTTGCGGAAGGGCTTGATTGTTTCTCTTGCCACGATCCTGTTTCCGGCTGTGGCTTGGATGACGACCTCTGCAGACGATGTTAGCAACCAAAATCAAGCAAGATATTGTGTCTAGGGTTAAGGATAAACATACCGAAATGTTGACGGTCGACATGCTCCTTGAACTTGGTCACCCACTGGCGTCCAAGACGGTCAACCTGTGAAGAGTGTACAACACGGCAGATAGCATCGACTGGCTGTCTGTTGACAAGAAGCTGTAGCTTGACCAAGTTGCTCTGTCTCCAGCCTGAATCTTCATAGTCCAGAGTAGCATATCCCTTGCTGTTTCATCATGTATCAGCAAATGTGTTAATGAAAGGGAAAGTTGAAAACATACGTTGCACTCTTCAACTTTCCAAAGAGGTCATCAACTAGTTGAGCTGCCGGAATCTCATACTGCAGAATGACCTGCGTCGTGTGAAAGAACTCGAGGCTCTTTTGTTCTCCACGATTAGCCTCGCACAACTCGATGACTCGGCCGAGATACTCCTCAGGCATCGTAATAGTAGCCGTGACAAAACTGCATTCAAATTAACATTGGAAGCAAGCCCGAGCAAGATGATGTTGACTTACGGTTCAAACAGCTGAGCACCCCTAATCCGTGGGTGGCTCACATCAGGGAACAAGGCTGGATTCTGCACAACCTCCTCAGACCCGTCCGGCCAGATGATCTTGGACGGCACAGTCGGTTCCGTGAGAATGACACTCTTCCCGTGCTCCTGTCTCAAACGATCTTGAAACACGGAACAATGCAAGCTACCCAGAAATCCCAAACGCCAACCCGATCCCAAAGCCTCAGAAAAGTCCTTCTGCAACGTAACGCTACGGTCGTTGAGAACTAGCTGGTTGATGCTATCCGCCAGTCGGCTGTAGTCGCTCTGGTCCGTGGGGAACGCGGCGACAAACACCATGGGCTTGGGCTCCTCGAAGCCAGGGCAGGGCTCGACTTCGTCTTCGGTGCCGACAAAGGTAAAGGTATCGCCGAGCTTGGCGTCCTGAATCTTCTTCATTCCGGGGTTGAAGTAGATGTATCCGACTTGACCAGCTCGGAGGACCTTTTGCGGCGTAGCATGGGGATATTGTATTCCCACTTGACCGACTGTGTACTTCATGCCAGTACCAAGAGACACAACGTTGTCGCCAGTCTTGATGGTACCGTCAAAGAGTCTCACCAGCAACACGACACCCCGAAAGTTGTCGTACCACGAGTCCACTAGTAGCATCTTCAATGGCTTGTTCTCGTTACCCACAGGATGAGGAATCCGCTCAATGACAGCAGGCAACACATTTGGCACACCCTTGCCTGTCTTTGCGCTCAACATGATAGCCTCCTTTGGATCCAACTCGAAACTGTTCTGCATCTGATCGAGTACACGGGGTATATCTGCAGCCGGCATATCGATCTTGTTGACCACAGGAACCAGGGCAAGGTCCTGCGCAAACGCAAGGTGAAAGTTGGACACCGTCTGTGCCTGGATACCCTGCGTCGCATCGACAAGCAGCAGGGCACCACCGCAACTGGCATACGATCGAGTAACTTCGGCTCGGAAATCGACGTGGCCGGGTGTATCGACAAGATGTAAAAGGTAGTCCTCGCCCTCGTGTTTGTGAATCATGGTGCAAGTCTGCGCCTTGACAGTAATACCACGCTCCCTCTCCACATCAAGCTTATCCAGAATCTGCTTATTCGCATCGCTAGCTGATATCGTACCCGTATACTCCAACAATCGATCGCTCAGTGTACTCTTGCCATGGTCAATATGCGCAACGATGCAAAAGTTGCGATACCGCTCGATCGGGATGGCAGCGATGCGAGCCTCGAGCTCAGACGGCGGAGTCTTTGCCGCAGCGGGGGCAGCAGCGTACGCTCGGAACGGTATCCTCGGTAGGTTTTTCGAGAGGAGGAGCTGGGCAGGCCACGGTCGTCTAGCTTGCGAGAGACATTGCCGACTCCAGGCGCGGCCAGCGCTCCAAGCCAGGCTCATCTAGACTTTTCCCAGGCACATTTGGCGGGGCGTTGTCTGTATATATTCGTCGAAGCCGGTCCGCGGGCACAGGCGGCAGTTGACGCGGCGGGGAATTGGTTCGACAATTGAAGGTCCAAGGTGCAATTAATCCTCTCTCGACTTTTTTTCCCCATGATGCACGAAATCCTTCCGGGCTTGGTGGAGGTACGTACCTTTCATTCAACCCGCTTTGCTTTATTCAGTTAAACGGTGGACCTGGGGATCACAGACGCTATTCCTGACTGGGAAATACACTTTATCATTTTCCTAGGCGCCAAGGTTGTATCAGCGTCTTTGTTGAAACACGACGAAACTTAATACTCTTGATATAAGCCAGTAGAACAAAGAGATGCAACAAATAGTAGGTCAAATAAGGCCTTTTTTTCACCTCGTATGATAAGCTCTCGGTTGAGATGGTTAGAAACTCGCTTCACTCGAACCGAAAACTCATTCATGCTCACCATCAAGGATCCAAAGCATAAACACTTCAACAAACCGAAACATGTATATCGCTTGGGTATCGAGCCTTTCCCACCATGTGGGATACATAGTAACTTCTAAGTACTCCGCCTGGTTCAAAAACGAATGCGTAATGCCTCCATGCACCTCGTCCAACTCCTTGCATAACCCATCCATCTCTTTGTTCGCCTCATGTGAGAACCCATTCGCTGCCACGCTTAATGAACTTGTCTAGTAGCAACCCCAGATCTGCCAGGACAAACCGGCACACGTAGAACCCAAAGAACTCTGCAGCGTGTCGCGTGCACAACTCAAGCCCAACCTGCGTCTTGTCGGCGTGTCGCAACCCAGGATCTTCTACTTGTCTTGCGATTTGGTCTATGTAGCTGTTAGCATATGCTGGTGTTTCCAATAAGTCAATCCACTTACCAATAGCCTGGGCCGCGTCAAAGAGGCGAGCGAGTGAGCTCATGTACATCGCATTCGGGCCCGTAAATTGTGCTTGTGTTAGATCCCTCTTAGCCGGGCGACTCGTCGGGTTCGGTGTCATGGGTAAGCTGGCGATGCTTGGCACATCCTTGCCCGTGTCTGTCGGCACCAAGCGGCTTGTGTATGAGCCACCAAGTCCGACCGCAGAGTTCTTGGAACGAAGACGCCGCCAGGAGAATGATGATTTCCCTGAAACGCTGGAAGATCGTGGCACGCCAGGGGCTGTGCTGTCATCGCCATTTGTCGCATCCTTGAATAGGGTGCTAGAGCTCTGTACGCCAACCTCGTTGCCAAGCTTGCGGCTCAGAGCAGTCTGGACTTGCTCTAGAATACCCTCCAGAGACTGCATTTCCTCGAGCACTGCATCGGCATCGCATGTGTCGACCCTCTCAATCTTGAGCAGAGCAGCTGTGAGGAAATCGCAGTTTGCCACCTTCTCCTCGATATTCTTAAGCTTGACCCCCTTTACTCGCCATACATCCCTTGGTACGAAGAGCTTATGGCTGAGGTAACCACCCCGCGGATGAGCCAGAGTTTGATAGAGACATCGCATCAGCCAGAACGGCCGGAGCATATAGTCCGTGGGGCAAGGCTCAAGAGGGACAGGCGGGTCCGGGTATAACTCGTTCGGTGAGCCAGGGCTCGTCGGGGAGTAAAAGTGATCGTCGAACAGAGCAAGTCCGGCAGCATTGGTGTCTGACCTTTCTCGGAACGTGGTGGTGAGAGGCGTAGGAAGTGCCGGGACAGAGGGAGCATGAAGACTGGCAAAAGGATTGCTTCCTGGGGTTCCAGGAGACATATCTGAGCCATCCTCAAGGTTAGTAACCGACATGTTTCGACTCTTCATGCTTCTCAAACTTGACGAAGAAAAGTTCTTCCTCAATCGCGTCGCGGATGGAGATCCAGTATGTTGTGCTGGGGCGGCTTCATCTCCCTCAGCTTGTCCCACTTGGCCGAAAGGTGTGGGTTTGGTTGCCGACACATCGGTAGGACTGGCCTCGAATAAGGGGGGCGACGAAGGTCTATGAGGCGCGCTTGTCACCCTCATACCCGTATCAGTGGGAAAGTTTGACTCCTGGCCATCCATAGGAGCAGACTTGGCATGTGCCAGATCCTCGGGGTGGTTTTGAAGAGGAGCCACCAGCTTGGACGTTTCGATCTTGAGCTGCTTAGCATTCTGTCCAGACATGCGGCGGTTCCGCACACTCTGGGCGGATGAGCCGGGCCTTTGGGGCAGCTCAGGAAGAGACTGTGTTGGAGGTGGTGCAGCAGGTCCCTGCGAGATGTTTGTGAACGCCGGTGGCAGTTCCGTAACCGTAGACAATGAGGTCGCTGCTGTGGGAGGGTTCGATCCCTGTGAACTATGCCAGGTACGAGAGGTGACGCCGCTCGAATCAGATTCGCGAGGAACTTGTTGCTGTCGCTGACTTGCGACATACGGCCCAAGGCCATAGTCCCGGGTGATTTCTTCCAGTATCCTCTCTTCCTCGTCTGATGAATTATCGTCGTAGAAATCCTGAGACATGCCGTGATTATCCGAGGGGATTGATTGCTGCTGCTGCTGTTGTTGCTGTGCTCTTCGTCCCATCTCCAGGGCCATCCCGTACTCTTCTTCCTCCATCTCTCGAACCCGCTGGCGCGCCAGTTCAACTTTGCGCAAGGCATTAACTACTGCTTCCTCGCTCGCTTCAGCTGATACTCGTCGTCCATAATCCATTGGGCTCATCGGCTCATAGCCGTCGTCATATGCCGCTTCAATAGCTGCGTCCAGTGCAGTGTCGAATTCGGCCTCAGTTTCACCGCTGACACCCCGAATGTGCTTTCTCCTAAAACCAAGCGAAGATGTCCGAGAGTGAACAGAGGAAGAGGTTGAGCCTCCGGACTCATCGATAGGGTCAAGCCACGAGTTCAAACTGTCGTCTCGGAAATGAGTTTGAGGTACCGCGTTTTCGACTGGAGGGTTGACCGGAGTATCTGGGACAAATGAGAAATCAGATCGAATAGGCTCATCCATCTCGTCTGCTTCCGGCTTGACAGGTGACATTGGGCGCCGTGGTGACAACGGAGCTGGCATGTAAGGGTCTGCGGACCTTTGCAAAAGGAGATGGTCAGGCGTCCGGAGCCGGATAGGGGACCGCGAGAAGGAAGACTGAAGGAGTCCAGATTCCGGTGCAAGAGTGGTGACTATCGGCTTCGGCTTTTGTATACTCCTCCTTCTATATCCACCATCCTCTTGTTGGGGTGGTGAGTAAGCTGGATATGGCGGTTGAGGACTGCGGCTGTCATCTCTGATAACTCTCGTAATAGTTGATGTCTCGAAAAGCGTCGCGTCGTTGTCGTCATCCTCATCAAGATTCAGTACAGATTCAGATTCCGAGTGCTGTGCCATGCTCTCGGGGCGAGCTGGCAAGGCCTTGGACTCTTCCTCTGGCTGCCAAGGAGTCATTTGATCCAATTCTTCAATACGGCTCGTGTAAGTTCGTCGCTGATTCCTGTCAGTACTTGTTTGAGCATACAGCCGACCAACTTACAATAGCTTCAAGCTTGCGTTTATCTTCATCTGCTGTCGTCTTCTGTAGCACTTGCTGCAAAAGATCACAGGCCTCCGCATACGCCTCCCGGGCGCCTTCAAAATTCTGCGCATTATCTAGCTGTACCGCAGTGTTTGCCTTTTGCAAAGCGCGGGACAGCATTGCCTTCTGCGACGGAGGCTTTGGTCCACGTCCTTTATCATGGCTGCTCTTCCCAGAGCGGCTCCGAGAATGGCCCCGGCGAGGCGCATATGCCTCGTGGTCCTGGTCGTAAGGCATGTTGGGTCTAAATGAAGACATGGAGCGCGCACTTGCTGGTGTCGATGTCACAGACTGGATTGGAGAGTCGGTCGTTCCAGGGCTTACCAGGGACTGACTCTCGCGGGCGATGGTCGATCGCCCAGGTTCAGGTGAACCAGGGCCAGTCCCTTTGGATTTGACCGCGAGGAGTTCGCTGAGCGCAGGAGGCTCTAAAGGTGATAAAGTGACAATTGGCGGGAGCGCTTGCGGTAACTGAGCGCTCTGTTCTGGAGGTTTAGGAACGGAAACGTCGGCGTTGACGGATGAAGCGCTTGGTCGTCGATTCTTCTGTAATTTCCGGGGCGATGGCTTGGATGACGGTGAAGAACGGCTACTGGGGCTCGTCGCATCGATACTGGAGCGACTACCGAATCGAGAAGCGGGCGCGCGGTGAGGTGCAGCCGAGGCACGACTAGACACAGTCGAGGTCGACCAGCGGTTGAGAAGCCAAGAGCTTTCGGCAGCGTTGTGGGGGACTTCGTGTCCAGCAGAAACTGGTGAAAGATGATTCGACTGCTCGTGAGGACTGGATCTCGAAGCGGGCGTGATGTGAGGCGGCGGGAGAAGCGACGAAGTCCGGGGAAGGCGTGCAGTCGCGGGTACGTGAGGCTGCGCGTTTAGCGAGGGCGAGAACGAAGGCACAGGCCTCGAGGGGTCGTGATATTGCCGATGCTGATGCTGGTGTCGCGAGTCAGTGGAGGTGGAGGTGGTAGATCGAAGCCACGACGGCGAGATTGTGACTGCAACTGCAGCCACGGCAACAGATGAACGGGACGACGTTGACGCGGTGGACTGGTGATGTTGATGGCGAGAGTGAGAAGACGAGATCTGGCCGTCGGGCATCCTCTTTCAAAAGCCCCGAGTCGGATCCGGCGATGCGACTGGATCCAATCCCAAGCGAACAATTTCCCCCCTTTCCCGTCTATCAGTCGGCCAACGAGCTCGAATCGGTGGGTTGATTGACTGGCGACTAGGGGACAGCTAGTGGAAGCCCCCGTCCCAGTGGTGGTGGTAAGTTAGTCGTGGAGACTTTTTGAGGCGGTCGAGCGTGGACCGTGGGCTAATGGCAGGCCCGCTTTCAGTACGGCGGAGTGACTTGGGCTGTCGGTACAGGGGGGGTTCAGAAGGGTCCTGGTCGCTCGGTTGTGCAAGTATTCTCGATGGATGGGTCAATCGCAGCGGCGCATGGTGTCCGCGTCGCTCTTCGGTCGTTGGAATGCAGCAGCGTACGTCGTCGTCCGGATATGATGGATGTCGAGGAGAAGATGCAGATGCGGCATGGACAAACTGGTCTCAGACGGAACGAGACGCAGTAAAGACCAATCCATATAGCCCATCCATGTCAGGGGAGGGAGGAGCCGTACCTGCATCTGTGGTTGGTGGTTGAAGTGTATCGGTACATGGCCGTGACTCCCCTCTCTCTAACTTGTGACAGCCAGTGAATGTCTCGGCCGATTTCAGTTTAGCCTGGGCTGCAAGGCTGGCGTTTCGAAAAGGAGGTACTTGTCTGTGCGCTTCGGCCAAGTATCGGCTGATGACTGGCTGCGAGCGAGTTCACCGGGAGCACTGTGCGGAATGTATCAGCCCTTTCCTCTTTTGGATTAGTTGGGCATTCTTCATTTGGGGTCTTTTGCATTGCCTTTAACCGACTTGGAATGCATCAATCGGGGTCATAAGATGCAGGCTTGAGCTTGGCACAGCTTTGGAGCATCAGCGCGTCGCCTCATACCACGATCGCGAACAGTGCATTATCTGTCTTGGTTTCTCAGTGACAAAGAAATTTGTGTCAGGTTGCCTTTTTAGCCATGGCGAGCGTCGACGATATCTTCAAGGTTTGTTTACAAGAAGCTTTTTCCATCCATTTCGTATACTAACCAACTTCTAGAGCTCAGGCATTTCAGGGAAGCGCAAGCTTGATCCCATTCGAGATCCAAGTATGTTGATGCTTTTGTCTCATTTCTTTCAAATCGTGGAGTCGCAGAACGCGTGTCGCTAACATGGTTTGTCCACAGACGAAATCTACAAGTCTGCAAAGCTCAACGCTGACAGCTCAAACCGACACGCCCGAGTCGACGATGCGCCGCAAGACGACGACGATACACAGGCAGGACCAGCACTACCTCCCGGCGACGATGAAGACTTTGGCCCCGAGCTGCCACCAGACGATGACGAGGGTCGCTTCTTTGGAGGAGGAATCACACAGCAAGAAGAACAGATCCTCGACTACGTAGACGAGGCCGACGCTGGCGCTGCACCCGAAAAGATCGATGCTGCCTGGTTGCGCAAGACAGCGCTCAACTTTGAGAAGCGCATCAACAAGAACGCCGAACTTCGCGCCAAGTTTGAGGATGAGCCGCAAAAGTTCATCAGCAGCGAAGCTGATCTCGACGCCGACATCAAGGGCCTCTCCCTTCTCTCTGAGCACCCTGAGCTCTACCCCGAGTTTGTGAAGACTGGATGTGTCGCTAGTCTGGTCAGTCTGCTGGCGCACGAGAACACAGACATTGCCATCGATGCTATTGAGATCATGGGCGAGTTGACAGACGAGGACGTCGATGCTGAGGACGAACAATGGAATGACCTGGTAGATGCCATGATGGAGGCAGACGTCCTTGGTCTTTTGGTATCCAACTTTTCCCGCCTAAACGAAGACGACGAGTCGGATCGGAACGGCATCTACCATGCCCTTGGTGTGATTGAGAACCTGTGCTCTAAGCAATCTGTCACTGAACGCGTCGGCCAAGATGAGAAGCTCCTACAATGGTTGCTCCAGCGCATCCAGCGAAAGGAGAGCTTGGTCTCCCAAAATAAGCAATACGCAGCCGAGATCCTCGCCATCCTTTCTCAAATGGCCGTCGCCAACCGCTCACAGCTCATCCGTCTCGATGCCATCGACCTCCTACTTCAACTCGCAGCCCCCTACCGAAGACGCGATCCAGACAAGGGAGGAGAAGAGGAAGAGTACATGGAGAACATATTTGCATCCTTGACATCTCTCGTGGACGAAGTTTCAGGCAAGGCCAAGTTCATCGAGGCCGAGGGAGTTGAGCTATGTCTTATCATGCTCAAGGAGGGAAAGAAGAGCAAACCTCCAGCCCTGCGACTCCTGAATCACGCGGCGGGAGGTAACGCCGGCGGAGAAGTCTGTCAGAAGATTGTTGAAGCTGCTGGCCTCAAGACTCTCTTCACACTTTTCATGAAGACCAATGATCACCGTCTAGCAGAACACCTCGTCGAGATCTTTGCATCCATGCTACGTCTACTACCAGCCAACTCTGCAGAGCGGATACGGACGCTAGCAAAGTTTGTGGAAAAGGACTACGAGAAGATATCAAAGCTCATCAAGTTCCGGAGAGATTACGTCGCTCGGATCTCATTAGCTGAGCAGCAAAATGAGGCTGAGAGGGCTGTGACCTCCAAGGAGGATCGTGAAACAGCCGAGATTGAGTGGCTATCTCGGAGGATCGACGCCGGGCTTTTCACCCTGCAGACGATTGATGTTGTCTTGGCCTGGTTGGTGGCAGAAGACACAGGTGCAGCACGCAAGATTAGACAACTTCTGGCTGAGCGTGATGAAAAGGTATCCGTCATCGGCGCGACGCTAAAGGAGCAACTGGATGGACTTGACATGGCGGAGGAGAACAAGGATCTGAGGGATATGTTGAGCACTCTAGTCGAGTTTGTTCAGTAAACTTAATATAATCAAAAAGGCGTTCTCGATGGGACGCCGCCGCAGGGTGACCAGTATGGCCTTTGCTCTCTTGTAACAATCCTCCTCCTCTATCATGTGCAAATCACGAAGCCAACGGGACCGGGTGTATCGCTCTCGCCATTTCCCCCATCAAACATCGCCATCATCTCGTTCAGGCCTTGGTGGGGGCAACGGGCTGGACCTCAAAGACGGCGTTGAGCAGGTTCTTGACGACCTGGGCCTGACCCTTCTTGCCGGCCTCCTGGATGGTCTTGATCTGAGCCTCGGCTTCCTTGTTGGCCTCGTCCTCGGCCTGCTGGTTACCCTTGCTATGCTGCACATGGTCGGTCAGCTATCTCGACGCGGTCGCGGACGGTGTAGGATATATGTACCTCGGCCTCGAACTTCTTGTACTCGTCCTCCTTGTTGTCCTTGTACTCGGCTATCTCTCGCTTGGCTTCATCGCGAGCCTCTCGAACGCGCTTGGTTCGGACTAGATGGCGATACATGTTAGATGGACTCGTCGTGGGATCGTAGAAGGCGTTGGAATAGCTTACACTCTCGGGCTGTTATCGTTGTGTTAGCAAAGGTTATCTAACAGACAGGAAGTTTAAAGCTTACCCTTCTGGACAATCTTGGAGGCTTCTCGCTCAGCCTAGGAAACACAAATCAGCTAACACGGCCAGGAGCACCTAGTAGAGACCAAACATACGTCGAGGAGAGTCTGAATGCCGGCCGAGTTCTGGGCAGACTACCAAGGCGGGTTAGCGAAACGCCATGCGGTGCGAAGCCGACAAGCTAACCATGATGCTATAGGAGAAAGGTATACGAAAATACGATCGAGTATTATGTATGCGAGGTCGGTGCGGAGGAGATGAGACGGTTGATGCGGTTTGCGATGGAAGCTGTTGATGCTAAGGTTGGAGGGATTGGAGTTGGCTTTGACCCAGGTACCTCCAAGGAGGATTACGTCTGAGCTTGGGCAGGTGCCCGCCCCCAGCTGCCTTGCCGGACTGGACTGCCAAGTACCGCCAGGTACCTTAGGCGCGTTTCTCAGCGCTGCACCACACCAACACCAGCAGGCAGGTACAGCGGATGAAAGTACCCCGGTTAGCGCTTAGCGCAGCATGCATGGCGCCTGTAGCCGCGGTGCCGCCGCCATGCGCTTTCACGTCATGGGCTGACAAGTCCCTTCTTCTCGGCCTTCACAATAATCATCCTTCTCTTTTCTCGGGGTTTTAAAACGTCGACTCAATCTCGCTCCGACGAGCCAATTCGGTCACTAAGCATTCAACTCGACTCAATCGCATACCCGATCGACCGAATATCACATACACATCTCTTTGCGACTCCCGAATACTCAATCCGTCTCACAACGGCCCGGCGCCATGTCCCGCGCCTCCAAGCTCACGCTGGCGGCCACGTCGCTGCTCACGGCTGGCACCGTTGTCCTTGTCCACTTCCAACAAAAGTTTGAAAAGGATGTACGTCTATCCTCCGGCTCAATTGGCTCCAAACGACCACTCCTCGACTGTTGAACCCGAATATCCCCAAACTAACCTACATAACAGGCCATGCACGAGGGTGTAGTCCGCGATATGGAACAGCAGAGAGTCAAGCGCGAGCGACAACTGGACTTTGATATGCAGAAGCAGCTAGAGGAAGAGTATAAGCGGGAGCAGACGGTGCATGACTCGATAGCAGCTGCAGAAAAGGGTTTACCGAATCGATAACATGAGCATCATGATAGACAACGTATTGTAGACCAACCAAAAAAGATACCCTCCCCTCCAAGACATCACATTTCAACTTCAAACGTGTTCGCAATAAAGCATTTTGATATTGTACTATCCTAATCTTGAACGACGTGCTAGTTTTGTACAAGGCCAAACCCCCCGTCACAACATTACAAAGCGTTAACTGGCTATTACCGGCAAGGACGGTTGTTGTTGGCATCCGCCTCGTCAGGCTTCTCCATTCTAGATATCCATGTAGCCTCATTCTCTTTTTTTCCTTTTTCGAAAACGCCCTTCCAATCAATCTCACTTAACGAATTGAAACTCCAGAGCGGCTGGTAAACATTCTTGCCGCAATGTTCATGGACTGCAGCTCCTGGAAGAGCAGCTTGGCAGCGTAAGGAATATGAATCTGCGCAATCTTTGTCTTGTTCTTGCAAGGTCGGCATTCGAACGACTGTTTGGAAAGGTTGCTATATCATGTCAGCTTTAGTTCATCAACATCAAGGGTTACAAGACTTACGCAATCGGTGTCATGAGTCCACAAACTTCGCAGACGTGGACTCGGAAGGCATCCGAAACTTCAAACAGACGTTCCTTGAGGAAGGCGGCTGCTCCATGGGCAATCATACAATCACGTTCCATCTCTCCGAAGCGCAGACCACCATCTCGGGCACGACCTTCGACGGGCTGTCGAGTCATGATCTGAACGGGACCACGAGCTCGGGCGTGGATCTTGTCGTCCACCATGTGACGAAGTCGCTGGTAGTAGGTAGGTCCGAAGAACACCTGCGCTCGAAGCTTGCGTCCAGTATGACCGTTGTACATGATCTCGAAACCTCGAGATTGGTAGCCATGCTTTCGGAGCAGTTCCGAAACGGAGTCGACAGTGACATCGGTGAAAGGTGTTGCATCACCCTCCATGCCTTCCAGCGTTGACACCTTACTGAGGAGGCATTCAATCAAATGGGCAATTGTCATTCGCGACGGAATGGCGTGGGGGTTAATAATAATGTCTGGTGTCACACCCTCCCTGGAGAATGGCATATCCTCCTGTCTGTAGGTAACACCAATGGTACCCTTCTGTCCGTGACGAGAGGCGAACTTGTCACCAATCTGGGGAATCTTGGTCGTTCTCACACGGACCTTGACATACTTGACGTTGTCGGCGTTGACAGTCACAATGACCGAATCAACGATACCGTTCTCAGTACTTCGCAGCGGCGTGGAGATATCACGACGCTGGTGCACTGTTGTCCTGGTACCGAGATCCTGGTTCTCTTGATCAATCGGCGCAGTTTTGCCGATGATGATATCTTCACCTGACACTCGCACACCGGGGGCCACGATACCATCCTCGTCCAGCTTGTCATAGGTACCGTGCTTCATACGAAGAGTCGACTGCTGGAAGGGCTTCTCAAACACTTCCGTGTAGTTCAGACCGACCTTCTTCTCCTGATCGGAGTAAGATCTGAAAAACAGACTTCGGAACAAGCCTCGATCGATACTACTCTGGTTCATAATAACGGAATCTTCCTGGTTGTAACCAGAGTAGCAAGCGATAGCGACGATGGCGTTCTGACCGGCCGGCAGTTCACGGAACTTGAGGAACTCCATGGATCGTGTCGTAGCCAAGGGTTTTTGCGGGTAGTAAAGAATGTTGGCCATGGTATCCATACGTCTCGAGTAGTTTGTTAGGAAGAAACCCATGGCCTGTTTACCCATGGCAGATTGGTAGGTGTTACGGGGTGACTACATAGTGTTAGCTGTACTGGTACCACTGTAAAACAAGAGCACATACCTGGTTGTGATCGGGGAAGGGAATGATACTGGCGCAAATGCCGAGAATCATACTGGGGTGAATCTCACAATGAGTGTACATGTGAGTTGTGGGGTTCGTCTTGGTCTTCAATCTCCTGTTGGGGTCGTCTGTGTTATCGTCATCTACGACGTAACCAGCCTTTTGCATGCGGTAGAGGTCAAGATCCTCAGGAGTCATGCAAATCATAGCCGTCTCCTCTTCCTCAGCATCGAGGTACTCAATGGTTCCGGCTCGGATCAGACCCTCCCATCCAATCTTCTGTGATGGGTCCTCTGGTGGCTCCGCCTGCTCCTTGGCAAGCTTGTTGACAAGGTCCTTGGTCAGAACCAGAGCTCCCTTAGCAATACCAGACTCGTGGTCATCCTCCTGCTGAACCGTAAAGACCGGCCTCATGACTCGGCCAGCGTCGGAGAAGACCTTGAACTCTCGATCTCGAATGTCACGAACAAGTGACACCTCGTACTGCAGGTACGACTTTCGTCGCGTGTCCAGGACCTGGCTGACGAGATGCTTGGGGTCTGAGTGAACACCGCACCAGACACCGTTGACGAAAATCTTGGTGGCGTGGGGGTATCTCAGGGGTTCGTACTCTTCCACGACTTCCATACCTCGGTTGATCATGAACTCGATCAGAGGTTCGGAGGGAGAGCCGACACTGACGTAACACATCAGAGACAAGTTCTTGACCAGACCACAAGCCTGACCCTCGGGCGTCTCGGCTGGACAGACCAGACCCCAATGGGTATTGTGTAGCTGACGAGGCTTGGCGAGCTTTCCATCTCGTCCAATAGGGGTGTTGGTTCGTCGCAAATGCGAAAGGGTAGACGCAAAGGTGTATCTGTTCAACACCTGCGAGACACCAGCAGTGGAGCTTGCAGCCTTCTTCTGGTCTCCCCAGTTTCCGGTAGCCAGCGAGTACTTCAAACCGTTGGACAGGGTTCCGGGCTTGATACCGACAGCCAAGTTGAAGTGCCTGTTGCCTTCAACACACCGCTTGAGGTAGTTGGAAAGCTCTGTGTTCATCCTTCGCACAATACCACGGAAAAGCTTGGCCAGTAGAGGACCAGCAAGATCCAAACGCTTCTTTCCAAAGTGATCACGATCATCGGGCTCACGACGACCCAGGGCGCACTGCAGAAGCTTGTGCACCATGTAACCCAGGAAGAAAGCCTTTCGGGTCTCGCTACCCTCCGACTGGGAAATGTGTGGTAGGGTCTCCTTCTGGAGAATGTCCTTGGCAACTCGGACACGCTTCTCACGGCCGAGACCAGCCTGGTCACGGTTTCCACGCTTTCCGATAAAGTCGAGCGCAACCTCTCGATCCTGAACACAGAAGGCCTCCTCGATACAGGGACGCAACATCTCAAGCATCTGACTGTCGGTTCGATCGTAGCAGATATGGTTGAGAATATCCTCGTCAGAGACGACACCAAGAGCTCGGAAGACGATAGCAACAGGAAGATCCGCCTTGACGAATGGCAGAGTAGTGTGAATAGTCTGACCGAAACCTCCTCGTGCAGAGTCTCCCTTGCCATAGAGCTTCAACATCATACTGGAGATAAGACGTGAACCCTTCTCGAGCGCACTTCGAATCTCGGCAGTGTATGTGTAAGGACTAGGCTGAGCCTTCTTGAAGACTTGGACGATGTTGGCAGCAGATCGTTCCTGGGCGATGAGTACCTTTTCACTGCCGTTGATGACAAAGTATCCACCCTGATCGTATGGACACTCGTTGACGAGGAAGAGGTTATCATCGTGCTCGCTGCTCAAGTGGCAGATCTTGGACTTGACCATGATAGGAAGCTTGCCGACAAAGACCATATCCTTCCAACTGTCATCGGCCTTTCCATCATCGTCGCCACTCTCTTCAAGCTCCCAGACAAGCTTGGTGGGGTTTTCACCAGTTCGCTTGTACTCCGCCTGCTGATCATCGTCCATCTCGTGCAGAGGCACCTCTTTCTCGACGGCCACGGACACCTTCTTGGTAATCTTAATATAGAGGGGACTCGCGTAAGTCAAGTTTCGGTCACGGCATTCGTAAGGTAGCAGCGAGGTAACGGTTCCGTCAGTCTCGCTGATGGTCGGTCGCGAGACCATGACACTGCCGAACTTGATCTCATATCGGCGCAAGGCGATCGACACTCCAGGAGGAGAAGGAGGATTAGGTTGGTCTAGGGAGATGACAGAATACTCATTGACGAGATCCTGAATGGTCGTTTGCGTAAACTCGTCGAAAGAGTCCGTCTGCTGCGATACGAGACCCTTGGATTCGAAGAATGATGAAATGACGGTCCAGCAATCCTCGGGGGTGATACCCTCCTCCTGGTCGTCGTAGTTGTCATAATCGGAGAGCTCCTCCTCGTAGTCAGCCATGATGTCGGTACTGCCTATGGCTATCGATATCTATTCGTTGATATTGCGATCCGGCGACAAAGATTCGGTTGCTCCGGCGATGAAGCGCAGAGAACAAAGACTATTCAGCGAGCGCTGGCGAATGCGATGGCGAATGTCAGGGCGGTCAGTTGGGGACCTGGCGCCTGAAGCACCCCGTGGTCATCCGACGGTTAATTCGATGGTTCGACGACGCTCTCCGGGGTAGGCGATGAAGCGAGAGATGCGGAGGCGCAAGATGAGGGAGACGTGGTGGAGAGGTGATGAATTTGCGTGAAGCCGAACCTTGAGCAGTTGAGCAGCCTCAGGTTGAGGCGACGAGACGCGCCGGAAAAGAGCTAATCCTAAATAGGCTTAGACCCTGCCGTCAGGAGAAATAGCTTTGAAATCGAGATGCGCCACATTGATGAGTCAGGAACCTGTGGCTAGAGCTTTGCTCCTTGTGGCGCATGTTTTTCGCCTTACATCTTAGGCACCAAGATTTCCCAAAACTCCATCTCGCCCCCGGCTGATCCCAATGGAGTAACATCCATGCCTTTTGTAAGCCGCTCCTTAGGAAATCAGCTCATTCTCTCTCAAGGAACCAACGAGGAATGGCTTGGGATGCAGGCGAGCGGCGACGAGCTAATTAACATGAAATATAGGGGGAAAGGGGATACGCGCGAGATGGCCCGTCACTCAATCGCCGGCACTTGGTCGCATCCATTGTATACACGTCAATGCTTGGATGGTGGTTATCGCAACCTCAACATACAACACAACTACGGACTATCGGCACGTAGACCATCGGCACGCTCTGCCGTGTTAAGCGTCCTCTTGTTCATATGAAACTCTTCAAGCTGTTTCCCCAGTCGGTACAGCTCCAGAGTGACATGCCAGAGTACCATCCGAGAGCAAAGCTCCGCGCGGGTACGACTGCGATCCAGCGCTAACCGCCATGGGATTCTAGAAGAAGCAGGGTTCATCTCATCTCAACTCAACGGCCACGCACGGCAAACGGCACGATTTTCATTGCTCACCTGTATCGTGCAGCTCTGTCACCGCTGCTAGTCTCGGCAAACCTGTCTGGATCGAACAATCTGACTTTCGAAACCCCCGTCGTACCCCGATCAACCCCTGTTTATCGGGACTCAATTTCGGAGCCACGGCCGAACATCCCCACAACTGTTCCTGAAACCAGAGCCTCCTGGCCTTCATTTCTCACTCGTGCGGTCCAGCCCACGCATCCCCGGCCCGTCAGACGAGCTCCGAGTTGCCCTATTAGTGGAGGATCTACTTCCGTTTCCTAGCCCGCCCCAATATGCTCACTGGGTCGTGACATAGCACGATCATCAGCTCTTGTTCTTTGACTTCCATGATCCCTGACGTCTACCGACTCTAGCAAACATGCCTGTCGCTCTAAGCTGACAGACCACTTCGAAGAATATGCTCATGATGCTTTAGACCTTGTGACGAATGCCGCAGCAGAAAGGCCTAACCCTGCTGGACGGTTGGTCTACAGCAAAGTATATAAGATGGCGGCCTGCATCTCCAGATGTTGCTTGGACACTCGAGCACTTCATTCTCATTCAGTCTTCGTTCTTTCTTCTACCATTCTCTTAAACAACACTCTCTTTCAACTACCAGTCTCTCATTAAACGCTGTTTGAAACCATGCGATCCTCTACTCTTATTGCCCTGGCCGGCCCTCTCGCCGTGCATGCCGCTTCTGGAAACGGCAAATCGACTCGATACTGGGACTGCTGCAAGCCTTCTTGCTCTTGGCCTGACAAGGCTGCTGTCAACGCTCCCGCCTTGACCTGTGACAAGAACGACAACCCCATCTCTGATGCCAACACCAAGAGCGGTTGTGAAGGCGGTTCTGCTTTCGCCTGCACCAACTACTCTCCCTGGGCCATCAACGACAACCTCGCCTACGGTTTCGCTGCCACCAAGCTCTCTGGAAGCTCCGAGGCTAGCTGGTGCTGCGCTTGCTATGCGTGAGTGCCACTTACACTCGATAGGTACTTTTGATGCTGACCATACTTGACAGTCTCACCTTCACTACTGGTCCCGTGAAGGGCAAGACCATGGTTGTCCAGTCCACCAACACCGGAGGTGACCTTGGTGACAACCACTTCGATATCCAGATGCCCGGTGGTGGTGTCGGTATCTTCGACGGCTGCGCCTCCCAGTTCGGCAACAGCGGCCTCGGCGGTGCTCAGTACGGTGGTATCTCTGCCCGCAGCGACTGCGACAAGTTCCCCGAGCTCCTCAAGGACGGTTGCTACTGGCGTTTCGACTGGTTCCAGAACGCCGACAACCCCGACTTCACCTTTGAGCAGATTCAGTGCCCCAAGGCTCTCACCGACATCAGCGGCTGCACTCGCAACGACGACTCGAGCTTCCCTGCTTTCAAGGGCGACACCTCGTCCTCCGGCAGCAACAGCGGTAACAGCAAGGCCTCCACCTCCAAGGCTGCCGTCCAGTCCCAGAAGACTCAGGCCCCCGCCACTGAACAGAAGTCCACCCAGGCCCAGCAGCCCTCTAACCCCCAGACCCAGGTCCAGAACTCTGCTTCCCAGCCCCAGCAGACCCAAGCTCCCGTGAAGGAGCCTGAGACTCCCAAGAGCACCAAGGTCGGTGCCTCCAAGACCCGATCTGGTTGCTCTGTCCCCAAGAAGACTAAACAGACTGCTCAGGCCACCGCCAAGGCCTCGGCCACCAAGTCCGCTCCCGCCACCGCTCAGTCCGCCGTCGCCGCCTGGTACCAGTGCGGTGGCTCCAAGTCCGCCTACCCCAACGGTAACCTCCCCTGTGCTTCCGGCAGCACCTGCGTCCAGCACAACGAGTACTACGCTCAGTGCGTCCCCAACTAAGAGGTAGATCCTTTTAGATTTTGGATACGAAGGGGAGGGGGGTTCATGAGCTGAAGCGCTTTCCTGGAAGGGGGGGGTCATCTCACGAGCAAGCTTGTCCATTGTAGGACATGGCATCCTGAACCTGGCGTTCCGCCCTGTTGTACATAGACCATCTTCTTGTTTTTCCTGTATATACTTTTAGTATTCTTCTCGTCGGCCTTTGAGCTGACCACAAAAGATTTGACAAGCTTGCTCAAACGTTTGGTTGAGTTCGTCTATATCTGCTATTTTGAAACATTCATGCATCTCACTTCCATTACCTGTCTGCTTGGCAGATCAGGGTCACATTTATTTTACTTTATACAAGGTTTTACGCTCAATGCTCGTCCATCAAGTCACTGACCATTCATAAGCACTCTATCTGTGTTGTTTAACTTGCGCATTAGTGGCACAACCAAACATGTATACAAGACAGGCAACGCTCTTTTTTAAGACAAAGTCTAAACAGGTCTAGTAAAGACAAATACCGCCGACATTATCGTCCATGGTCCATGATCCAGCAAGACCCTTGACTTCTACATCCTCCTTATCCAGGCTCAGGTGTCCCTGGGGTGTCTTGCCCAAAAAGAAATCATTCTTGCCCTCGGTCTGAAGCTTCCTTTTCATGAAACGCCTGGTCCACTCCTCGACAGCAGGCTCTCCCGTCTCGTCTCTTGCCTGCTTCAAGAAGGGGATCAGGGCGGTGCCGCCAGTTCCCTTCTGGTTCTGCTGATTCTTGCGCGATGCGATGGCGAGGTTGAGTTTCTGTCGAGTAGTCTCGGGGCTTCGTGACCGGCTTCGGGCGCGGACTTGCTTGGAGGGGTTAATGATGTAGCGTGTGACGATGGCGATGTGCTTGTCGCGGAATGCGCTAAGCATGGCCAGGCAAGCATCATATGCGAGACACAGCTGG
Source organism: Fusarium duplospermum (assembly GCA_003946985.1). Lineage (NCBI taxonomy): Eukaryota > Fungi > Ascomycota > Sordariomycetes > Hypocreales > Nectriaceae > Fusarium > Fusarium duplospermum. The sequence continues at coordinate 498,935 of NKCI01000004.1, forward strand.
CGATCGGACTGGTTTTCTTCGACAAACTCGCGAATGTTGGCCACGAGGGACACGTCGTTAAGGAACTGTGCGTGAGGACCAGGCATGTATCGTCTCATCTCCATGATGAAGTTGTGTCGGTGAGAAGATCGGCCACGGTCAGTGTCGGAAGAAGGATCACGGGACTCGCCGGTAGGACGGTGCTCAATGCCAAGAATGATGTCGAAGAACTGGATCAAACTGCTCTGAGCGTTGCTACCGCCACTGTATTGTTGGTATGTCTCGTTTCCAGAGCCAGTTTCGTAGATGACGCCGTGGGGTAGTCCGGCCTCGGCCATATTCTTGCTACCAGCCAGGAAAGGCCGAATTCGGTGGTAGAAGATTGTAGGATCGCAGCTCTCGTGCATCCTCTGGAGAAGGGTTGTCAAATCCGTCAGGCGCTCTGCAAATGTGCGCAGACAACGGGTGACAGCAGCCGCATCGCCATGGCGGGCAGCCGCAATGGCCGTTAGCATTAGAGGAACAATTGGGGCTCCGCGGGCTTCAATGGCGACCGAAACGAGGTAAAACCATGATTCATCGAGTCCGCCGGTGAATGTGGTGAGTGTGGCGAGATTCTCGAGGTTGTCAATGTCCTCGTCAACGAAGAGAGGCTTAAAGTTCCACAGACAGACGGCGGCATATGTGGCAACGGGAGGAACCTCTAGATGTTCTGAAATCTCGAGGAGAGGTACTGAGATGGATGGCGGAAGGCGATCAGCTGGAGAATCGCCTCCCCAGATGTAACCGTGGGCCATAAAGCCAAGGAGCGAATAGGCTCGTCGCCACTCGGCATCGTGCTCGAGGCCGATGGTGGAGAGGACTGGCAACCTGTCGATGACACCACGCAACCTACGGCTAAGGATGAGGGCCGTGAGGTTGGCAGCGATGGCCTCCCACTTGTTGTAGTAAGGATCCGGCAAGCGAGTCAGAGGTAGGACATCTGGAAGAAACCCATGAGTGGGAGAGATGCCATAGTCGGCGAGGGCTGGGATGGGAGGCAACATTTTGAGAGGGCTACCTCTTTCGCTGAGTGAAAATACGAGTTGCAAGGAAGAGAAGAGGGGGTACGAGGACAAAACAAGTAGAGAAGAGAAAGACCCGGAGATCCGGTTCCCGGAGTCGGAAGAGTGGGGCCGCTCCCGGAGAGTACAAAGGACAACAGACCGGCTGAGAAAAGTCTGGGGAAGTTGGTAAAAGCCAAGCTTGAAAGCTAAGGAGTAGGTAAGATGGAGGAGAAGGAAGGAAAAGAAATGGGGGGATGGGGCGGAATATGGAGAAAAGGTTACGAGTTGCAGAAGTTTTATTAATAAATGACTCTCTCTATCCTGTGCTAGTTTGGCGGCGAAACGGTTCAGCAAAGACGGCGATTGGCCAGTCCGGTCGAGTGGACAAGGTTCGAAGAAACAGAGAGGAAAAAATGGAACCATTCTTGCTCTGGTTGGTTCGCGCTTGATGGGGGGGTTTTTTTTTCTAGCATAGTTAGCAGCCACTTATGAGAAATGCGATACTAGGAGAAAGAAACTCGTCCGTTTTCGCGGACCGGCCGGGGCCGGTTCCCACGGAGGTTGTGTAACTGGTGGCGTGACTCCGTCTTCGGCCGATGACAAAGACGTTCTTTTACAAATCAGATTTTGAGGTTTGAGCAAAGACGAGACAGAGTGACAGCCGAAAGACATTGTTGCATGGAAAAGCGAGGCGTAGCTTTTAGGCTCAATGGTTTTCACATGCTGCAACCTGCATGCGAGACATTAAGACAAAGCACCTCTTTAACCAAGGCGGCTACCCTGTAGCTTGCTGCGACAAACTGGGAGCATGAGCATTTCACAGGGTTCATTGCGCAATTTCTTCTATGAGGTGTCATAGATACCTTTGGGATTTTATGGCAAGGTTTTCTTGTATTTGAGCAATATCACTTGTGTGCCTTGTCTGCGTTGAGTTTCGGCCCATTCTCATTATTGGATGTCGACATTTTCAGGATGCTTCACATTAAGATCACACCAGAGGGCCAACTTCAGAGGTGGAAACCAGAAAATCACATTGTCAACTCGAGAAGTCTGTTCAGACTTAATGTTTAATATTTGATTAGCTCTCAGATTGATAAACAATAATTAAACGGTCCCTACCTAGCTCTTGGTCCAACGCTTGCATCTCCATCTCCGCACTCCAACCCCCACCCCCACTATCCGCCATTCGGTTCCAGTTAGGAAGGTGCACGGTACGTACTCAATTACGTAGGTTGGTCCTACCACCAACAGGACCGCACGCACCAACGACCGACGACAAGGACGACGACCTCCAAGGTCAGGTGTGAATAGCTCCCTTTCCCTTCAACCACAACCTCCTACCACGCGCCGACATAATCCAGGGCCAGGGTCACAATGCCTGTCCAACAGCATGTGCTGAACTGGCTCTATAGCGTCCTCACGAGTGTTTGTTCCCCCCTTCGCATCTCCTGCTCCCCCGCTCATGACCTGAGCCACCCTCATTACCAGGCCGCCAAGTCCAAGGGCTGACATTTGACGCGACCTGACAGGAATATCACGACGTGAATCGCGCCTACAACGATGTAGCACAAGCCCTTACCCGATATCCCACGCTATCGCCTCGGACCGATGTGCACAGTATGTCTCCTCCAGCGCACGCGAGCTTCGAGAGCTCTGTTTGCCAGCTCCGCGCCGGCCCTCGACCTGTCGCATACGGTGACTGACCTCGGTAGCCTTCTCGCACGGCGCCAATGCCCTGCTCCTCCATCTCTCGGGGACCCTACCCGTCAACTTCCGCGGAACAACCTACCGTTTCCCGGTCTCGATATGGGTCCCCCATGCATACCCGCGAGAGCCACCCATGATCTACGTTGTGCCGACCGAGACTATGATGATCCGCCCAGGCCAGCATGTTGACCCCCAGGGTCTCGTATATCACCCATACCTTGTGGGATGGGCTGAATTTTGGGATGTTCGTTCCCCTTCAAGCTGGCTTGAGCTCATGATAGACGATACAGCTGCTGACATGAAATACAGAAGTCCAATCTTCAAGACTTTCTTGCCATCTTGACCGATATCTTTGCAAAAGAGCCTCCTGTTATATCTAGACAACAAGCACGCCCACCGCCTCCTCAAGCTGGACCGACACCTCCCCCTGTCCCGCCTCTGCCCCCAGGCATGAGCTCAACATCTCAACTACCAACCCAAGATCCGCATACGCCAGAGCAGCCGCGCCCTCCTCCTCCACCCCCCAAGGGCCCTCAGAATGCATCTCCTACCCCAGCTAGTCCTCATCAAACTGGTCCACCGCTGCCTCCCATCCCGGGCAAATCTCCTGCACAGTCTAATCGGATGTCGCGGTACGATTCTGCCCCTCCTCTACCACCCCAGGTTGCGGGCGCGAATGGACAAGATCCAAGACTTGCTCGGCCTCCAGAACAATATCAACCTCATCATATGCCACCTCCTGGGCCGACAAGGATTGCCCAGCCGCCCTACACGAACGAAGCCCAATCATACACCCCTCCACAGCAACAATGGCAGATGCCGCTGCAACAACAGCAATACCAGCAACCCCCACAACCTCCAGCATGGAACCAGGGACCTCCTCAACAGCCTGCCCCTGCTAACCCCCCTCCTCCTCCTGATTTGCTCGATGAGCCTCTGGAATTGGCATTGCCAAGCACGACAGTCGCTGCCCCTCCCATACCCCCCAATCCCGAGAAGGATGCCCTCCTCCGGCAGTTAGCTCAAACCCTACATACAATCAGGATGCGCAGCCGTCAACAAAATGAGTCCAGCATGGCTGGCTTACAAGCACAACGTACGGCGATGTTATCGACTATACCTAACTTCCAGGCCGAGGCTGGGCAGTTGACCCAGCTAGCTAATGTGCTGACATCAAATTCCAATATTCTACGCGAGGCACTTCACAAGGCCGACGGAGTTATCGAAGGTTCACAGAGCCACCCAGTGCCAGACGTGGATGAGCTGCTTGTAGCGCCGACGGTGGTGGCCAACCAGCTCTACACGCTAGTAGCTGAAGAGAGAGCTCTTGGTGACGCCATCTTCATGCTTGGCCGGGCAGTCGAGCGCGGGCGCATCACTCCGGCAGTGTTTGCCAAGATGACGAGATCACTTGCGCGAGAGTGGTATCTGAAAAAGGCCTTGGTACGAAAGATTGGACAGGGGATGGGCCTGGCCCCGTGATGCATGCGAGCCGCGCGCGCTGCGTCATGCATGAGGCTCCCCTGTGGAGAGGCGCTTCACATTGTTGATGTGACAGCGACTGGTGGCTTGAAACGTGATCTGGATGCCGGAGCTGCGGGAGAGGCGGACGAGATGGAAGGTGATCGGGGAGGTGATCGGGGAGGACGAAGCGAATGGCGGATTACGACAAGAAAAGAGGCGAATTACGAAAAAACCTTGATTCTCAACCGACTTGGTGAAGACCGGGTAGATGGCATCTTATCGAAGGGGCTGAAGCTTGCGTTGCGAGACGAAGGAGGTTGAAAGGTATCGGCTTGGCCTATGTCCGATAGGGCTTGCACACTTGCAGGGCTGTCGGGGAGGCGGCAGGTCGATCGAGACCTCTGGCAACGAAGGTTTCCCCGATTTGGATTGATCTCGGCAGTTGGGGTGCACGGAGCAAAGCTGCAAATAGCACACGGAGCATCCATCTCGAGAGGGCCGTTGAGGAACAGGAGGCTCTGGACCTGTCAGTTTGAGGCACCAGAGCCTCCATGGGCTGTCAAGATATGCACGGGGCAATCCCTGAGCCCACGATCGAACCAAAAGGGGGTTAGCGGCAAGCCTCGCAGCAAGCCTCACAACGGGAACAATACTAAGGAACAACGCCACCAAAGTCAGGAACAATACTAAGACCAAACCTCACCCCGCCGACCCTGGCATGCCCCATTTCTTGGTCGATGTGATTGATGACCCTCTGCTCCGCTCCGTCTGAATCTGATATGCCTGCATTATTCTTTGCTGCTAACAATATGTTCGCTAGCGATTGTCCTGAAAGGGACAAGAACCTGTCTCCCCTCGTCTTGGCTTTTGTGATCCGTCGTCAACCAAAATGCCACGACCCCTGCCACACCCGACTGTTATCATTTCAAGCTCTTGAATCGCCTCAGTCGGTATTGTCTGGACCTAGCAGTTTGACAATTTGAGATAATTCCTCTCACATCCCCCCCTCTACTTCTACCCCTACTACCCCTTGAGCTTTGATCCATCTTATATCTCACAACAACATCCTTCCTTGTCGTTGCATCGCTCCGAGCTTTCTTCACTAGAGTCTGTGCCCCATTATCAACAAGAACCACTCGGACCAAACCATCAAGCTTTCGACATCACCGACTCTTATCAAGCAAGCAGACACCATGGAAGGCTTTGACCCATACACGCAAAACGTCACCTTCTTGCTCGCTGACGGCAAGACGGAGGTGCAGATCCCCATGCCCGTACTCGACGCATTCCGCCGCGAGATCACCAGCATCTGCATCAACTACGGTACTCAGTTCGGTGCCTGTGTCATCATGCTCATCACTCTCCTCATCATGACCCCCGCGGCCAAGTTCCGCAGGGCTTCCAACATTCTTCACGTCTTGGGTCTCGTCGTCTGCGCCATTCGCATGTTGCTTCTTGGCCTCTACTGGCCATCCGTCTTTACTGACTTCTACCACTTCTGGGCTAGAGACTACTCTCACATTCCCCAGAGTGAGTTTGCCCGAAGCGTCGCCGCCAATGTCATGTCTCTCCTCCTCGTCATCATCATCGAGCTCGCTCTCATGAATCAGGCCTGGACTATGGTCTCCCTCTGGCCTGATGTCTGGAAATATGTCATTGCTGTTTCTTCCGGTATCATCACTCTCCTCACCATCGCTTCACGCATCGCCTTTACCGTCCATCAGAACAAGGCCAATCTGAACCTCGCCCCGGCTTCAACCAATTTATGGCTTATTCACTGGATGGTTGTGATGAACGTCTTGTCCATCAGCTGGTTCTGCGCCATCTTCAACATCAAACTCATCTGGCATCTCATCTCGAACCGTGGCGTTCTCCCTTCTTACAAGACCTTGACCCCGATGGAGGTACTCGTCATGACCAACGGAATCCTTATGATTGTTCCCGGTAAGTCTACTTAACTTCCCAAACCAGTAGTATAATCTTGCAAACTAACAAAACGTTCTAGTCATCTTTGCAGGCCTGGAATGGGGTCACTGGATCAACTTCGAATCCGCCTCCCTAACCCTCACATCCGTCGCCATCATCCTCCCCATGGGAACCCTCACAGCCCAACGCATGGCCCAAAACGGCTCCAACCTTTCGTACTCTTCCGCCGGCGACTCGAGCGTACGCTACAACGCCAGCTTCAGCGGTCGAGGAGCCGGTAGCTCCATGGTTCCCCTCAAAGCATCCAGCTTTCGCACCGCCACAACCGTCGAGCGTGCCCCTGCTGTCTTTGCTCGCTGCGAAGCTGGCATGTCTTCTCGCGACCGCATGAACCCTGTTGATCTGGAACTCGGCAAGTATGACTCGGACTCTCATGTTCGTGTCGATCGGAACGTCACGCAGCACGAGGAACGGATCTAGTAGATTTCGTTCTACAATGAGGCTTTTTTTCACCTCGCACACTGTCCTTTTTCGTTTCTTGAAATTCTGGCGTTGGGAGTGATACACACACTCAACGTAACAACAAAGCAGCGCGGCGTATCGGAAGGTCCCAAGACCTCAGCAGTTTCTTACTTTTTTTTTTGTTCATTTTAATGATATGCGACAATCTCAGATTGATTCCCCCTTGATGCTCGACCTTTTATCGCATCTTTAGTTTTATTATTCTCATTCGCAAGCACATGCGTTCACGTTTACTTGAGGGATATCGCAGTTTACTTTGTTGCCTTTAGTCGAAAAGATACATAGCAAAAGCGCGCAGGCGCCAATACAATCCTTGATGGAATTAATGTGTTGTATGTACATGTGAACGAACGTGAATGTCAGCCATAGGTTCAATGTTGATGAATATAACTTGGCACGTTGACATGAATTGTAAGAGTTCATTATTCACTACATAAGAGGTGCAGTACAACCACAGAATCACAATCACACCTACATAATACCACCCATACCCAATCAACTCGCCTTCCATGTCTTTGTAGCTACTCACTACCACCGGCCGACAACTTCCGAACCTTTTGCTTGCATATCCCCACCAGTCTTCTCAACTCATTAGCCCGTACCGGCTTGGGCTGCTCCAACCGACAATGCACCTTTGAGATGAGCAAACCGTGATCTCCAAGGTGTTGATAGTGGGTAGGCCCGAAAACCTCCGCCTCCTCAGAGTTGTTTCCAAAATCCGGGAGGGAAAATCGGTCCGAAGTTCGAATAAGGGGGATCTTTGTTCTAAAGAACCTGCTGCTTTGGGTCTCTGAGAACAAAGGGACTGGCGCCGGTGCCAAAGGGCTCAGTCCAGGCTCGCCGTCAATGTTGTACCCTGTAAGAGGCACAGAAGATTGTTGCACCGAGAATCTTCTACCTAGATCAAGAGGGGAGATCTCGTTCTCCAGGCGAGTTTGGCCAAGGACTGGTCGCTCAGGGATTGATTCAATAGTGCGAGGCGAAAGAGGCACCAGCTCAGAGTCTTCAATGGCCCGATGTCTGGTAGGGTCCTTAGGGATGTCTTGTATGCTGTGCTGGGAGCCACTTCCAGGCCTGGAGCTTGTGGTACTCCATTCAGATGTGCTCTTTCGGTAAGAATTAGAGATACGACGCAGAGTTCTCTGAAGCCCCTTGAGCGGGCCTGAGCCAGTAGTGTTTGTTTTGGAGCTACCAAACACAGAGCGTTTCTTTGTAGGAGTCAGATTTGTCGGGGTTGCGGTAGGCTTTTCGCGGTCGAGAGATTCAAACAGGTTGATCTTCTGCTTCAATGGTGAAACCTGGTGTTCCGTTTTGCGCCTTTGAGGAGGTGTTTGCGGTCGGCGAACAGATTGTTCCCTCAAACGAGGAACGTAGCTCTTTGATCGTGATGCCACTGGAGTCGTGCTGCCAATGTTTGGAGTAGTAGCAGACTTGGAGAGAGAAAGCTTTGATGGCCAGTCGGAGTCCTCAGTTTTGCTCGAACCAGTTTCTCTCCGTTTTGTTGCAAGAGTCGGAAGAGAGGAAACGGTTTCGCTTTTGGGAAGGTCAAACTTCTTTTGAAGGCTTGATATTCTGGACCGTGGCAAGTTGGATCGTCTGAAAGCACCGGTTCTCGTAAACTGAAAGGATTTGAACGCGTTGATGGCATCTGCGGAGATTCGAGGACTCTCTCGAGGTTGAGCCAGTCCTGGCTTGGCTGTTCCGACCAGCGCTGAACCGGATAAGGAGTGTGCCATCTTTCGAGCATTCTGTACCCAGCCATGCTGCCGGGTTTCGTCGATGGAGTGCCCATTCTCGAGCCCGTCACGGCTATGGTCAGGTTTGAGATTGCCATTGCTCTTCAGCGAGGCGTGAGAAAAGTCCACTTCCGGTTCAATGTACTGAGACTTAGCGTAGCTGGGACTCGTATCAAATGCGGTTACCGCAAAGCTCTCACGTTTGAGGGCCATCCATCGTTCATCCGGATGGATAATTGGCATTGTCCATGTTCCAAATGGTTCTTCAGGGGCAAGAAAATTGTGGGAAGAGTGCTCATCTGCCGAAGATGCTGGAAGCAGAGTCGAGGCAGAATCTTGATCGTGGCTTGGCAGGTGTCGCTTTACCTTGTCTGCTGCATTGGAAGACGGGGGAGGCGTGGCGCTCTTGAGGTGGGATTCTGGAATAGATCGACTTGTTTTGATCGACTTCCAGCTCTTTGAATGGGCCAGCTTGGAGGTTGACCGAGCACTGGTGTATGTTCGAACAGGCGTTGAGGGAGCTATGCCACTGTCAATGTCATTGCCCATGAATTGGATCAGTCTCAATAGCTCACCAGGGGCGTCGCCTTGCGCTTCAAACATCATTCTTCTCTCCGCCACTGATTTCTGTCTTGGCTTTGTACTCTCGACCTTGGTTGGAGTATCAGGCGCCTTGTGTTCCAACGTTTGGGCTCGACGAGGACGAGGAGAGGTTCGTCTTGGAGGGATGAAGCAGCCTGGCGATATGAGGCTACCGTCTGTAGAGCTTCGATCTCGAGACTTGAAAGCCGACGGCTTAAAAGGGCTGTTCCCGATGATTGCTGAAGAAGCAGCGACAGGAGCTGGTATGGCTCTGAGAGGAACATGAGAGTCCCTTCGAGTACTCGCCGAGGACATGGCATCGAGGATTTCGAATTTGGAAACAAGTTGAGCGAAAGTGTTGCCAGCCATTCGGCTGCGATTGTCTGAGCCATCAGAGATGATCTTGCGTGAGGGAGGCATAGAAGGAGACGTCGGCGTAGCCATATTGGGCCTTCAAGTGCAGCTTTCAAAGCTGTTGTTATTGATTGGTAACGCTGCTGAAGATGGTCGCCTGGTGATACCTGGATGCCACCAGAAGTATCGAGTGTGATGCCGTCAAAATCTATTGCAAGGATGAGGATTGAACATGAAGCTGAGAGGATCAGTTTTCCATGATCAATCTGAGGGTGCAGTTCATGTGAGTGTGATTGCGACAGATGAATAGATTCGCTCCTGCCTTTAAGAGGAGGCCTTGTTTTGGCAGGCACAACCTGCCGCAGTAGCCGTTAGGTTACCATGGCGAAGATGCAAGATACGAAGCTTGTCGCGAAAAGACTTCCAACGCAAAGCAAAAGCAAGAGAAGAATTGTGTTGTTAAAGTCAGCCACAATGGCCCATGTTGATTTCTCTGCCCTTCACATCATGAATGCCCTTTTTCCCAATAGGCACAGGGTCGTCGTGAAATCCCATCTGTCTAAACGTACACACCCCATTTGCATCTAATGTACAATGTTGTTGATTATTTGTCTCATGGCGGGGGAGCATGTCTCCTCGCGATCCCCCATGTCATGATGCTCCACCTCTTTGAATTCGTCGATCGCATGTTTGATTCAAATTATTTACTGACTGCGCTTGGGTCAGATATGGCTCGTTGATATGGTTGTTGAGCTGGGCTGACTTACGGAGGCAGGAGGATCTCGCCCCAAGAGCTGGAGAGGAACGTCACAGCGGCCTGAACCAATGCGTCAGTTTCATACATCCCTTCTCATTTTTCCAGCGCGAGAAACCATGACTTACACCAAAGATGGCAATGCTGCGAACAAAAGCGGCGTTCTCGGAGGAGGTAAGAGCGTCATAAGTGGAGGCGAGGACACCCTTGGGGGCGCGGCGAGAGGCCTTCTCGACGTAGATTCGCTTGGGAGGCATTCTGATTATATGTGTGTGTATGTGCCGGGGTGACCAAGATTAATGCGACTGCGGTGTCGTAGAGAATTCGCGCGGTGGTGATGGGGTTTTTCAATGTTCGTCGATGGGGGGAAATTTTCGGCTACACTTGGATTGAAGCTTTTCCAATGCGGAATGCCGATAACGCGGCTATGAATGATAGCGGCTAATATCACATGATGAGCGTCTAGCTGCCCACCTCATTGGATGTAATGGTACAAGGTACGTACCGGTTCACTCATGCTTACCCCACCATGACTGAGCATCATCAAGGCCTCCGTCATCCTCTTCGCGGGGTGCGATTGTGAACCGCGACTCTTTAGAAAGACGTTGTTTCTGATATCGTGGCCTACATATTCCCAATTAATCGAGTTTCTCTGCGATATTTGGCTCCCTTGCTTTATAAATCTCAACTTTAAACTTTGAACCAAACCGCAAAAGACAAAGAAAGATGGATCATTAAAGGAACGCCTTCCTCCCGCTCCCCTCCAACTCCTCCATTTACATCAATCGCGTATCCATTAATAATCTCTATCCACATCTTAACACTGAGATCGCGACTTCTTACTCTTCTTCAGCTTTCCAGAACATTTACTTGACCATCGTCACCCACCACCATGTCCAACGATATGAACTCTCCCGGCCCAGGTGGCTTCTTACCACCACAAGTTGGCGGCCTTCCTTCTCCTGCTCCCTCTTCAGCATCATCATTTGCGACAAACATCCCAGGTCTCCCTTCGCCAAGAACTAAGGCTCTAGTGCCTAACGGCCGCAAGGAGTACACAGTTCGGAGATTCGCGGAAGAACAACTCACGCTGGCCTCAAGACGATACGTCAAGAAGTTTAGCACTCCTGCACCTGGCGACTCGGTCATTGGCTATAAGAAATTCAGCGAGGTCTGCCAAAATCTGGACAGCGTTGTCAATGTGTTGTGGCGATCGGGCACTCGTTCGTTCACTGGTCATTCTTCTTGAAACATGCTAACATTCATTGGGCAGCGACTCTTCAAATACCCTTCTTACTACGTCTTACAAGCGACTTTACGCGATACGTACGAGGGTTTCCTCCTGCACCCAAGGCTTCGTTCGCGCTTCTCCGCAAGCTAGATCACTGCTTTTCAAGTCTTTTGGTTGGCAAGGACATTGAGACTAACGAGTCACTGCCCGGTTTCGAGAATGGACTACGTGGGGGCATGACAACCACAGAGATGATTCGCTGTCGAAGCCTTGTCGACCAGTGCCGTGTCTTGATGGTTGAAATGATGACCGACCCCGCCGAAGACGAGGAAGATGAGGAAGAGTCAGACAGCGATACCGACATTGACATGGATGTCGACACAGATACTGGAGTCAACGGATGGGGCGGTGTCGAGGATGACGACGAGATGAGGTTGCAGATGGATGCAGCTCGCGTCTTTGAAAAGACGATTGTACAACTCAACGAGAGACTCGGTGAGCTTGACCCGATCCGAATGTCTGACGACTGAGGCCCGGGGATACTCGAACTACGACGGATAAACGCAACTTCAGGTGGCAGCGACATAGCAGGGCGACCTGTGAGCTGTTGGATACGGTGAAGGCTTGGCTGCAGTGCCGAGGAACAGGTATCACACTTGACCAACCTGAAAGAGACAAACCCCAAGAGTCTCGAACCATTTTACCAGGGACACGTGCAGGCGATAAAGAGCATGCTTTAATGCTGTAAATCAAGGTGGCGAGAGAACAATGCATTGTTTCAGAATTCTTGGTGTGGGGGGGTTCCAAGTCTGCCAACTCACCCAGCATCAATCGTCAAACAAAGATTTTTTTTTCAGAGCGAGTTGAGCTTCTGGTTGGTTACACCGCTAAAAATCTCATTTACACTAAGCGATGAAACACTTGAGAAGGTGAGTTGTTGAAGAAGCAATCATACATTAGGTACAATAGAGAGAAGTTGAACGTGGTCCACTTTAACACTTGTCGATCGTCTACAGGATTCTTTATTTCTCTTGGCGATATTGAAAGTTTACTGGGATAAATCATGGAGGATCTACCGCTACAAAAGTCAAATATTCGATTTTCTGTAGGGTAGAAGAACCTTGAGCCAAAGAGCGTGCATGGCACTGAGATGGCGCTTTGCTAAAAGGGGTATAGAATCGATTGATACGAATAAAGGCACAGAAACATAAAGCAAGGGGAGATCCAATAATAAAGACTCCAAAAATACTTGAAAGAAACAGATTATCCAAGTCTAGATTAGACTAACTACTCGTATCTCTTGTCAGCCCTCCGTTAATAGCCATGATCAAACGTTTTGATGGTCTTGGCTTGACAATGCCATTGACACTTTGCCCTGCACACATCAGCCAACGCAACGAAAAAAAAACCCTGGCGCCCCCTTTTTTAAGCCGCGCACACAAGGCTCTTGTCCGTTTCATATCCATGGGTGTGAGTGACATGTTCCCTGTCAGTCTAGACACAAGTTTGCGCGGCGCCCATTCCAGAGGCTACGGGCGTGGCGGCGGCTGCGAACGCCTCTTTTACGCATTTGTCTCTCTGGGCCAAGATGCTTCTTCCTTCAGCCAAGAGAGAGTGAGTTAAAAAGAGCATGAATGTCGGTTGGGCATGTCGTCGTGATTGCCCACTTGGCGGCGTTTCAACTGCTGTGCACTCATGGCGAATCCTCCATGAATGTAGCCCCTGATTGAAATTTGTCCAAGAAGAGGGCACATTCTCCAATCATGCGTCGCCACAACAAACGCCCGGGTATTATCACCCTCTGGAAAGGACGCTGGTGTACTCTCCCGGTCCACACACCCGGAACAGGTCCGTTCCCGCCGGGATGTTTCTCGACAATGCCCAATCCGGAAGAGAGACCCTAGACGAATTAAAGGCCTATTCCCCGTTGTTATACTACGTATCGTACGTATCATATCACTGTCCTTGGTCTGGTCCCTGATCATCACCCGCTAAGCACGAGTTTAACGCGCTTGGCTTTTGCTTCTCGACCGGGCTATGGACCTACCAACGTTTCCACTCTTCATGCTTAGGTAGCAGTTTACTTTCTCATCCATTCATGCCTTTTCCCAGGGGACCTTGTTATCGTCCCTTCTTTTCTCTCCTCCCCCCATGTCTAGTCCCCGGGGAGCGATGCGTTATGCGCCGGGGGTTGGCCTCTATAGTCAAGGCCAAAACACACTTGGACTGGTCCTGCATCTCGTTTGCTGAATCTCCCTTCTCCACTCGAGGAGAGAAGCTCCTTGTATGGAAGATTCAAGGTTTCCCATCTTTGTAGCGTAGATATAAAAACATCCACATACCAGTGCTGCCCCCCTCCCGCCAGCCACCCTTCTTCGCTTCACCACCATTCGAGTCCAGCCCATTTTTGTGTGTGTTTCTTGTTTCCTTTCATACGTTCCCTACCTTTGATCAGGTCTAGATATTCATATCTTCGGCCCTTCCCTTCATTTGCAAAACAAAATAACCAACCGCCTTCTTCGGTTATCCTTCCTTTTAGCCCAGGAGGCGTTTCACCCTCATTCAACAAACAACTTTCTCTCACGGGCTGTGACTCTTTCTCTTCTGGCTATTTAGCTTCTTTTGGTCTATTTTTAAGACAACTTCTCACACAGTCGATCTGTACCTGTCAAACATCTTCCGCACGGGCTAGTTTCACCTTTAAGCCATTCCCGACTTCCACGGCATCTAAACACCAAAGATCGACAACCACCCAACATGCGAAACTTCCTCCCCTTCCTCGCCGGCGTTCTTCCCTTCGCCTCGGCCATTCAGTGCCCTAACCGTCCCGGTTTCAAGGTGGTCTGGCAGGACGACTTTAACGGATGCCAGGGCTGTGCCCCGAGCCAGTCTAACTGGAACGTGGCTCTCAACATCAACACCAACAACGAGCTTCAGGAGTATACCGAGTCCAACCGAAACATTCAACTCTCGGGTGGCCACACGCTTCAGCTTGTGCCATGGAAGGAGTCCAATGGCGAGTGGACGTCTGGACGCCTCGAGTCTAAGAAGGCATGGCATGCTCAGGAGGGCAAGGCCATGCGTGTTGAGGCTGCTCTGCGCACTGGAGAGGCTGCCAACAAGCAGGGTATCTGGCCTGCATTCTGGATGCTCGGCGATTCCATGCGTCGGGGCACCCAATGGCCCCTCTGTGGTGAGCTCGACATCTTTGAGCGAGTCAACGGTGACCTCACCGGCTACGGCACCGTCCACTGCGGCCACGAGGGCGGCGGTCCCTGCAACGAGCCCGATGGTCTCGGACAGGCTGTTCCCATTCCCGACAACAGCTTCCACACCTGGTCCATCGTCGTGGATAGAAGGCCCGGCAACTGGCAGCAGGAGACCATCCACTGGCTGCTTGACGGAGCTCCTTTCCACTCCCTGACTGGTGCTCAGCTCGGTGATGAGGGAACCTGGGCTACCCTTGCTCACTCCCCCATGTACATCCTCCTCAACGTTGCTGTTGGCGGTAACTGGCCTGTAAGTTGACCCCAAAGAGATATCTGAAGAACTTACACTGACAAAGAAATAGGGTGACCCCAACGGTGCTACTCAGGATGGCTACGAAAACATGCTCGAAGTCGCTTACGTCGCCGTCTACGAAACCACATAGACGAGCACATCAGTCGATATTGTCTCTGCTTCTCTTGCCAGCTCCAGCTGTGCGCATCCTTGATTCTTCTTCACAAACTCGTGGGAACACGAGTTAACACAGTGACATCGTTTGTCATGACGGCTGCAAAAAAAGAGCCCACCACGATTTACCGTGTCTTTTGAGCGCCTCTGTTTCTAAACCAGCTTTTTGTTGTCATGTTTCTTTTCTTCTTTGTCTTAGAATCTTATAGATACCCCCCCACATGAAAAACGCTGGCGCAACGGATTGGTGTAGATATCTAGGTAGATGGCAAAGAAAACACTACGATATTTATGACTGCAGTTAAGCAGAGGCATAATCGTTGACTCATTGAGATTGTGTCATTATAGTATGCATGAATTAGTGACCAAGACTTCAATGCGTCATGTATACAGTACTTCACATGTATCAGCCAAGTAGTGAAACTTGAAGTTTTTATCCTGCTTCAACGATAGAGAGAAAAAAAGCAACTAATAAAATGCAAACGTGGTATGTGATTTTTCGCCAACATCGATACACCGAGTAATAAACAACCAACACTTTACACAGAATGGCTCAAGCCATAGGATCGATCCTAACCAACTGAACTGACTTCATCTCATCTCTTTCTTTCTTGCTCCTCCACACAGAGACAACCACCCCAAGGGAACCCAGAAACAAATCAAACCAGCAAGAGAAGAGGCAAGAGAAAAGATCCACAAAAGTAGAAAGAAAAGGAGACGTGCGAGGAGCGTGTGAATGAGTCCCAAAGGAAAAAGCCAACGCAAAAGGGGGTGTCGAAACGAGCTTTAGTAGGGAACCAGCTTGAGCAACGACTGACGGCAACAACAGCAACACCTCCGTCACCACCACATACATCCATCCATCCATCCACTATCACACCACCACAGCCAACGTAAACAACATCAAGACAAAACAAAACAAAAACAAATAGAGGCTCTTTTCCCCTGAAGCCACCACGGAGGAGGGAAATCCTCCAAGACCTATCGCCGCATGACCATGATATAGTTTCCACATAAAACGCCGTGACGAATGATGCCTGATTAAGTGTGACCCAAGATGCGTAATGCCGACCCAACTCTTTCGCAAGTGCCATTAATCCGCCCCAATTTCGTCGCCCATTGAGAATGCCTCTGGGAAGGCAAATGCTCCGTTGTCTCCATCATTGTCGTGGAGGAACGAGTCAAAGTCAAAGTCGTTGAGCACGTTACTGCCGTCAATAGGATTTGCCAGCTCCATGCTAGGACCCATATCAAACTGCATTCAGAGTTAGCAATCTCGTACAGTACTGTTTGTACAATTGCACATACCATGCCGCCAAAGGTGTTATCCATGGTCATGTTTTGGTTAGGGTCGTGGTTCTGAGGAGCTACTGGAGGAGCTGGAGGAGCACTGGTTGTAGCCGCTGGAGCAGCAGGGGCCGGTGCTGTGGTAGGCTGGTTGTTCTGTCCAGCCTGTCCGTTCTTGAGGTTGGCATTGGCATTGATGGGAGTTGCGGGAGTAGGAGTCTCTTGTTGGTCATTGTTCTCGCCAGAAGGAGTAGCACCCGCGTTGTTGAGGTTGGGATTCGACTTCTTCTGGGCAGCAGCACGCTACAAGATTTGTCAATATGAATGCTAGGCATGAGTAGAGTGAAAATTACCTTGTCCTTGGCCGCCTTGGATTCCTTCTTCTTGGGAGCTGCCTTGTTAGTCTGGCTCGGGGTAGGCGGAGCAGCCGCTGGTTGTTGAGGCGAAGCAGTCGTTCGGTTGTTGGCGTTGTTCGCTGGTGGTGCTTGAGGAGGAGGCATTGATCGCTGTTGAGGCGTTCCTTGAATTTGAGGGCTGGCCTGTTGCATCTGCTGAGGCACCATCTGGCCATTGGGTCCCTGTTGCCATTGCTGCCCCTGAGGTCCTTGTCCTGGCTGACCCTGCTGGGCCTGTTGTTGACGTGCCTGTGCCATCATCTGCGGCGTCATCTGTCCGTTGAAAGGCTGGCCAGGATGCGAGCTGGGAGGTCGCATGTTACCGTTCATAGGTGGTTGACCAGCCATGCCGCCCTCCATTCCCTTAAAGAAGTGAGGTGCCATACCAGGTTCCACGTGGTTGTTCATAAAGTTCATCGCCGGGTTGGGGGAGCCGCGTGACTGACCGCCCTCGGGGACAGGTGAAGGAATGCCCGAGTTGTTCATCTGGGGTGTGCCGCGCTTCATCTGCTCAGCAGGGTTGGGTGAGGCGCCGGCTCGCATGGCTTGAGGGGATGTGTCTGGGAATTGTCCGTTAGGTCCTGGAGGGCCACCGGGTTGGCCAGGGCCGCCTTCTCTGGGCATACCGTTGCCGATGGTATCTTGCTCCTGCCTAGCCATCATGAGTCGCTTCTTATTCTGCTGCTCAAGGAGCATCAACTGCATCTGGTAGTCCTGGAGGGCATGGTTACTGCCCCCGGCAGTCTGAGGACCGTTAGGTCCCGGCCGCATGCCACCTGGGCCACCCATCTCGCCCGGGTTGTAGAATGCGTTGAGGGCGGTTCCGTCGGGGCCTTGGGCCATCATCGGCGATCCCTGTCCTTGAGGGGCATTGGGCATCTTGTTACCGCCCATCTGGGTTCCGTGATGCTGCTGGAGGTTCTGAGAGTAAGTGGCAATCGATTTTTGCTGGGCGGCGGGAGGAGCGTTTACAAATGTCTGCAGCTGCTGCGGGTGTAGCGTGTTGGGGTTGATGCCATTGGCGGTAAGCATCTGCTGAGCGGCGGCGACGTTAGGACCGCCGGGCATCTGCTGACCAGGCATACCCTGACCAGGACGGCCATTAGGCATCATGGCGCCGGGCTGGTTAGGGTTGAAAGGACCGGCGCCTTCGAGACGTTGTCTCTTGGACGGCGACGGAGCGTTCTCCCCAGAAGCCGGAGACGAAGGTCTGTCTCGGCCGTCCATGCCGGAAGGGTCTCGTTGCATCTGATTCTGCTTGGCCTGCTGGACCATCTGCATCTGAGGGCTAAGTGAAACGGTCAGCTTAGTTCTCAAGCTACACTGACAGGAATGCTTACTTGTTGGCGTTAGCCATGGCAGTGCGGACAAGAGGCTGCTTCATGTTCATGGCAGCCATGTTGCCATTCTGCATGTTTCGCATCATTTGGTATTGTTGTTGGGCCATGTCTGGTCGCATCTGGCGCAGAAGTTCCTGCTGATGATTCTGCTTTAGCCGGGACTGTTGCTACATTGCCACCGAGGGTCAGCATTGGCCACCAGCGAAAGTGGTTACCAAATGTTAGGGGGACACGAGCAGCCAGCGCGGTTGACTCAATTCTCGATAGGAGGCAAGACAACCAACGATGACATGCCCGGTATGGCAGCAACTGACGGGACAAACTCAAGGAAACAAGCATACCTGGGTGTGTGCAACATATTGGTTAATAGTGTTGTTGTTGCTCTTGGCGCGCTGCGCGTAGTATATGTCCCAAAAGACAGAGAACCACTCGTAGAGGAAGGATGTGTCGGAGGCGGGCATGGGCAGCTTCGGCGGAGGCAGATCGTCGGGGAGCTTGGCGTCGATGTCGTCCTTGGAGTCGGTGTCCATGGGGTCGTCGCCGACTCCGTTGATGAGATTGCCGTTCTCGTCGCGACGACGGTTCGCGCCGTCCTTGAGCACGTTGACCTGCTGATCGCTCGACAAAAGCGAACGGGCACAGTCGTACATGCCCATGCGGATAAAGTACTCGTAGATGTATGTGTTGAGAATGCTGCGCTGGTTATCATTTGCTTGCTGCTGGCGAGACGCGGCGGCGGCGGCAGCGGCAGCAGCAGCTGGGGGTTCATGGCGCCGTTATTCATCATGGGCATGGGGGCACCGCCAACAGGGCCGCCCATGGGGTTCATGTTGGCCATGTTGACGTTTGGATTCATGGCCATGGCGGATTAGGAGACGACAGGAGAAGAAGCAGTGGGAGGCCTAAAGGCTCTGCTGCGGCGGCGACGATGGCGGCAGCAGCAGACGGGGGGCTCGTGTAGCCACGGGGACGTGCCACCAGGCGGAGCGGCGCTGGGCAGCCTCCCGACGTGGACGTGACGGGCAGCGATCCCACGAGGCGCGGAGGAGTCCCAAGCTGAGGACCCGTGGACGCGGTCCAAGATGTGAGGCGCGCGGTCGGGCGGGGGGCGAGGGTCGCGAGGATCGCGAGACTGGGAGATGAGAGGCGAGTGGAAGGAAGCGGGAATTGGGAGGATCGTGTCTCGTGTCGGCAATCGGCGATGATGAACGGCGAGCTGAGAGAAGAAGTGAAAAAGAGCGAAGCCGCAACGGCGATGCGATGGTCGACCGAGAGTCGATGTCGCGGTGATGAGTTGGGGGGAGTATGAGAATGAGTAGTAGTATGGTGTCGGGTGGTGGTGTAGGTTGGATTTGGCGGAGTGTCGAGGTAACTGGGAGTGGAAAGTGGGCGCCGGGCTTGTCCCTTGCCTGAGGTGAAGGCCTGCCTCAGTTGCTCAGTGCAGCACAGCGCTGGGTTCTGCCAGAAAAAAAAGAACGTGACTGGGGTCGGTCGATTGCCAGGGGTGGGAGGGTACTTGTGATCCGGCGGGAGACGCACGCGAATCGCAGGTACTTCTGGGTCCGTAGCGCAACTCGGAGAAGCCAGCGGAACCGCCCCCAAGGTTGGACAGGTACCTCGCTACCGTATGTAAGGTACCTGGGCGCTGAGGTACCGGACGGCACTGGCACTGGACTGGAGCAAACGGAGAGGCTCAAACGCTGCCGACGGGCACTGAGTGGAGGGCGGCTGAAAGAGACGAGAGACCCAGTCAAAACCGTCCTTGTCTCGTTTGTCTGATCTGAGGCCGAGGGGAACTTTGGTGAGGTTCGCGCTCGCAGATAAGTCGCAAAAGCCGAGGCGGCACTAAGCCGAGCAAAGTGAGGTGATGGAGGAGGAAGAAAGAGAGTAATCAACGGGAGAGGGTGTGAGAGGGAGCAAGACACTTGTGGGCGAAAAAACGTGGTCGCTCGCTGGTCGGGGCGGTGGGAGGACGAGAAACTTTTCCTCTCGCTGTTCCCCTTCCATTCCCTCCCTATTTTTGCCTTCCAATTGGATAATCCTCGTCGTCGTCCAGTCTACGGCATCTCTTGAACGACTTTTTGCATTTTAATTGTTGGCTTGACCCGGAACGGTGGTGATGCGTCTCGTTCCATTAAACGGCTAGACGCAAGCAATTTACAAGTACACAAATACCTGCGCCAAAAAGGCAAAAGGCGAAATGACAAGGCTGGACTTGGGAAGCCTTGGGCCTGGGGCAGATCCACAAGCCTCTGAGTCCTTGCGGCTAAGGGGTCAGGCCGATCACGAGTTTAAGGGAGAAGATGCAGTTAAAGGGAAGGAACATCGGGATGGTTCCCGATAGATATCTGTGTTAATTGAAGACAAAAAATGCATTACCTGGAGCCATTGATGAGTGTCTTTCAATCAATCTCTTTTATTTTATTCTCTTCTTTCAGCATTGTTTTGCGGATTGACAATCGCTTAGACCTCAAGGCTGAAGCTGATACAAGCCCATGCAGAAAAGAGGCTGGAATTCGACAACCGGGGGGCTGGATCAGCCCCAGGACTCTCCAGAACCCGCGTTCGGCCGGCATGGAAGGAGCTTTAGACGCCGACCGTGACTGCCCTGTGAGGCTCATCGAGTCCAGTGAGCTTCAGTGGGAGATGCACGGGATTCAGCGCGCTTGGCCCTGGGAGCTTGGTACGGGTAGAGGCCCGCTCTTCAGGGGCTTGACGCTCCAGCAATCGCGTCACCCCACAGGACCCTGATGGAGCCTGGCCTTCGAGGCTCTTCTAGGCGGGTGTCTCCCATGCAGCTGGGACGCCATGCCTGAGTGTGCAGGTACGTAAATTTCAAACCAGAGTGCGTATTCTTGAGACTGCGGGTGAAAAGGGAGTTGAAAAGTAGGCCCAGTTGCCTGAGGCAGGCACATTGAGTGGCCGTCATTCTGGCCTGAGTTTCCACTGGGTCCGTTTCTGAGATGTACCTCCACTATCAAATCTTGTCTCACTGACAATCCATCCCGTCGGCTGCTCTAACCCACTTGTGTTGTATCGTGGTCCCTTTTCGCGGGGGTTCTTATCAATCTATCCGTGTAATCCGAAGCAACATCAACTGTTTATCCGGCGGGGTTGAGGTTTCTCGCACCAGGCTGAATTGTTTACTTGTCTTGGCATTTCTCTTCCTGTTCCGGCATTGCAATGAATTCCATCAAGTTGTTCTATGACTTCAAATAACTTGATCTTGACATGCGCCAGCGTGAAGCACTTGAGGTTGAGGTATGCGCCTCTCCTTATTAGCCTCGCACGTGGCTGACAGCCGGCCTCTTCTATGGGTATCTACACGTGCCATGATCCCTAGCTCTACACTCAAAATCGCATCTTGCCCATCCATCTCGGGTTGTTCAGAATATTGCCCTGATCGGCACCAGATCGTCATAGATGCTGTGTAGCGGCTTGTCGTAGATGACTTCCCCTGGCTCCTATATGTGAATGAAGAGCCTGACCTGCCGATCGTCTTCTGTGCGGTTTCCGTCCAATGATTGTCTTGGCTGTTCGTGACACGTTCAGTCATCCTCAGGTGGAAGCTCGTCATCGATGTATCGAATCAGCGAAACTCTCATCTCGGTGCTGTCGTTGCCTCTGAGGATATCACTGATAAAGTGAGCCTCCACTTGCATCTGCACCATCTCTAAAGCCCCACGGAGTACGCCACACAGGATGTTGGAGTACCAGAGTTGATCTTGTGCTCGACCGTCATCGGGAAGCTCGACAAAGTCGGCCAATGGGTTCTCTTCAAACACAAGTGAGAACTGGTCGTTGTCGCTCGTCCAATTTGTAACTTGGGGGGTGATGTTGAGGAAGATCTTGAATCCGACCTGAGATTCCGTTAGTTGGCTTCTTGTCCATGTTTATGATGCGCACATACACGGGCAATCATCTCGGCCGTCTCGCGAAAGTTGGCGCATCGCTTCATGGTATTGGACTTGGCCAGGTAGTCCTCAATGAGTCGCAGCCCAATATTGTAGCCCATCTTGTCGAGTTGCTTGTTGACCTCGACATAGTCGCTCTCGTAGTCCTTGCATAGTTGTGCGACAATGGTTCCGTATGTTAATGTGACCAGCTCAGCATTAACCTTGTCGATTCGGGTTCTGTGGTTCCAAGTCAGATAAACATTTGCGCCAAGGATCGATCGGTTATCGCGTACTTCCAGATTCTATCGCAATGTTAGTATACATGTTATTCTGGCGATAGAGCTGGCGCTGAGGGTCGACATACTCCTCGCCCACGCGGGACGCTTTGCTGGCCGACATTGCGGTTGGGGATGGGATCTGGCGGGGCGCACCAAGCCCAAGACGTGAGACGAGCTCGGTATTTAGGCGGAAGAGATCCGGGAAATGTGAAAGTAAGAGGAAAAAGCTTAGACAATGCCAAACTCAACGCCGTAAAGAATACCGTGAATCGTGAACCTTGGACCACCAGCGCAGGAGTGAAGGCCAGTTCCCAACGTCACCCTGGAAGTCGGTGGACGGAGTGTTGAAGCGCCGATGTCAGGAATAACTCTCGGCCCGGCCACCAATCAACCGTTGCTACTCGATTTGCTTCCCATGCCCACCACCATCGTCGTGCTGCATGCAAGAGGCAGCTCCAAGCTCACTTCACAGCTCTAAAAGTTTTCCGGCGTCGAGCGCATTTGGATAGTCAGCGTCGCATCGCATCACAGCTGATCTTTGAAACACCACCGAGCCCAATATGTCCGCAGAGAAGCGTCCCGCCGACGATGATCCGGGTTCGTCTCAGTCGCTCGTGAAGCGACAGAATGTTAGCTCTTCGACTGGCGCTCTCGCGCGTCTTAACGCGTCTAGCAATGCCCTCGTTCAGAGTGTGAGTTGATGGATCTCGAGATCGTGGAGATGTTGAAAGACTGACTTGAGTAGGCCCCAAGAACCAGCGCTCTTCAAGCTCCTGTTATGGAGCTGTCAGGACATTCGGGCGAGATTTTCACAGCCAAATTTGATCCTACTGGAAACTTGATTGCATCTGGATCAATGGACAGATCTCTGAGTAAGAACAATGGATGTGACGCGTGTAACATGGGCTGACTCTTTAGTGCTCTGGCGAACCTATGGCGATTGCGAGAACTACGGAATACTGAACGGGCACCGCGGTGCGATTTTGGATCTACAATGGTCGCGCGACTCGGAAATCCTGTACAGCGCATCTGCCGACATGCACCTTGCGAGCTGGGATCTGACATCTGGAACGCGAATTCGTCGATACGTCGGACACGAGGAAATCATCAACACAGTGGGCATCAGCAGGCGAGGAGAGGAGCTACTGGTCAGTGGCAGTGATGATTCAACCATTGGAATCTGGGATCCTCGATCGAAGAATGCCGTCGACTACAT
Source organism: Fusarium duplospermum (assembly GCA_003946985.1). NCBI lineage: Eukaryota > Fungi > Ascomycota > Sordariomycetes > Hypocreales > Nectriaceae > Fusarium > Fusarium duplospermum. The sequence goes on from NKCI01000004.1 coordinate 522,323, forward strand.
CCAGACCGAATTCCCCGTCACTGCCGTGGCTGTCTCGGAAGCTGGCAACGAAATATACGCAGGCGGTATTGATAACGACATTCGCGTGTGGGATTTGAGGAAGAAGGCGGTGATCTACTCGATGCTGGGACACTCGGATACCATCATGTCACTGAGAGTTTCACCCGACTCTCAGTCGCTCGTGTCTTATGCCATGGACTCGACTGTACGGACATGGGATATTCGGCCATTTGCTCCCACGGAGAGACACATTCGGACTTTTGATGGTGCGACAATGGGTCTGGAGAAGAACCTAATGGGTGCTAGCTGGGACTCTGAGGGCAAGAGGATCGCAGCAGCATCAGGTGACGGCACAGTCATGGTGTGGTCGAGCGAGACTGGCAAGCTCGCTTACAAGCTTCCCGGTCACAAGGGTACTGTGAACTGCGCCGAATTCTCTCCAGGAAAGGAGCCCATCTGTAAGTCTCTTGCGCCGACAGGACCTGTGAGTTGTGAGCTAACGGAGAATTCAGTGCTTTCCGCATCATCGGACCGCAAGATGCTTCTTGGCGAGCTGAAATGAGCCAGCAACACGGGCTGAGCGATATCCTAATTCTGCCATTGTCCGTGTCTGAACTATTCCGAGATAATGGCGTGTCAACAACACGAAGGTTCGCCAACGATGGTCTGCCCTTGATACAACTCCTTGTCGAGGGGCAACAAGCCAACTCACGAAGGGCAATCGTTTCTGGCAACATGCCCAGGAAACTCGACCGTGAAGCAAGTTTGACGTGGCTTAATCCATCAACTATTGTCAGGGAGCGGCAACACTTGTCGTCTTGGCGGACATGACAGAGGTGTTTCGTGAGGGCTAGAAAAGCGCAACTTATTGGAGCCTGCATGTATAATTGTTTTGATTCTGAAAGCATCGGGAAGGGCTTGAGGCGTTCAGGTGGATGTATCAAGTATGAGACATGTGAGACTTTGTAATTACATGAGGAGCTTGAGCTGGGGGGCACGGTGTCTGTCGCAATCATGATGGTCCATCGTCGTCGAGGCAATCTCACTATCAGCAAATAGTCAATGGATAGTAGGTCCTTGCGTCACCTTGCGAAAAAGCCACGGCAAACGGGATAGAAACGCAAGATCAATGGGAACAGACGTCTTCCAATAGTCTTTTGTATCCTCGATAAGCTGTGACGCCCTCCCTCGGACAAGCTCATCCCTCCATCACCATCCAATCGTTCGTGCTCCTCGTGTGGTTTGCTTTTTGTCCAGCTGAGAAAAGTGAGAACTCAGGTTTCAGGTGCTCCCTCTGCAGGTCGTGGTTGGCCAATTGCCGCGGCAAGAAAATGAGGGTGTGCCTTTACCCGAGACGGACAAACAGAGCCACGGACGCCGGATCTAGACTAGCTTTTGAGAAGGGTGCTGTGGGTGACAAAAAGCGCGAGACTGATGCTACCAGATCATCACGACGGTGTTGACTTGAATCGTCGATTTGACAACCTTTTCTGAAAGTGAGATTACTTGAAAGAGTATCAATAGAATGAACAAGCCTGAGAGTATTCTGTTATCTATCTTTGAGTGCAGTATAAAAGACAGAATTGAGGGTTTTACGGTTATCCCGACACTACTCAGTTAGTCTGATGCTTTTCGTCACCCCTACTCCGGAGTCTGCCCCTGGATGTGTTAAAGCTTCGACTATTGTTCTCCACATCCCACGTTTTCTAGCTACGGTGCGCGCCGTTCGTTGATGTTAGGCCGGTTGCAGGCATGGCGTGTTTATCTCTTAGAAAAAAGCCAGGGGGAACTGACAAGGGATGAGGAAAAGACAGAGTCATGTCGTTCCCGCAACCAGTCGAGAACAGCAAACAAAGTCTCTGCAATCAATCACAAATCAGAAAACGGGGACGTTCCTTGTTCAGCCGTGACCGTCTTCAGGGCCCTTCTGAGCCTCTAAAACAGGGCCCCATGTCGCAGAATCGCGACATCGATCCCTGGGTTCGCCCTGGCACGTCCCTGATCCTCTGGTCGGGGGACCCGTTATCATGGGTCGTTTAGGCTTGGCTAGGGGGAGAGAGAGGGTCCGTGGTCTCGTACGAACACATGAACCTCCTTCGACGGGGCGTTCGAGAGCCCACTAGGTAATTAGATCATCTCGACCCGGCGCTGGTCGTCAACTTTGTCCCCTCTTTTTTATTGATTTCTTGTCTCTCTTTTCCTTGTTATCATCGCCGTCTTCGTTCACACTTCTTGTGCGTTGCGTCGAGGGTTCAAGACGGGCTCTTGAACCGTTCTTTATCTTGCCTCCCCTGCCCTCTCAAACCATGACCGAGATGCTACCCCTGATGCTACAGCAACCTCTTTTGCCTTGAGAGTGCTACCTCTTTGTGTCTGCTATCGAATTAATCCCACGACATTGTCCGCGCAGTCGTTTGTTCGAGACGTATCGGCCTACGCGCTATCGCGTTTACAAGACACGATGAACTTGAATAGCCCTGCCATGGAGCGACTACGCTCCGATCTCATTCGACAAGCTCATATGGAGCGCCAGGGAGACTCTAATGGAAGCAATGTCGACGTCGAAGGCCAGCCCGATATGCAAGAGTCTCGTACGAATAACCCCTTCTCTCGATTATTCCGGCGCGGTCAACCTCAATCGACGAATGCGCAACCTCAGCTGGCGGAAATCGAGAGCATCAAGTCCCAAGACTCGAACCCGGATCGGACGAATCGACATTCTCGGGTACTCAGCGTACCAAACTTCCTCCGGATATGGGGAAACAACAATTCATCACTAACAAATGAGACTCGCAACACGACCGCATCTCCCGCGCCGCTGCTCCCACTTACTCAACCGTCGGAACTATCCTCACCTACGAGACCAGACCCCGTGGCTACGCCTTCAGCAGAATCGAGACAGGCTCGCCGGGAACGCCGTGAGCGCAGGGAGCGTCGTGAACATATGGACCCAATTGAGGCGCAACTTGCTGAGATTCTTGGAGGATCTGTTGTTGACCGACGACGAAGACGACGGCATCACCATGATCGATCTCGATCTCGACATCGATCTCGTAGGAACAATACAAGACGGCACCCGAAGCATTTCATGTTTTGTCTACCATGGATTCGGTCAAGGCGTATGCGAGCGCAGATTCTTCGATGCTTTGCGTCTGGTCTGTTTCTCATTATCCTCGTCACTGTCTGTAAGTCACCACATGAACCAAACTTCAACGACTGGGGAAAGGGTATTAATCAATTATTTAGATCTCACCCTCTCGATGACCCACAAGGTCAACACTCGTGAGATGTCCATTATGCTCATCATGGTCATCCTCTTTGCAACCATCTTCTTCTTCCACGGCCTTGTTCGACTCTGCATCCTTGTTATAAAGAGCAATCGTGAAGCAGCCATGCGCGCAAATCGACCCCCACGCTATCGTGGACCTCCGCGATACGCTGTGCCTCCCGTGCCTATCCCGGTTGTCCTTGCTCGAGACGAAGAAGCGGTCGGCATAGAAAGTGAAGTGACAAAGTGTCAGCCGCCAGCTTACGGTCGTTGGCGAGAGACAGTGGTATGTTGTGTTTGACTCTGCAGTTGCGGTGAATTTGTCGAGGCTGACCAATGTGTAGCGAGTCGACCCCGACCGTTTATTCTGGCAACGTAATGAAGACGTTGATCTTTCTCAGCTGCGACCTGGAGCTCAGTCTGGACCCCGGCCACCTTCTTACGTGTCCGAAGACGGCATCTCTTACGTGGTCGAGGCGGCTCCTCGATCTACCGCCCCTACGACTGACGTGCCGCTTCCACCGCATCCTTCGGAAGTGGGACGAGTAGCTCGAATGCCAACTGCGTAAGGGAATCGATGAGCCGGCTATCCGAGTCTTTAATGTCGACCTAAGGGGCTGCTATTTGCGAAAGTACAATGGAATGGAATCTGGTTGAAGGAAGCGAGCGTCATGCTGGGCGTCTGTGTTCACTGGAAGGATATGCGAGGGATTGGATTTTTAAATGCCCTACTGAGGGTGCTCTTTATTGAGCGTACATGATTTTACACGGCATATATGACGGCTTGTTAGCGAGTTTAAACAGCATCACAACGTTAGAGACCAGAAAATACGTAGATAGAGGACAGTCTTGCAAGCCAAACTTGGCGAATAGATACCACATGATTTAACAGAACCAAAAAAGCAATTATAAACAAGGGCTTCTATAAAGGAATTTCCACTCGTATCAGCGTCTGGTCACTCAGGCTGAGCCGAGGGACTGGGGTTGAGCTGAGAGGATCCAGTGACGATGGAACCCGATCGGTGAGAGGGTCCGGAAATCAGCACATCTTTTTTGACCGGGCCGGGTATGGGATATTAACATCTTGCGGCGAGGTTCGGTGGACTGGATCCAACGTGACGGAATTGGCCCGGGCTGCGGCTGTTGTCATCCTGAAGATGGGGATATCACGCGGTTTGCCCCTGCGACCGGATGTGAGTCTTGGTATATCCTGGGAGGTGATGTAGAGAAGGGATTATTCTCGAGTCGTTGGGCATGATATTGACGGAGGCAGCAGTGAGTTGAATATGATATTGAAGATACCAATGATGGAGGTTGTAGTCAAGTTCAAGGTTGGCTGCTTCATCACGTGAATACCCCGAGTCAAACATCACCCACCCATGTCAGGAACACGGCCAAAAGGCAAGACATGGACGGATCCTGCTTCCTTCCTCCCTAGCGGGCAAAATTAACCCTCAAAACCTCCAACCCTCCCCTCACACCACTACTCCCGAACAAGACAAGGCAAAACGACTCACGAGATGCAAAAGAGGGAAGGGAAGGTTTGAAGCCAAGGGCGCCTTTAGGCAATTGTTGATTGGACCGTGCCCCTCGACTCTCGACTCGGGACCTCCAGACCCCCCCCCCCCCCCCCCCCGGCTTGACTCGATGAATCGCCTTCCCCTTTCGCCCTCTTCTTCCGTGATTCCGTTCCCAAGAGGATGCTCCCCCCTTCAAGCCAATGTTCGTTCAGCGCGTGATTCTGAGCGAGCAAATCCACTGGATGAGAGGGAAAAAAAAGAACCAACCCGGCTCCGTTGCTTCTCCCCCCTCCCACGCGCCTTGTGCCTGCTGCCCCTCCCCACAATCTACCCACAATGGAATCCGTTGGTCGCCGTCCGTAGGTTGGGTTGGGTACAGTAGTTTCCAGTCGAGTCGTAGTCATTCGCGGGCTCCGTCCGTCCACTGGCTGATTTTGTGTGTCCAGTGTGTGTCTCCCCTCATTTCCTTCGTGCGAAAATTTTTTAATCAAAAAATAAATTTCCGTTTGGGAAACAAAGAACGAAAAAAATACCAACAACTCTCAAGGGACATCTCTTGGTTATCATTATCATCATCATCATCTTTGGATAAGCTGTCTCATAATCCAACCATTTGGATATATTCTTATTAAAACTTTCTTTTCCCTTTACCCATCAAGCTCCTTACACAGGCCAAAAAGGTATGTGACAACCGGTAAAAGCGTGGTTTTTGTTTGCTGCTGCTGCTGCTGCTGCATTGCGTTTTTTGTGTTGCCGTGTGCTGCTGCCCCTCCTTCGCTTCGTCCCCCTCTGGTTGCGCGACAAGCCTCTGGATGACGACCTCTTTCCTGTCGCAACGTTGACTCTCGAGTCTTCATTGTCCGAAAAAACGACCGACTCGATTTGGTTATTTGTCGCATTCTGGATCTGTTCGTCAGGACTCGAATTGCCCCTCCGACCGACAAGAAATCACGCGTTTTCGAAAGCTTCAAGCATCGGTCCACCTACAAACGGCTTCCGCTCTTGGCCATCGTCGTGTGCGACCCGACATCTCGATGATAGCGTCCTGTCGCGTCGGCGCTTGATCATGTCGCGTCGCATGTCGACGTCGCGCCTTCACGGTGAACTGAACCTCATATTACCCCTCCGAACAAGATGAAGTGCGGGGTTTCGACATCAGCACCAACGACAACCATCAAAGAGGGCCGATAAAACGTCCAAGTATCGCGCCGCCCTCGTCATCAACTGCCGTCGCTACGTTATGAATGCGATGCGATTCTATTCTATTCTACATGAACGCCGTCGCCGTCGCCGTTGCCACGCTCGATAATATGGTCTGATACCTTGTCGCTCGCTTCCCGAAATTGCACTTGCGATTGTCGCCTGGGACTTACCACCAAGGATCGCATTCGTGGTTGATCGACAATATGAGCTTGGCTTCACGTCAGCGCCATGGAATATCCTCCAGGATTCGATACCGAGGTTCATAATAATCGCGCATCGAGATTCATAAATCATCTTGGATAAGAACGACCATGGGACGAACCGGAGGGGACTGCGCCGCAACCACACATTGCTATTGCAACATGCTCGATGAGCCCTCTTACTAACCGAGTTACCAGACACATACTCTCAAAATGTCTTCTCTTTCTCGACGTGCTTGCTACAAGTGTGGCAATGTTGGCCACTATGCCGAGGTCTGCTCTTCTGCTGAGCGACTTTGCTACAACTGTAGGATTTGCCCTCCCCCTTGAACGAGTACTGGCGCTAACTTACGTCTTATAGGCAAGCAGCCTGGTATGCATCTTGACCACGATAACTATTGTCACGATATTAATACTCTCTAGGCCACGAGTCCAACGGCTGCCCTCTTCCCCGTACCACCGAGGCCAAGCAGTGCTACCACTGCCAGGGTCTGGGCCACGTCCAGGCTGACTGCCCTACTCTCCGCCTGAGCGGTACTGGCACCAGCGGCCGCTGCTACAACTGCGGCCAGCCCGGTCACCTTGCTGTATGCTCTTATCGCCATCTCTCGAAGCTCCATAGACTAACAACGGATTAACAGCGTGCCTGCCCCAACCCTGTCGGCCCTGCCCTTGGCCGTGGTGCCCCCATGGGCCGCGGCGGCTTTGCCGGTGGTTACGGCCGTGGTGGTTTCGCTGGCGGCCCCCGTCCCGCTACTTGCTACAAGTGCGGTGGCCCCAACCACTTTGCCCGTGACTGCCAGGCTCAGGCCATGAAGTGCTACGCCTGCGGCAAGCTCGGCCACATCTCCCGAGACTGCACTGCTCCTAACGGTGGCCCTCTTAACACTGCTGGCAAGACCTGCTACCAGTGCGGTGAGGCCGGTCACATCTCTCGGGACTGCCCTCAGAAGAACGCCCCTGGTGAGATCCCTCCTGAGGTTGACATGAGTAACGTCCCTGCCCCCCCTGTTGCTCCTATTGCCCCTGTGGCTTAGAGTACATACGGAGTCGTTTTGGGCCATGTCTGAAAAGGCACCTGGCCCAACGGCGGTCCCTCGGGCATGATGCCTCTCGTTGAGGGGTCAAACCGAGGATGCCGCCAGATGTGTTTCTTGCCTATTTATTCTTTTTGATGCCGACACGTGAACATATTATCCCTTTATCTCTTACCCTCGTCTTATTTCTTTGTTCCGGTTCTTGTTTATTTTGATCTGAAGCATGCTAGCCGGCACCATTTGGCTGGTCTGGTTTTCAGCATCTTCGATCCGTCTAAATTCATCTTTGAACCTCGTTCTTTGTTTGACCTGGATATCCCATGGATTCCTCGTCCAAGCTATTCGGAGCAGCGTCTACGCGACTGCTGCCTCGATAGACCAGAACGAGGAAAGCCTTGGGTGGCAGGAAAAGACATCTACCAACGATATTTCCTTTTTCCATCTTTCACCTAGACTTGTTTGCATGGATCCTTGGTTACTTAGGGGGCCTCTGGGCGGTTCTCCGCATCTGGCACCTTTCCTCGGACGGAACTTTGGATCATTCACCCAAGGACTACTACTACGATTTGAACGACAGACGCTGTCACGTGGCTCTTAACGACTTTCAAAAAATTCTACGGCACCCTGCGAAGGATATACCCCGCGAGGCGATGTGTTGGTTGTTGAGCTTGGAAAAGAAAAAGCGCAGAGACTCAGGCTTTGACGAGAGAAAGAAGCCCGCCTGGGAGCGGGTAGGTCAAGCCTCGGGAGAGCTTGTGTTGTCGCCTGGCGGCAAAAAGATCAGTGGACGCGTGCGTGAGAAGTGGAGTGGTGGGCTGAAGGCCAGATTGATCGACGACAAATTGGGGGATAGGATGTTGTTTGTGTTGTGGACGACAGGTGTTTCTACTCGAGACCCTGTTTTTGATGCGGAAGAAAACGTCCCACAGAGCAGCAGACAGACAGACAGACAACAAAGAGTTTTATGAGTGGGAGAGAAGAAGTCATGGTGGGGAGCCTCGGGAGCGTGAAAGGTGTCCCCAGACCCCCTCGTCTTTGAAAAGGCTGTCTAGATGTGGCGGTTGGTGGTTGTGGTGAGGTTGCGGTTGAGGTTGAGCGTGGGTCTGATGGTTGGGGGGTGAAGTTGTGGTTGCGGCAGAGTTGTAAACGAACGATTTGATACACAAGCATTACAAAAAATGAAGCGAAGTGGCATCAGCAAGACATGAGATGAGATGAGATGAGATGAGATGAGATGAGGTGTTACGATGTTGGTGTTGTATAACGGCGTTTGGATGGCAAACTGTTTTCTTTTTTTTTTTTGGAGTAAGGACTGGACAGGCTAACAGGACTGTATACTAATGCATGAATGGAAATGGGCTCAGGTCGGGTTATCTCAAAAGGGCTGCGATCAGCAGAGTTACGAGGTTAGTACAGATTGTATGTTGGTGTTGAAGTTGTGTTGTTGGTAATCAAGGGGACTGTCCCTGGATACCTAATATCTAGAAGGTGCCGGTGATGAGGCACCTGTTGAACATGTCACAGCGCGTCTGCTGAGTACCGCCTCCTGCATGAGCTGAATGTCTGAGATGGTTTTACAGCAATGCGATATAAGAGCTCATCGGCTTTCTGTTTGCTCGGATCAATCGGCTATTGAAACGCTTTCAACCTTCCCCGTTCCACATGAGTGACCGCAGCATGAACCATGACTATCTGGGCTGTGCAACGGACCTCCGAGTTGTTTCGGAGACGGCAATGTATAGTTGAAAATGGATAGACTGTGCGCTACATCTGGGAATACGGGTAGGACGTGTTGAAGTAGTTGTATGGATGAGCGGCTGCACATCAGAGGTGACCATGTACAGCTGTGTTACGCATTACGAATGCAGTCATGTTTGAAAAAGCGACTAAAGATGGCATCTACTCGTCCCATTCCTAGTTGGATCAGCATACAGCGTAAGTCTCAACATGCAGATAGAATACTACCGTCAGCCAGAGCGCGGAATGGAGCTCAAACAGGAAGAACAAAAACAACCCCGCAGCAGCAGAAAATAGTTTGTAGGACCTTGCATTGCATATCATTCGGGCCAAGACAAAAGGGTCTACCATGAATAGTCGCCATGGCCGGCCTTGCATGGTGCCATGTCACAAAAAGTCGTCAGCCGCAACGGACGGAGCTCAAGCATGATCACCAACCACCTTCATCTCCACCAAAGTTCCCGCTCCCTCCAGCCCTACGAGGGGGAGGAGGGAGGGAGGGGTCAGAGCTGCAAACTAACCCGGGGTGGGCTGACGGGCTGGCAGGGGGACCAACCGCCAAGAAGTTGGGGGCCGCGTACGCTGCCGGTGTGAAGAGAGAGAGGTTGGGGAGTTTAGATACTATTGCTTCAGGTCTCGTGCATTGCGGTTGCAGGACCGGAGGTTACGGCCTATTCTGGTTACGAGATGCATCTTGTGGATGGGGAGAACCAACCGGTGTGGCTGTACAACCCTTGGGGGAAGTCCCAGATGTAGGGAAGACCAAACGATAGACCCGAGACAAAAAGCAACGCAGACATTGGGGTCCCTGCACTTTTGTTTACCCCCCTCTTGCATCTGGAGGGGAATGTATCAAAATGGAGACCGGGGGATGATGAGCTGGCGGCTGATGGAATTGCTGACGGGCTGACGAGCTGAAGCGGCGCTTAAAACGCAAGCTTGCTCGGCGTGCATTGAGGGGGATGTGATAGAGAGAGGGGGAACACGAGAGAGGGATAAAAAGGCGGGCGTCTTCCTTCTTGCTTTGACCTTCTCGTTTTCCTGTGTTTCTCAGACTCTTGAGAGTTCACTATTGAACTCATATCTTTTTAAAGTGATAGTTTGTGTGTGGTGTTGTTAATTCTTTAGCACGTCAGGTGCTTTACCTTACAGGAAGTCGGACTCCACCAAGCAATTGGCACAAGATGTCTTCCTCCTCCTCCTCTTCTTCGAGGTCATCGTCGCCCAACAGGACTTCTGCTGAGGCTGCTGCTGACTTGGGTGATCGCTCAAAGGTTACACCGCAGCATGTGATTGACAAGTTTTGGGGCAAATTCACCACCAAGAACCCCGGCAAGGGTATGTCTCTTTATGTCTTTACTGAAGTAGCAGGAAACTGATGCTATACAGCTACAACCGTCATCCCCTCCAACACGTACATCCAAGCTGCTGCCAAGAGAGGCAACAGAGTCAGCTCTTCCACCACAGATGCCTCTTACGAAGAGGCTGCGGCTACGTGCCGTGCCAAGGTTGAAAAGATTGTCAAGGAGTGCCGTCGCATCAACAAGAAGTATCGCGACCCCCACTTTGACATTGAGGCCGATCTCAAGTTTGGTCAGAATGAATGTCTTCAGTCGCTGTCAAACACGGAGGACGACACACCCGGTATCGACATGCAGCCGCAGAGCGTGAAGCGTGTCGGTGACATCTTTGACAAGCCTTGCTTTTACATTGATGGGCCTACTACTAGTGACATTCGGCAGGGCCGCAGCGGCGATTGCTGGCTCATGGCTGCTCTTTGCACTCTGAGCAACAAGCCTGGTCTTATTGAGAGACTTTGCGTTGCCCATGATCAAGCTGTCGGTGTCTATGGTTTTGTCTTTTACCGCGACGGAGAGTGGATCTCGGAGATTGTCGATGACTATGTACGCGCCTCAATTTTCTACTTGATACAGCAACTGACGAACCTTTGCAGCTCTATCTGACCAAGCCCGACTATGACGAGAGCTACCTGGACCGAGTCCTCTTTGGTGACGTTGAGCACCTCGATCCAGAGGAGGCCTACCGCCGAATCTACCAGTCTAACAGCGGCTCTCTCTACTTTGCTCAGTGCCAGCATCCTCAGGAGACCTGGCTTCCTCTTCTGGAGAAGTGCTATGCCAAGGCTCACGGAGACTATGCTGCCATTGACGGTGGCTTTGGTGGTGAGGGTATTGAGGATCTTACTGGTGGCGTCAGCAGCGAGCTCTTTGCCAATGATATCCTGGACAAGGCATGTTCAATATGCGCCCATCTATACAACACTGGCTAATGTATTTGGCAGGATTACTTCTGGAATGAAGAGCTTCTCAAGGTGAACAACGAGTTCCTCTTCGGCTGCTCGACTGGCATCTGGGGCAACGGCTGGGGTGACCGAAAGGGCATCCTCGAACTTCATGCCTACTCGATCCAGAAGGCTGTCGAGATTGACGGAAAGCGTCTTCTCAAGCTCAAGAACCCCTGGGGCAAGGGAGAATGGAACGGCCCGTGGAGTACGTAACCTCGGCGAGTCCACATCAGACAGGGTACTGACAATCTCTAGGTGATGGATCCAAGGAATGGACCCCCGAGTGGTTAACCAAGCTCGACCACCGCTTCGGCGACGACGGAGATTTCTGGATCTCGTACGAGGACCTTCTTAGAAAGTATCAGTCCTTCGAGCGAACTCGTCTGTTTACCCCTGAGTGGCGCGTCACTCAGCTCTGGACTACCCTCTCCGTCCCATGGGCTCTCGACTACCATGACACCCACTTCTCCTTCACCATCACCAAGCCTGGCCCTGTAGTCATCGTCCTGGCTCAGCTCGACGAACGATACTTCAGAGGTCTTCAGGGCCAGTACAGCTTCGAGATGACTTTCCGCGTACACAAGGCTGGCAAGTCTGACTATGTTGTCCGCAGCCAGACACCCTACCGGATGACACGATCGACCAACGTCGAGCTTGAACTCGAGGCTGGCGACTACGAAGTCCGCGTCAAGATCAATGCCACCCGTGACGAGTCAGTCTTCCCCATTGAAAAGGTCATCAAGCAAAACGCCAAGACCCGCCGTGAGAAGCTCCTCCGCATCGGCCTTACCTACGACCTCGGCCACTGCAAGGGAAGATTCGTCGAGACCCCCGAGGAGAAGGCTGCTCGCAAGGCGCACGAGGCGGAGCTTAAGAAGAAGAAGAAGGACAGAATCAGGAAGAAGCTCCTCAAGGACCGAGAGGCGGCTCACTACATGGCCACCAAGGACTGGGCTTGGGCGGAGCATAGGCGGCTGAAGAAGAGGGAGAAGGCTAAGCTTAAGAAGGAGGCGAAGAAGCTTAAGAAGGAAGCCCGGAAGGCTGAGAAGGCGGCTGCTGAGGCTCAGGCTGCTGCTGAGGCTGCCGAAAAGGAGGCTGCCGAGAAGAAGGAAGAAAAAGGAAGCCGAGTCCACTGAGAAGACCGAGAAGGCTGAGGCTACTCCCACCTCTGAGGAGAAGAAGGTCGAGACTAAGGAGAAAGAGTCAAAGCCACAGGAGCCCCTGACCCCTGAGTCTACTGCCGACGATGGTGTCGAAGAGAAGGAGGCTGAGGAAGATGAAGAGGAGGAGAATGAGGAAGAAGACGAGGAGGGAGATGACGAGGAGGAGGAAGACGAGGAGGAAGAGGAAGAGTCGGAAGACGAGAGCGACACCGATGACGGTGCCGCCACCAGCGTCGGCTCCCTCCGTGACCTTTCCGAACGCGAAATCCAGATCGCCGTCGACGGGTACACCGGAGACATCCCCTCCGACTCGGAGTCCAGCGACTCCTCCTCCTCCTCCGAATCTGACACCAACGAGGGCGACGAAGCCGAGAAGGACCCCTGGAACGCCGTCGTTGTCGCTGGCATCCGCATCTTCCACAAGGGCCTCGGTGATGACGACGAGGAAGGTAGCTCCCTCAACCTCAAGGTGATCCGACCCATCCCCTACGGCAAGGACAATGACAAGGTCGACGTTGAGAACAAGGGCAAGTCGACAACGTGCGCCACAAAGGTTCTGGATGTTGATGACAGTGCCAAGGATGCTACACTCATTGGAAACAAGAAAGAGAAGATTCGGTTCATCAAGGGAGAGGCACGTAGGACTTTTACGCTGTAAATGAAGTTTGGACTATTTCGGGGGAATTATGTGCAGTGTCCCGGGCCGTGTGGGGCCGGGTATTGTGGGGTTCTCGGCCGCTTTCGCCGATCCCTAGCCGGATATCGGTAAACTTATGAATACATGACCTATATGCTCTTTCTCATTTGCTCTTAAACAGTCTCATTCTTCTCATCGTGAGTGACCTCTCCTTGCCCATTGCCAAACATCTTTCCACCGGGTCCAGACACGCTCTGGCGGTGCTCCCAGGATTCCGTGGGCTTCCACTGTGTCGACTTGCTCGCCACGCTGACCTCATCGTAGAGCTGGTCGACCTCTTCGAGAGAGAGACCCTTTGTCTCGTAGATGAAGAAATAGACAAAGGCGATGCAGATGAAGCAGCAGCCGAACCAGATGAAGAAGATCTTGCTCTGGAGGTTTGCCTTGCCAGGACCAAAGTCGACGAGGTAGGGGGTTGAGTAGGCAATTGCCCAGTTGAGGAGCCAGTTGGTTGCAGTAGTCATACTGAGAGACTTGGCACGAGTCTTAAGAGGGAAGATCTCTCCAGTAACAACCCAAGCAAGGGGTCCCCATGTGGAGGCGAAGAAGAAGATGTAGATGCACACGAATGAAACGGCTGCCTTTTGCCCAGCGAGGCTCTTGACAAAGATTGTACCGTTGTCGTTCTGGCCCGTCGAGAATGTACCTGACATGGCGACGATGAATTGAGATACGCACATGCCGATAGCACCCCAGAAGAGAAGAGGGCGACGACCCCATTTGTCGATGGCGTACATGCCGGGGATGGTGGAGGCGACGTTGATGGCTGATGTGATCATGGAGATGACGAAGCCGCTTGAGATGCCAGAGTTCTCAAAGTACTTGGTACCATAGTAGAACTAGACTCTTGTTAGTTTGAGTGTAGTTAGAAGAAACAGGGAACGTACGATAAAGTTGATACCAGTGAGTTGCTGAAGAGCCTGAAGAGCCATACCAGTAAACTGACGCTTCAGAATAGGAGGTCTAAAGCAATCAAGATACGAAGCCTGTCCAAGCGTCTTCTCATACTCGTGGTTCGCCCTCACTTCAGTAAGCTCAGCCTGAATAGCAGGATGTTCCTTTGGCAGCCTTCGAATCCTGCCCAGGGCCTTGGCGGCGTCTTCGTGTCTGTCGCGCTTAATGAGAAAGCGGGGCGTCTCGGGGAGGATGCACATGCCGCCGAAGAGGACGAGGGAGTAGGCGAATTGAACGGCGATGGGGATACGGTAGGAACCTGTGTCGTTGCGTTTTGAGGTTGCGTTGTTGACGATTGCTGCGAGGAGGAGACCGATTGTGATGGCCCATTGGTAGGCTCCTACGATGGCACCGCGAATCCACTTGGGGGCTGTTTCGGACTGGTAGAGGGGAACTGGGATTTGTTAGAAAGGTTGTTAGTTGAGAGTGAAGGGGGCACATACTGATTGCTGAGATTTGACCAACGCCAAAACCGGCAAAGAATCGTCCGGCGAGGAACATGGGGATGGCAGTAGCAGCAGTTTGAAGAGCTACACCTAAGTTGAAGACCCAAGTGGCAATCATCAAACCAGGACGACGACCGATGTAATCAGTCATAAAGGGAGAAGAGAGGGCTCCGAAGAAGGTTCCCGCAGAGAGAATGGAGACGATGCCAGATTCTTGGGATGTGGTGATGTTGAGGTCGCCGTCCGAATCTCTCCAACCAGTGCTAAAGAGGCGTTGCCAGTATGGCATGGCAAGGATGCCAGAGATGGTACCAGTATCATAGCTAGATCCTGTCAGTTACTGAAGATGCTGTGAGTTTGATTTAAACATACCCGTAGAGGACACCACCAAAGGCAACAAACATGCCAATGGCAATGGCAGGCCATGCCTTGCCCTCCTCCTCGGGCTTGTTGAGGGACGCTCTTCGAAGAGTATTCATTGCGATTACTCTTGTTCCTAGTGATGAGCTGTGTTGAGAAGCCGTTTGGGCTTAAATTTGGGAAATGTAACCCCTGAGTCTTGATGAAGATCTACTCTTAGTAAATGAGTTGATGAAGGAGCTAGGAGCTCGGTGGTTATTGAGTATAAGCCTGATCGAAAAAAAGGGTATTTCTCAGGAGGGAATCTCTTCCTTTTAAACTTATGGCTTCAAGTCTAGCTGCTAAATGACCAACGGTGTAATATAATCCACTTCCAACATGACGTTTCCTTACACGAAATTCCCCCCCAGGAAGCTTAGCTCGGGGAAAGCTCCAGACCACCCACCCCCGGGCTGACCGACTAGGGGGGATTTTGGAGATGCGGAGCAGCCGCACCACCACCAGGACTGGGGGATCGCCACCGATGACATTGGCTTTTTTTGATGGAGATGGTCTGGTGAGATACGGGGAAGGCGTTTTGTGGGGGATGAGTGTGAGGAGAGTGTCACATTGTCAACTTGGGATGCTCTAAGCGGGCGTTTCCTTTGACGCCTCGCCGTGATATTGCCTAGCGGTGGTGAACTAGACGATTGATCTGATATTTTGATGGGATGGAAATGGTATTGAGTGTTGAATTATCCCGTCGCTTGGAGAAAGAGGGTGTTGTGCCATACTACATCCGATCCATGAGAAACAAAGGATAGAATACACTCTCAACAGACAACAGTACTTGGTGTTGCTCGCATGTAGAGACATTGCTTAATCCTTGCTCTCAGGCTCATGACTCTGAACGGATAACTCGGATCAAGAAAGTGCCTCGGCAGATGAAACAGAATGCTCCTAACCACGAGGCCCAAGTTCAGGATCTCCATCATGATAATACCCCCCCATGACCCATCTAATGAAGATCCCCACACAAGCAGATGCCGGGGCAAAGATGCGGGTCTCCCGAGATCCTAACCCCCGGGCCAGGCCGGCTGGGCAAACGCCAAGTTTGCTATGTCTTCAAGGTGGGCAGTTGGCATTGAACTACCATCTACTCGATTTGCCACTCTCATGAGAAATTTAATGCTCTTAAAGTGAAGTACAAGATGTCATTCTTCACTATATGCAATGTCCGCTCAGGCCAAAATCCTCCAGTCTACATAGCGCCGCGCGAGGACCAACGAAGCGTTTTCGGCCCTTTTACGGCACGTCCACCAAGTCTTTTTATTTAGCTTTTTGGTGTGGTAGGCCCTGTCGAGCGCTTTGCTGTCCAGTAGGCGGGAGTTTGTCTACACCCTATCAGGCTGTAAGATTCTTGTTTTTGTTGTGGTGGGAGGACTTGGAGGACGGCATTTGATTTGGAGAAATTCTTATCCATGGCGTCAACTTTAACTTTTGGTTGACTCTATGAAGAGACACTTGAGACAATTGTATTGTTGAGACAGATCAACGGTAGACGTTTGATCTGCAGGGCATGCAAGACATTCGAAGAAACTCTAGAAGCCAATTTCGACATTGATGCTTAGACACAGCTGAAGAAGCCTTCTCGTCATGACCGTTGAGAATTAGACTGTCAAAAGTGTTGGCGTAAGTGGCGAGATGGTATCTAGGCCATCCCGATCATGGGAGCATCCTAGCCTCGACTAACACCCTTTGGCACTTTTCATCCCCAGTCCTTGGTTTTACCCATGGGCTGTCTTATCCCCCGCAACTTGTAGTATCCTGGAGACAGTAAGAGGGGAAATCAAGGAGGTGATCTCCAAGTTCTGCAGGTTGGGTTGCATTCTCTCCAAGCATCGAAAACTTGGCGATCGCGAAACTCAAAATCACATATTGTCGGGCCGACAGACTAACCAAACACCAATGACGGCTCTTGTGTTCCTCTCGAGTGTGGACGGAGGCTCCGAGGGTGCACCGTTTTGACGGGCGCAAGAGCCCGTAGCCTATGGCAGTCTTCGGTCCCGTTCTCCTCCGAGGTCAAGCTTGGGCAACCAACATCTCGAGAAACTATCCGATCAAGGACCTCCTTGTTCTTGAGGCTCGGCGGCATTGTGGGGTCAGGCCCATCTAGACCGGCACTCGAAACTGAGGAGGGTAGCCTATCGTATAGACTAGATTTTGTCTGTTGGAGAAGTTTACATGATGAGATCTGAAGAGTGGTGTTGAGTTCTCCAACCCTCCTTCTCAAGATCGGCCCGTTGACCACAAACCACCACTGAACTGATACTCAAGATCATTTCATAACATCTCGTCATGCTTGACATGATGGAAGCGATGTTAGCTTGCGGAGCTACTCATGGGAATGGGACGACGACTTCGGTGTTGCCTCGGACGCTATCCCCAACACCTCCACACTCCGCAGTCTGGACTGTCAAGCTATCCTGGTGAGCTGGAGTGGAGTTGGGCTGATATTCAGGCAGGTAATTACGAGGCCTTGGAATCTCGCTGGTCTTTTCGTCACATGGACTTCAGCCGTTGCATCCGTGAAACCATGGGGTAGCTTCGTCGCCTAGATGATGAGATTTTACTAGAACCGGTGTTTTACAAGTTTTCCTTTGATCAAACACTCCTAGACAGCTATTGCTGGGCAATAGCTCAGTGTGAGCTCTGCTCTCATCTTTCCTCGGCCATCAATCGCAACCAGCCCCTGACTTGCCTTTGTTATAGTATAAATCTCTTTTGACTCTGAAAAATCATTGGGATCCTTCGTCCCCTCGCTGATGAAGTTAATGAGTCCATTACTACTGAGCGATAGCCTCACGTCAGCTCTGCGCTCATTAGCCTCATTTTGCTCGGGCATGCTTCGAACTCAACCCCTGACTTGACCTGACTATACTAAATGTCTACTTTAACACTGAGGCCTACTCCACCATGACTATTTGGAATAGAAAGGAGTTCTATCATCATTATCGACGTCGTGGTGTACCAATCTGTAGCCTTGAGCCACTTTCGTTGGTGAGTTGTTGTATTTGGAATCAGAACTCGGTGGCGAGGTTGGTCGCGACCATTGGCCACTCTCGATTTCTCGATGGTGGAGTGAAAACATCCACCCTTCCCCTGAATCTCTCGGTGGTGTAGTGCCTTCCTCAATTTGCGCAGTCGTCACTCTAGGGTACAGTCATCCTGGTAAACGCGGGATGAGGTATGTTCTAGGTGTCGACCACCTTTGATCTATCTTGGAGCTTGAATAGCTGCTCCGGGTCCAAATGTCGACATGGGTTGATCAGCAAATGAAGCTAATCACTTATACTGAGACGGGCCATGATCTCTCTGGAGTGTAGTACTGGTTCTGATCCATGTCCTCTCAAGTCTCGTTGCTAAACTTCACAGTGAGCAAGACTCGTCAACGTCCAATTCAAGTCTAAGCGATAGAGCGCTTTTGTGCAACTTCCAAACGGTAAAACATGCTTCTCACTTAATTTCTTATTTGGAAATCATCGGAAGTTGTTTTAGTTGCCTCTGATTCGTCTAGTTGTAGCGTGGTAATCGCCCTGCCAAGTCCTTGGCACTGCATGGTGTAAGTGACCGCCAAGACGTCCAAACACGACACCCGTGGACAAGCAGCGACAACTCTTGACTAGCATACGATATGTACTGTTTAAATTCTATTGGGAGTTTTCAGTAGACAGAAACTCATAATTTCTCCTACAAATAGTTACGTGAGCTGTCGACCGACATGTCGGTACTCCAACGGCAACTTGCTATTTTTTCCACCCACCCGCCCAGAAGACGGACAGGTCCAGGATCTCAGCATCAGTCGCGATTCACATTATGCTATGCGATCAAGGGAGCTCCAGATGCCATAGTCTGCTAAATCTATCTCCTTCTGCTTGCATGTTCAGAAGCATATGCCAGCGGTGATTCAGAGACCGCGTTGAACACTCACTTCAAAGCCCTCTTTCCATCTCCCTCTCTCCAAACTCACCTCATAACCTCCACCCTTCATCTTCACCCTCCTGCCTTTACGTCACAACAGGACCAAAGACACCCATCGCCAACAATGGCGCAGGACAACACCCCCTCCGCCGAGGAACCCCTCACCATGAAACACTTCGAACCCAACATCCGCCAATTCGTCCCCCGTCCTAGCGCCCAACAATGGCGCCGCGAATGCGTCAAAAGGGTGCTCAAAGCCTACGAAGCCATCAAATCCACCATGTCCCCCTCGACCCGTCACGAGCTCTACGCCTACATCCGCAGCGGTGACTGGGTCAGAAGCGCCCGCAGCCCTTCCTCCTACTCCCTCTTCCGCAGCCTCAAGGGTCGGGTTCCTACTCGTGGACATGGGAGGTTGTATTATCCCCATTTGTTTGTCTGTCATGCTATTTGGGGAACTGAGGATTGCGTTGTGAGACTTATCTATGAGTTTTCGGCTCATTGGGGTGTTCTCTTTGACATGGACAAACTCACGTACCCCAAGATTGATGATCCCAACAAGGAGTATCTCTTGTTCCTCGGCAAGACTCCAGCCAAGTCTGGAGGTGGGAGCCAGGTGGCCGCGCCTCGCAACAGTCATGCCATGGGCTCGGCTCTACGACACGATCGAGGTTCCCTTCCGTCGAGACCCGCTGGAGTTGCAGGCACAGTTGCTCCCCCTGACAAACAACCTCCCAAGCCAGTTCAGAACGCCCAGGCAACTGTCCAAGTCGCCAATCCAACTCCGCAGCCACAGAACGAAGTTGGAATCAAACAAGAGGTCCGCCGTATCGACACCGGCAATCCTCCTCGTGTTGTCCAAGGAGCGGTACCCAACGTCAACACAAAGCAGGCCCACGTCCAACAGGGAACTGCTTGAGAGCACCTCCAACACTTCAGCTATGTTGGACACGAGCCGGCGCTACTAGGCGCAGTTGATGGCATGGAATCTACGACAACGGTTCAAAGTGAAAAGAGCCATGGAGACTGGTGACTGAGAGCTCTAGGGGATAAAGGTCAAGCAAGGTGGGAGGGAATAGGCGCTGGCCCATGGCGAACAGTACATTATTGCTACTCTCATAACTTAAATCGCTACTAGCAATACACGCTTTGCAAAGACTTGGTTCCACTCCAGCCAACTTGAGCCTCCCACGCACTCACATGTTCCACACTGTTACGCATAGCTGATGTTTTCATGACCAGACATCTTTCATATTGCCTCATTCTCATGGCTTGGTTGCAAAATACTGACTCAATCGCTCAACAAGACCCAAGGCCCGGTTCGCTGTGGTCATAGCCGCCTCAATGGTGGCTTTTGATCCGCGGATATCGTCCTCCATCCCCTTAGTAGTGACAGCAGACGACTCCATGAAGTTTCTGGACTGCTCGGCATTCATCACCGACTGCTGGATATAGTTGGACATGCTGTTCGAAAAGGCTTCCAACCTCCGAACGTGATGCAGTGACCTTTGTGAAAGTTCAATTGCCTCTCGTGCAGCTTGCGTGGCTTGGATGATGCAGGATTGTGCATCCGGCCCTGAACCGGCAGGCCTAGGATTATGGCCGAGCCTCAGGGAAGGCAGGTCACCAAAGTGAGGAGGACATTCTCGCAGGCTGGGAGGATTCGTGACTATGCTGGGAGGGCCATGAACGTGCATGGGCTGGTGGCCATGGGCAGAGGGTGGTCGAAATTGGGATGGAAATATGGTGCGAAACTGGTCCTCCTCAAAACGAGTAAAACCTGTTACTGGGGTGATGGTAGCAGAAGGAGGCAAAGCTAGGCCGACGTGGCCAGGACGTGGCGTGACCTCGGAGCTGGTGAGATTAGAGACTGCTGTTTGGCTCCTTGGAGGGGGGATAGTCGGACCAGCCTTAGCAGAGCGCGAAGTCTCAGGGCCAGTGTGAGCAGGTGAAGTTAACCATTTAGAGCGGCTGGCGAGCATCAGTTTGAGGTCGCTATACCTGTCGGTGAGATCGGGGACTGTTGTTTGACTCCTTGGAGGAGGGATAGTTGGATCAGCCTCAGCAGAGCGTGAGGTCTCAGGGCCGGCGAGAGCAGGTTGGATCGACGATTTGGGGTGACAAGTGCTGCGCATACTGGCGGGAAACAGGTCCTCCCAAATGTTGGTCCGAACAGGATTTACCGGTTGGTTGATTGGGGGAGGCATAGTCGGATCAACCTGGGTGGAACGTGGCACTTCATGGCTGGCGCGAGCAGGTTGGGTTGGCGATTCGAGGGGATAAAAGCCGGGCATACTGGTGCGAACCTGGTTGAAGTTATCCCAACGGTCTGTGTAAACAGGATCTGCTCGTGGTTTGAGGGGAGAAGAAGACGAGGCTGGGCCGGCGTGACTAGGGCGTGGGGAGGCCTTGGGGCTTATGCGAACTGTTTGTGTTGGTTTCTTGAGGAAAGGAGACACAGCTCTGTCGACCTGGGCAGGAC